>JANFOE010001694.1:0-69097 GCA_025667525.1 Glebionis coronaria | reverse complement strand
ATATATATATATATATATATATATATTATATTATATATGTATATATATATATACACTAGTTGCAAAACCCGCCCGATGGGCGGGTATGACTTATGGTTTATGTTTACGTATTTTATTTGACAAGTTGTTGTTTCTAATTTTGTTATTCGAAGGATAACATTAGTAGAATCAAACCAATTGGCGATAATATTTGGCCTTATCTTTTATTAATTGTCATAGAAAAATATACTTGAAAAATATTATCTTTTGGTCGATGTCTTATCCGATGAAACCATGCTAATGGCGTTGTATGTGTGCTAAAATTAACGACTTGGACTCTCGGATTAGGGAAGACGTTATACAAGATTTTACATTGTATATGTGGCATGAGATCATGCATCTAAAAAGAAGCTAGACAATTTCTATAAAAGAAGATAGATCAAATGGGTTGATATATATCGTTTCTAAAAAATGTATTATTTCTAAAAAAGTATTAGATGTGTGATAAATGTTATATTGGTGGCTAAAGTTCTATTATGATAAATATAATTATTTTTTATACTTTTTTTAGAAAGGATAGGGCATTTTTTCCATTCATTATTATTAATAAGTTAAACGGACGCACATGTAAAATAATAAATGAGTTTAGTGGTCGGATGTCAAAATTCTAATTGGCTACTCGTGAATCTTTTAAATTTAATTTTTTATTTCCGAGCATTAAAACAAGTATTATTATTTTTTATTTTTTCGTTTTTATATGTTTTCTTTTTTTTAGCTTGTGCCTTAACCCTCCTGTTTTGCCCGCGTTCGTTTTTAGCCCGCAACCCATTTAGTCTGCCGCTCGTTTTGCGCGTCACCCGTGCCCCTGCTAGCCGTTTTGACACCCTAGTTATATGATTACACTATAACATGACATGGTAATAGTAAATTCATGAGTTTACTTGATAATAGTAAAACTATATGATCATAAAGAATAATAACGTATGAACATTTGAATTAAAAAAACTTAAATGTGGAAAACATTTATGAAAGAATTGTGCAGTAGCACAACTTCCTGCAATACATTTCATGCGAAAATATGGGCCGATATAGTGCCAAATTCTTCACAAAATCAAAAAAAATTCTACTCAATCAAGTGGTTAAGCCTTCGAGGCCTTTCTTTTAAGCTTTTAACATTTGCATGTCTTCAATAAACTGACTCCATTTTATTTTCACAATCAAGACTACATCTTTGTATGCAATATCATTTACCTGCTCGCCGCATCATCACTTGGACAGGCAAGAAGTTTGACAAAAATTGGAACGATCGCATGATCAATTACGACGTTTGACATCATCACTTTCATATTGAGAAAAAAATATTTATAACCCCGCAATCAAATCTGCAATAATTGATAAACAATCCAAACTTTTTATCAGCAGCCAAAAATATCTGTCCGTATCAGCATGCAATTTTTTTCATCAAAAGATTCCTTACCCAACACGTATCCACCTTCACATTAACAATTGTTTCAATTCAAACTAAATTGTCCAAATAGCTTCAAGTCGCTTAAATAAAGTTTCGGTAATGTTTAAACAGATCTGACAGTTTGATGTCTTTATATCAATATAGTAATGTTAACATGTTGGCGTGGATATTTTTTCACTAACTTTAGAGTTTAAACCATCTAAAGTAAAAGGTGATATATTATTATGTAACTTTTATTACTAATATTTTTTCTACCTCCAATAATTATTACATATTGTATTTTGATTTCATCTTAAATGTATAGTTAGCTAGCTTCTTTGTTTTTTATGAAAAAGTATAGATAGCTTTTAATAAGAGAACTAAAGATTACAATGCAGGGAGATATATTAGTTACTATAAAAGAGACCAAAAATCATCAATTAGTAAAAGAGTTGCCGTTAGAATATAAACTTAAGTATTCTAGCAACAAACTCTAAAGCTTATTAGTAGTCCAGATACTTCGTACAAACGATTTACTCTTTCATGTTTTGGCTTGAGACGTAGATGTTTTGCATCATGTAATCGTCGATGTAGTCATTGATACTAATACCAAGACTCCATGGAAGTTGTGAGGAGCTGAGTTGGATTCGCAGAGCTTAACATGATCCTTAATTGGCTCTGTAGTGTTTGAACAGGACCTCCTCGCACCATGCTGCTGACTTCTAGTAGCATCTGTTCAAAAAATAGCTACAATGTCATGTGAACAACAGGTATTACAGTATGAATCGAACAATGAATAAACAGGGTGTCTAACAAAGCACTTACCAACCAAACAAACACTATGATGACTCATCACACCAGTTTTCTTGGAGGTTCATATTGTAAAATACATAAGAACGTAAATATTAACGCACATACACCGTAACTATTGAAGAACAATACAATTGCAAAATACTATACTGTATAGAGACATTTTCGTGGGCGACACGACATTTTCGTGGGCGACACTACTACAGAAAGTGGTATCATAATATGATAGTTATCTTCCACTACCAAAAAACAGGCCATCTGAACCTACAAAGGAAACACTCAATCCGTGTAAGTTTTTGCTGTGGTTATCATTACTATCTATGAGCAGGAAGGAGCTCAATAAAGAAAGGATCTAAAACCGGCCTAGATTGCTTCACTTGTAGATCCTGCATAAACAAATAACAGTTACATTAAGACAAACATAACATTAGAATCCGATATACCGACATACAACACAATTGAAGGTAGTGTACTTGCATCGGGAACAACTGAAGTCAAATTAATAGAAGATGGAGCAAATCGTAAAGGGTGGGCAATTGGAATTGGTGGGTCTGTCAGAGTGTACATGCCAGTTTATCAAGCAATTATAACAGAAGATAGATAGATAGATATACGCTTACATATGCTGTATTTCTCATACTGTTCTCTTGTACTATAATTTGTATCTAAGAGAACACTACATACATGACAAACTTTATACGAACCTAATGTAACATGGGCTAATTTCTGGTGAAAACCTAGTCTTGCGTTATAAACAGAACCAACCTGGTTGCGATTTCTCGATTTGCCTTTATGTGTCATCTGTTTCACTATTTAAGTAGATGGCAAATTATTATTATTTACACCATATCATATTATCATAAAACCTTCTAAATAATATGACAATAGGTTTCTCCCCCACATAAAGTTTTAGTTCTAATAGTATTCATTCGTATCAGCAAACCTAAAAATCACTCCAATGTAGTACATAATACATATAGAATTTGCACAACTATATATCTCATAACATGTAAGACATCAATATTTAAATAAATGTCTCACATACCTAAAAGACGAATATGCTTCCCAGTCACGTAAGTTCACCGCGACATAATCCAGAAAAAGGTCTAAACACAATAATAACATAAAAAAAATTAACCAGTTGTTTAACAACACCACCTCGGATATTCAGCAAGAAAAATAGCGGGCTTTACCTGTCAACACTTTATTTCAGACCTTCAGACGTCATCTTAGTATAAAAAGCATCTCACGTTCACCAAATGAACTGATTTAACACACTGAAGATATATATTGGCCCCCTGATGTCACACTACTTGATCCTGTCCTCCAGAAACTTTTGTTATGTGCAATGTTTTGTACCTTGATACTCACAAACACATACCCAGTTACAATCACATCTCACCCACACCATAAACACATACATGGTTACATACCATACGATGACACACAAAAGGTAGCCACTTGTCAAGGCCATTCTTTTCAACACTGGCCAACGACACTTTTTTCTTACTCGCCAACTTCTCATTTTTATGCAAGATGATGAGAACCCAATAGTTTGACAGGGATCGGAGAACAAATTCAAGATTCTTAATAATGTATCTCAAATGATTTTCGTGTTGTATAATCGCACCCTCAATATATATCAGCCCTCTTGTGAACAAATTCAAGATTCTTTCTGTTTTAGCTTTTAATCAAAATACTAAAATAGCCATAAGATATTTATGAACTATAACCCATAAGAGCTAAAGACTTTCACCTCGCTGGAAATCATATCTAGTAAGTTAAGGTAAGAAATAGTTTGTTCAGATCATAGTTGTATAGTCATCACGGTGAGGGAAGGCTCTTTGTTGCAATTGTTCTTATAATTTCGCATGTTGTCTCTCAAATTCTTCCCTCTCAGCCATCATTACTGGTTGTGAGTATGCACGCCACTTAATAATGTCTCTCAAATGATTTTCGTGTTGTATAATTGGCAAATGACTCCTACATCACCCCAAAAATAGATCTATTAAGTAAACTAATAATATTATTAGCTTAAATATCAAAATTAGAAATAGAAATTGTCACACAATTACCGAAGCCACAATGAAAATCCGAAAAAGATTACACAAACGGATATAAACCTATAAAATTGTCCAGATTCCCAACTGATATTTGAGCACGTACCTTCATTATCATTCGTTTGACCACCGATAAGCTCAACTGAAGAAAAATGTATTGAGATCACTACTGATAGAAACTGATTTCAAAATCATTGATGTGAACCAACTGTGCACCAAAATAAATATTGTAATCTATAAATCCACATATTTATATAATTTTTAAAAAAAACCATTGATTCAATGTCAAATCAGCAACTTAGATTCTACATTAACAGGGAATATAAGTACTACCAACAAATACAAACTTTTTTTGGCAATCAGGATTGTGATCTTCATTCACCATGGCCATGGCGTTCAACCTTGACACCAAAAACAGAGGAAAATAATTTTTTAGTGACAAAAGTTTAAATAAAAAAAAAGAGTTACCCTCCGAAACTTCAAGAGTGATGTTGTGAGGAGCCTTAATCGCTATTAAGGGTCCTCTTTTACAATTTATCTGATATAGTGTATATTGTGTAACATTGTATAGTTTTCAAGTCAAACACCTTGTAAATGCTGGAAATTTTTTTTGCACAACAATGGTTTACGACAATATAAAAATGCACCCTGAAATAAGCTCAAAAGACCATGCATACTAATAAAACATTGTTATTTCAAGAGATAGAAAAAGAAAGATATATACTAACCATAACATATACTGAAACAATGGTTGCTTTAGACGTCTTCAATTCAGTTACAATCCGACTCCTCAAGTTTTCCATCCACTTCTCAACCTGAGATAATATATCATATTATACTTTTAGCAATAGCATGCAGATGTTCAGAGATCTATCTTACATTAGGATGACGATATGCATATATATTCTTCCAATCCTAATCATAAATCTATAAAAATATAAAAAAAAACTTCCTCCATACCTCTCGGATCAAGAATAGTCGAACTAAAACCAGGTTTGAATACCCTATCTAGCTTATAACTCCTCGACCCTTATCAACCGCTGTCAAATCTTACAAAGTTAACCTAATTAAAATCTCATAAAAGATTGGAGCTTATTCTATTAATTAAAGACAATATATACAAAATAACCTTTTTAATTTAAAACCATTTGCAAAGATGTTGGATTGGCTTTGTTTAAATCGCAGCAAGACAAAATAAAACTTATAGCTATACCAATAAAAAGGTTTTTAACAGGTAGACGAATTCTACCTTATTTTGTTACATTCCAAGGAGCTCCGCAAGAGGCGCAAAGACCTGTAGCGTATCCATTGCAATACTGGCCTGAACATGGTAAAAAACTACGAAAACAATGAGAAAATACATGTATATATAATGATATTAGGGTTAGGGCTTGAAAAGAAGGAGACACACGCGCATCTTTTTTATATACATTCCATAAGGATCTCTCCATCATAATCTTTATATACTTACAGGAAAGAAAATCAATAACGTCTATAGAAGAATATATTGATAATAACAGAATTGTGAGGATAGATATACATACGAAAAATAATTCATCATACTTGCTCATCTGAAAGTGAGTTGAGCTATTCTGGATCAACAACCTAGAATAATGAATATTGTTAGGATTTTGAGAAGAAAACAAATCCTGTTAAAAACGCAACGCAATGAAGGAATGATTTTAGGGTTTTCTATTAGGATCGGTGCTGATTGGTATGTGGAATAAGTTTTTGGTAAATATCTGAACCGAATAACAAATATCAAAACGTTTTTTATGCTTATCAACATACAAAATAATATCTAAAATTATCAGTTTAAAATTTCTGAAATTTTCAACTAACGTATGTTTATATATTTTGTTTTTCATTAATCCAACACAAATTCTCGCTTGGTCCATTGGTTGAGATGTTGGTGCTTGTTGGTGAACATGTATACCTATGTTCGAGCCTTGCATGAGACATATTTTTTGAAATTTCTGAAATTATCATGTCATGGAAAAAACAAAATTTGTAAACCAATAATAGTATAGTAGTAATTAATAAAAAACAAAAATTAAAAAAAATGATGACATGGATTTAATAACCGCTTATGTGGCATTTCCCTCCTGTTATATATAATGTAAAGATATATAATATAATATATATATTTATATATATATATACATATATAATATATATATATATATATATATATATATATATATATATATATATATATATATATATATATATATATATATATATATATATATATATATATATATATATATATATATATATATATATATAATATATATATATATATACATATAATATAATATATATATATATATATATATATATATATATATATATATATACATATATAATATAATATATATATATATATATATATATATATATATATATATATATATATATATATATATATATATATATATATATATATATATATACATATATATATATATATATATATATATATATACATATATATATATATATATATATATATATATATATATATATATATATATATATATATATATATATATATATATATAGATTTAGGATCAAATGAGAAGAAACCTTAAAATAAGAAGGATAAGAAGAAACTATAACCGCATATTCGAGATGCATCCACTTTAATTACATGCATCTTTATAATCTTAGATGCATTATAATGAATCATAACATGTTTTATAGCTTTTAATTAAATGCATATGCGTATATTAGATGTATTTTATGATTTATCTATATTTTGGTTCTTCTTCACGTGCCAAAATCATGAAAATCAATTTGCACCATCTACACATCAAATTAACTTTCGAAACTTAAGATAGTGCATCTACATGAATAGAAATGCATCTAATGCAAGTCGTTGCATCCTAAATGTGTGGTTTTAGTTTCTTCTCACCACTTCTTATTTTAAGTTTCTTCTCACTGGATCCTTACTCTCTCTCTCTCTCTATATATATATATATATATATATATATATATATATATATATATATATATATATATATATATATATATATATATATATATATATTTATATTATATATAGGTATAATTATGATTTGATACCACACCTCTAATCCCAGTCATATGTGACATGGCACCTATTAACCAATAGTATTTCAGAAATCCCTAAAAGATCTCCATTTTTCACGTTTTTTATGATTTGAAATCGCAATTATTTTAAAATCGCGTTTTGAAAACGCAGTTTTGAAATTCGCGTTTGGAAACGCATTTCCGATATGGTTTTTCTAAAATCATGTAAAAAAGTGTCAAATGTAAGATTTAACCTCATGACCTATGGCTAACAATTAACCATGTTTACCACTAAGCCAGAATACTTATAATGGTTTTCTATCCAAAACAATGTTAATAAGTTCTAGAAAAACCAATTCTATTCATAAACATTAGGATATACTCTAAAATTATAACCAGATTCATCCAAACATAACACATTACGAGCTAATCTCAAACTTATCTAAACCTTTTTTTAACTAAAACTTATCAAAACCTCAAACCCTAATTAAAACAAAATTCATGCCTCCTATTCTTAGAACGTAATGTAATTTTTTCATCTAACACTAAACAATTTTCATTTTTTTATCAATGTGTGTTCTCTTGATTTTGTTGGGCAGGTTAATATTAGTTTTTACCTAAAAAATAGGTATGCCTCCTTTTTCTGAAACCCTAACGAAGTCATGTTTTCTTTGTTTAGTTTTCCAGCTTAACCTTTTTTTGTTTTCAAAGGGAATGTGGTTGGAGTGGTTGTATATTTATGGCTCGATGAATAGCCAGGCTACCAGATTTATGTTGTGTATCCTTGTATTTTGGATGTTGCAGTCTACACCAATTGTATTCCTTTTTTAATTTTTGTTTTATTTTCCATAGCTAAAATCACACTCAGATGTATTAGGGATCTTTCCCCATGGTTTACAGTGATTGCTTGAAGAACATGGCCAAGTATTTTTGCTACTTCTTTTTTAGTTAATTTGATATTACCTTTTGATGAGTTACCATCTGTTGCGTTTCACTTCTACTTGGATTTGTACATATTGGCTTTTCAGTTTGAAGACATTGGTCGTAATTAATTACTTGCAACCAAGTTGTAACTGGCATTTAGATTGTAAATTAGGAGACGTCATTGATAATCTTTGTTAAATATGTGTTTGGCCAGGTTTAAGCAAAGACCCATTGCAAACGTGGTTTATGAAAGCTTCTTCTATCATATTGAACAACATTGTAATCAATGGTGTAGATGGAATGAATGATATTGAATGTCTCTTTTTATAGGTTATATACTGTTCTGATCTTACGCATCACTCAACATGTGCACGTATGTCATTACTTGGAGAACGACAGGATTCTGCTATCTCATGCTCTCTCTATGTCTCTATCGGTATGCTTTCTTATTAATTTTTTAACACTAAAATTAACATAAATCATGAAAAACCACTCTCTCATTTTTTAGTATCCTCGGTCTTGCAGAACTTGAAAGCGTTGTTATCGAGCACAAAAGAAGAGTTTAGAGACTTGCAGTCATAGTTTCAAAATGATTTAAAACAAATGGGTATGTTAAGTTACTTATCATGAACCACAACATTCTAAAAATGTCTTTTAACTGATTGTTACACACTGGTACGCAAAATGTCGGGTAAAAGAATTATCTACTGCTGCTCAGGGATACCATAAGGTTGTTAAGGAAATATGGTCCATGATCTAAAAGGTACATAAGTTTGACACACAGTTAATCTATATAACTTTATGTAAAGCAAGAAAATTTTGTTACCTTATACATTACTCATATTTCAAGGAACATAATAGTTTACTGTAGGATTAGACCTGCGTTGAAGACAGACACAAAAACGTAATTTGACTTTATTGGGGAAGATGGTTCATTAGTACTTTTGGATCCATTAAAAGGGTATAAGGATCGAAGGAAGTTGTTTCAGTTTAACCGTGTATTTGGTCCCACCATCAATTTTACTCTTCTCAGCGGAGGTGTTTGCTGACATTCAGCCACTGATACGGTCAGTTATGGATGGTTACAACGTCAGCATCTTTGCATATGGGTAGACAGGATCAAGGAAAACACATACTATGGTAAGACAACACATCAAAGTATATGCTATTCACTTCTAGAGTAAACTTTATAGCTACTGATATTGTTGGGGTGGGTGTTGATAGTGTGGGCCTTTTGGAGCATCTTAAAAAGATACGTGAATGAATTATTTGGCTCTAAATGATCTATTTGAGCTGTCAAATACAAGGAAAGCTGTTGTAAAATATAAGTTTTTGTGCAAATGGTGGAAATATATGATGAACAGGTCAGACATCTTCTGACTGCTGATTCTGCATCTACCGAAAATTGGAGATCCGTAGCTACACAAGTGATAATGGATTGAGTACTCCTGATGCCACTAGGCTGCTTGTGAAGTCAACCACTGATATTTTAAACTTGATGAAAAATGGTCAAGTGAACGGTGCGGTTAGTTCAACAACGCTGAATCAGCAAAGTAGCCGGTACAACAGGTTTGACGTTCCTTTAACAATTACTAGCTGCTAGATAATCTCCACGTTTAAAATTTTATAATACCTACTATTTGTAAAGGGTATCTTATTGTTTCACAATCAAACTGACTTTTCCTGAATGTGTTGCGCTTAGAAGTGATGGGGTTCTTTTGGTTTTGTCTCAAGATAAGCTTTATTTTATCACAAGTTATAGTAGTTTGAGTGACGGTGTGGTTTATGACGAAACTGCTCTTCACTCATATAGTTTGCTGACCTCGGTGACTGTATGAGACAAGGATCGGGCTTATGTGCTGAATGGTCATGTAAAAGAGGGTATCTTTGGGGAATTCACAAAGGGGGAGGTTTATTATATTGGAGGTTAAGTTGGCTGAAGAGAGTGTGAGTGAGGCTGTTTCGGCTTATATATTAATCGGGTTTTGTTTATTTACTTCTGGATTTGGTTTAACCTGAAAACGATGCACATAAAATTGATCACCTGTATAAAACACGGCGTTAGTATTCCCATCTTTTTTCTTGATTTACGTGCTTAATACTTTTCATCAAGGGGCTTGGTGTACACCCCCACGTTTGTTCGTTGAAGATAAGGTATTTCCATCTTTTGAAAATATTACTATGGAACTGAACAAATGTCTCGCCTGAATTGGCTTTCAATTCAGTGTTTTATAATCTGTAGTTTTGTACACGGCTTGACAATGCCTGTAATACAGCTCTGACAACTAAGAATCTTATAAATAAAATTATGGGAATATAAATTTACCTGTAATGAAGAATCCGACCAATCTAAAATAAGTACTGATGCTATTTGGCGTGGTACCCTTTTAGTTTCATTTTATACTTTCACCTGTTTCAATATAAGCACAAACAAAAATAACCTATTTATATGTGGATGGGTTGCAATCGCCGGTTCTTCTAATAATAAAGAGTCGTAGGCTCTAACATCTCGATCACATCTCTCATTAGTGGCACTGCTTTATGGGTTCTGACTAATTAAGCAAATGTAATAGTCATGAGTGACAATATACAGCTAAATATTTTTTTTTCTACAGAAAATTAGATGCTATGGTGATCATCCAAACGCTCTAGAATGATCAACAAATCATCTTTATGTTGAGTAAAGTAACCAAGTCATTTCTGTTTAACAAACATATTGGAAAGTAGAGGCAATGACGTTGTGATAAATCTTTGGCATGATTCTACTCCTACAAATAAAGTGGAGACAACCAAGAAAGAGGTACAATGTTTGGTATCTAATATGATAATATAGAACTCCATATCAAAATGTAAATGCGTATTGTCTATGCAGGCCAAAGTTGTATTAACAGGGGAGTATGATGCCAAAGGTTAGGTTCAAAAATCTCTCGGTGTTGGAGAACGAAATACGAAACCAAAGCTTTTCTTCATCGGTCAATTCATCCTATTTCAAGTTTCACTCTTTTTCTGTCAGCATAGATACTTGAGGTATTTACTAATAACAAAAGAACAACAGGAACCCTGTGCAGTCCTATGTCTATCTGATCTTACATTAAAATGCAGGTCAACACACGCTCATCCTATCAACTAAAGCTGAAGGAGCACAAAACCTTTTGGAAACTGAAACACATGTGTTCATTGTTTGTTTTCTATTTTGTTAAAATATCAGTGTGTCTTAATCACGGTCAATAGGTCGAGAGCTACCAGTTATTGCACCTACTTAGGCCTGTAAGGATTGGGATTTCAGAATCATGTCCCTCCAGCTGATACATCAACTACTAAAGGTGACCCAGTTGCATTAAGTTATTATTTTCAAAATTTCAAGCTCAAATTGACGAGCTTCTTTTAAACAGGAGGTTAGTGATCAGGTTCAAACAAAGCAATGGGGAATAAAGAGCCAACTGATGCACTTGACATACGTTGTGTTAGAAAGGTGTTCGCTTAATGATGGTCGAGGGTAACCAATGGCAATGTGTCAGATGAACATGTGGGACCGAGTAATTCTGTGGTGCAAGGTTAGTGGGAATTTATCTACATTTTGTAACATAAGCAATGATTTTTTAAGCGGTGCCGTTTAGACTGTAGACTGATCTAAATGGTAGTATATATTTTGAACAGATGAACGCGTTGTTACGAAGAATCATGTTGACAGTAAATATAACCTATGTGGTTGTGTGCCGAGTGTCCAACTTTCACATCTAATCAAACATCTATTATAGACAGTTAGAAACTCTGCGCATACTGATATGAAGTTTTTAAAAACTTTGCACATTACTGATATGAAAATTTTAAACTTTTTGTTGGCAACTGCATATATAGTTCTTTTAAAAATCCTTAAGATTAGTGGTATATTAAATGTCATAATGAAGAATTGTTATAGTTTAGTTATTTACGCTTATTTAACGATCTGTATTTTCACATTAATTCGGAAATTTGTCCATGTGTGCCTGACCAAGCTGATTTAATTTGGAAATTTGCCCATGTTTGCCCGCCCAAGCTGAAACAAGTTGCATGTTTCAATTGATGGTTATCTAATTCTATTTAAATCCAGTACAAAGTTTCTATGAATGCAAGGCAGTAACGAAACTTCTTAATTTGTTTTATCCTCAACTCATATATTTTATCAGCGCAACCAAAGATTTTTGTTTGGTCACTAAGAATTACAAAGAAAAACTATTGACATTCTTATACATCAAGACGACACATGGTAAGCGGTACTACTGTTGTGCACACATAATAACAGAATGAGTGTTGTTAAATTTTTTCACTCTAAAACCTTAGCAACAACTTTCATTATTAAATATGTTGATGTTGTAGGAGTAGCTGCAATAAGAAGCTGCAAGGTAAATGTAAAGAGAGTGGGGCAACAACATGCCCGAGATGGACTTTCCATCTCGAGGTTTAACTCCATAACTGGTTTACATATGATCATTTATATGGCCTAAAATGTCAACTTATCAAGTGTATAATGGGGAAAGTTGCAGCGCATATGGGTAAAGAAGGAGATGCTACTCCCTTATAAGTCAAAACTATTAACTGATTCTGTGTTATATAAACCAACTTTTTCTATTGACCATAAAACATTTTCATAGATCTCATGAAAAATAGATATGAGATATTTGTAAAATGATAATATCTATTATGTTATCACTTTCAAACATCCTATATTGATTGGTTGTTGATTTTGCAAGTGGATAATATCAGTTGGGCTCTACACAAGTGTGGCTACCAGATGCGTGGGTTTACCCTGACAACAAAACGAAATTCTTAAGCCTATTGGAAACAAAAATAAGCAATAGTTACCATATTTTTATAAGTACTATGATGCAAGTAGCAATTTATATGTTCTTCTTAATGCATGTTTGCATAATATTCTTGTAAATATATAAAGAATTGAATATATTATTCATAATAGTACTATATATCTAAAACTAACATAAACTTACAATTTCATATTCGTCATTGCTTTTAAAAAAGCTGGGGTAACACCTTAGAGCTGAGTAAAATAACAACTACAAATGGGAAAATTATATAAGTCAAAACTGAAATGTAGAAAGTCAAAGGATTAGTCAGAAACGAACTCACTTGGATCTCTAAAGGGTGGCCATGGATAACCATTCTTCTATCAATCATACATGAACCATCAGTGACTAGAAGGGAAGGAAACATATCGAACCCATCAGACAAACACAAGTTCAAAATTAGTTTAATCCCCGTTTGAACATCGACCCTTGAGACCATGTACAATGGTCATACCGGACGTCGACTGTCTGTAATGATATTCTTGGGAACCACTTACTACCAAAGGTTGATATATGGTGGAAGATAAGAACCATTCACGTGGAAGAGGTCCAGTTCAGATTCTGACCTGACAGCCAGCAAATGGACGGTCACGTGACTGTGGGCTTAGTTTGGGAGATGAATGAGATTGCATGATTGCTCATGGTGCAACTCATTTTCTTAAAGAGAGACTCTTTGACCAAAGTCATGCGTACATAGTTCATGTCTGTGAGCATTGTGGGTTGATTGCGATTGCTAATGTAAAAAAGAATTCTTTTGAGTGCAGAAGCTGCAAGAACAAAATCGGCATTGTTCAAGTTACATTTTATTTCTCTTATTTATGCTTTTGCAGGTGCATTGAGTAAATATTATAACACCTCAGTTTTTTAAGTTTTTGGTGGACTTATGATGTATGTTGTCCTGAACATGAAGGTTGATAAAATCAATGTCGTTCAAAGAAGATTGGACCTTATGGATAAGTAAGTAGTGAATTTTGTTTTTAATGCTAATGTGAGTTCAGCTTATGACAACTTCATTAAAATATGGGATCTGAGTAAAGGATACTATATGAATACTATTATATTCCCATGTTGCTGCAACGTCATTTCCTTTAGTTCAAATGGGCAGACCATCATCTCGGGTCACGTAGACGGCCACCTCAAGTTATGGGATATACATAACGAGAAGCAGCTGAGTGTCTTGGTGTGAACCAAATGATTTTATTAATGGTAGAAATGATTTATTTTATTATGTTTGGAGTAAGCATATACTGATTGTTGACCAACAAGTCAGAGAGGTATCTTATAACACAAGCTTCATATTTTTAAATTTAGTAACAGATCGTCACAAACAGAGCAAAAATATATAGTTACATTACACCAACTTCGTTGATGATAATTGATAAGTTAATCATCAATTAGAGATATAGCGTACTCAAATCAAATTTCAAGTCAAGTTTGATACGTAGTACAAATTAAATCTCGCTCACCTTATCTATTGGTTGAATATTGATGCAGGAGTATTATTGAGATTATTATTTTATTTAGTTTCTTTTTTTTTATTTTCTTAAAATATTTTGTTAACTTTTTCTCCAAGTTTATTTTTCCTATAAAATTAGGACTTGGGTTTATTGTATGGAATTAGCTATGAATAAAAAAAATACAGACTTTTAGTCTTTTGTTAATCAACTTAAATCCAGGTTAGGGTTTATTGTTTGATTTCATACAAATAACCGGGTATTCGTTGAATCAACGATTGTTGGAGTTATCTGATTATCGGTATTCTTTTTTAATCAACGATAATTGGACGGATTGTGTCTGGTATTCTTTGGAATCAACAGATTCAATTATCTATCCTTGTTTCACACTACATCAACGAATACCCGATTATTTGGATGAAATCAAACAATAAACCCTAACCTGGATTTAAGTTGATTAACAAAAGACTAAAAGTCTGTATTTTTTTTATTCATAGCTTTATAATAATTCCATACAATAAACCCAAGTCCTAATTTTATAGGAAAACTAAACTTGGAGAAAAAGTTAACAAAATATTCTAAGAAAATAAAATAAGGAAATTAAATAAAATAATAATCTCAATAATACTCCTGCATCAAATATTAAAATATATCTCACCATTATGACTTGTAATAATAACCTTTTTGCATATGTTTGACGTTTTATTTTCTTGCGAGATTTGCTAATGTTTTACTTTTTGTGAGATATAAAGATATATTTTACCATTATCATTTATAATAATAATGGTGAGCAAGAAAACTGAAAAGATCAAAACCGAATTGAAAATCCAAAAAATTGAACGAAAAAATTGACCAAAACTAGAAACAAATGGTTCGGTTTTTATTTTTTTAAAAACCAAATTTTTTTTGTTCAGTTTTGGTTTTAATCTAAAAATATAATAGTAAAAATCAAAAACTTTCTGTTCGATTTTAAAAATAAATTTATTTTAGGGTTGAGACTCCATTCGACTAGGTCCGGGTTTGATACCCTTTTATTTTCCCTACTCTACCTTTTATTGCCGAAAAATAGACCAAGTATACCAATAAGAAAAGATAAACAAAGGCTTATGTTACGCTTGATAGCCTTTGAATTTAGCAAATTTATAAATCGATCAGATCAAGTATTTATGAATTTAATACTATAAAATATGTATTAAATAAAAATTACTATAGTTATAAGCTTAAACACTACTCGTGTAATATATTTTTTTCATCTTCTGAAATATTATTACATGGAACATATGTTGGTTTACGTAATAAGCTGAATTATTATTAACGAGTTCAAATTTATTTTATAACAACTGCGTATAAAGAGCAACATGGTAATTTAAATCATTCAGAGCGTTATTTCAGAACAATTCTCAAGCATTCATTATCATTCAAAACGAGATTCATTCTATTCGTATAAATCATTCAATACATTTGATTCATTCAGCGTTTAATCATATCGTTTTATTAAAAAATCTAATTCTAATCTTTATATTACTTAAGGTAAAAGTCACTTAATGTTTTATAGTATACAATTTAAAATAAAGTTAATACAAGTTCTATACGCTTACAAAAACCATAAAAAATACATATATATATATATATATATATATATATATATATATATATATATATATATATATATATATTTGGTAACATAAACAATAGAAATAATTCCACAAACGCTTCTACAATGATTAAAAAAATATAAGAAAAAAAGTAGAATTTATTAACACTAAAATTTAGCTAAATATAGAAAAAAAATGATAATCATAAGTCATAGCCGCCCATTGGGTGTACTAAGGCGTAAAACTATCAGCGGTTAGTTTACGTTTAAGAAACGAAATTAAAAAAAAACAACCCGATATTTTGTACAACCAAAGATTCACATGGGATAAAACACGTTCGTTGGGACAAACCGATATTTGTTTGAAAAAATAACACTAAAACACAAACGTACTCTTAAAAATACAAAATAAACCCCCAGGTAATACACAAAATTAATATACATAAGCATATAAAAAAAGGAACAAAACAAGTCCGATGGGTGGTCAGAGCCTAAAAAAACAAAACACAACCGCAAATACATAAAATTAAAACACAAACGTACACTTAAAAAAGATTTATGAAACGAACCCGCCCATTGGGCGGGTTACGCTGCTAGTATATATATATATATAAATATATATATATATATATATATATATATATATATATATATATATATATATATATATATATATATATATATATATATATATATATATATATATATATATATATATATATATATATATATATATATATATATATATATATATATATATATATATATATATATATATATATATATATATATATATATATATATATATATATATATATATATATATATATATATATAGAGAGAGAGAGAGAGAGAGAGAGAGATTTAGGATTAGATATGAAGTTTTCTTAAAATAAGAAGAATAAGAAGTAATTATAAACGCGTATTCGAGATGCACCGACTTAAATTAGATGCATTTCTATAATCTTAGATGCATTATAATGCATCATAATGTGTTTTCTAGCTTTTAGTTAGATGCATAAAGGTATATTAGGTGCATTTTATGATTTCTCTTTCTTTTTGCTCCCCGACATGTGTCAAAATCACGAAAACGAATTTGCACCATCTACACATCAAATTAACCTACGAAACTCGATACGATGCATCTAGATGAATAGAAATGCATCCTAAGCAAGTCGTTGCATCTCAAATGTGTGTTTTAGTTACTTCTCACCACTTCTTATTTTAATTTTCTTCTCATTGGATCCTTACTCTCTATATATATATATATATATATATATATATATATATATATATATATATATATATATATATATATATATATATATATATATATATATATATATATATATATATATATATATATATATATATATATATATATATATATATATATATATATATATATATATATATATATATATATATATATATATATATATATATATATATATTGAAGGTCTACGTAATTTATGGCCTATTCTATGTTATGGATTTGGTGGATTTAGATGGTTGATTGATTAATAATTAAAGAAGAAATGAAGGAATTAGATGAAGGATTAGAGAGAGAAAGGAGAGAAGGGAGAGAACTAGAGAGAGAAAGTAAAATGAATAAATGATTAAGTGAAAATGTGAATCAACAACCCCCTCCTAACATGCTAGGAGGGGTTATATATAGCCCACCCTACATGTGGGCTATATGGACTATACAATAAGTAAATAGATCACGAGCCCATTACATAATTATCATTGGAGCGACCGATCCTTCATAAATACGTAAAACGTATTTCCAACAATCTCCCCCTAAGGGAGGTCGCTCCAAGTTACAAAGTTCTAAATAGTCTATAACTCGTGATCTATGCTAACTAAGATGTGACCGAGACTTTATAGGGAAAACGTATTTCCAACAATCTCCCCCTAAGGGAGGTCACATCTTTTTACAAAATCTTAAACCTAGCATCTATGCTTGAGTCTTCGATCTTGTTCTTGTGAATATGCTTGATGTGATCTTTGACTTTAGTCTTGAGCATGTTTCCTTGCCTTGACCTTGTGCATTCTTCACTTGTGATATTTGCCTCTTTGTGACTTCATGTTCCACATACTTATACTTTTAAATTCTTGAAAGCTTCAGAGTTTGATACAGCGGAAGACTTGACCTTCAGGCTTTCTTGAATTTGTTGAAGTACTAATTGTATGTAGTACAAGCATGTGGTGACGACTTCTTCTGGATTGTACACCGCAATGCCACCTTCTTGTTACGCTGCATAAGACAGTTAGCAACAAAACAATATACACGGATGAAATGGCCTTGAACATTTCATTCTAATTCGGTAGCATTTTACCTCCGGTCGGTGAAGACCGTTGGACGATATTAAATATCGTACTTGTGGCAGGTAGTTTCAATAAAGAACCTCCTTGACAAGATTTCGCGGGTAAACCCGTTCTCTTTACTCGACCGTCCAAAGCTGACTGCGAACGTAAAGAGTGAATCATTTGGATAATATTATCCGCATGATTTGAAGCCGTCAATTCATGTTCCTGGAACAAGTGAAGTTCAATTAAGAACCGCACCATCGTTGCTTTCCAGTTGTCACTAGCTTGATTCATATAGAATCTTGCAAGTTACCTACCAAGTGCTGTTTGATGTTAACACTAGAAGGATTTCCACTCGTCACTGTGATCAATAAAGAGTCACTCTGAGTGTTCTGGCAAGATCATATGATAATGCGTAGAGGCCTGGAACGTGTTTAAATTCATTTAAGAATTAAACCACTGTTGCTTTCCAGTTATCACAAGTTTGATTCATAAAGAACCGCACAAGTCACCTACCATGAGCTTTTTGATATTCGCTCAAGAAGGATTTCCATCTTCATTGTAAATACTTTCGTATTACTCGGATGTTCAGGCAAGATCATGAAGATTTTGCGTAGGACTCTTAAGATCGTTCTTACTTTTCACAGTGTGTGAAGAAGCAAGGAATAATGAAAGTGTGTCCTAATGAGATATTTGATGATCTCAAATGGCTCTAGACTCGATCGTGCATTTTGGATTTTTAGTGATCGGAGGCTGGAGAGGAGTGCCACCTTTTCAATACCAATTTATTCGGAGTGAATAAATCAATAGATAATGTGTTGATCTCCGTGTGATTAAAACAAATACCTTTTGAGAGATATTTGAGTTAGCTGGGAAGGGTTGTGCATTGCATCACTGGGTCCATGACGTCTTTCTTCAATATCGAGAATCATTAGCAAAAATGACCTCAATAGCATATGTATTGACCCGGTTTCTGCCTAAAGTTGTAAGGAGGGCTTCTTTCTTTACACCCTTTATCTTTACATTTCTTTTTCATTCTTCAACCCCTTCAATGCTTACCAATACGTCATCACTAGCACCTTGTTGTGATTGTTCCAGTGCTAACTTAAGTACTTGGTCGGCATTCAGCTACGTTCACAATCTTTCTCCATCTTTCCTAAGGACTACTATTTCTAGCTATGGAATGTCCTTGGGAAGATTCCTCCGGTTCTAGAGAAATCATTGGACTTTAACCTATCCTACCATCCTTATGTCACCACAATCTTCACCGTCGTGAATAGAGATGTTTTGGGTAAGTGTATGTCACCATGAAATCCATTTTGAAGTGCAAATCCATTTTGCTCCCCCTTAACATATGCTACGATATTCGAAAACATTTCGCACATGTCGGGATGAGCTAACACGTTAAGTCAAACCATTTATGATTGATCATATCCCATATTAAATCACATTTTCTCCCCCATATTAAAAATATTAACCCAATCGATGTTTTTAATATCAATTGATTTAATAGCATTTTAAGAAAATTTGGGAAGAAAAATGCAAGTCCAATTATCTTCATGAATTACACAAGCTCCCCCTCAAATTAATGAGGGTGTGCTGAAACGTAAAATAAATACCTTTTAAACACAAGTGTAAGGTATTCATCACGTGCAAAGATCATATATGATAATGAATTCACAAGATTAATAATGTACGAGGTAGGACCTGAATGATGGAGAACATCATATGAAAGATTCACATGGTTCTTGTTCACGAATGTTGGTCTCCTCGTCACGGTCCCGAGAAAATGAATTCTCGTTGTTGAGTCAAAGCTTTCCGGTGAAATGCTTGACTTGATTGTGAAAAGCGGGTTGCTATCTGAAATAATAGCAAACCATATGGAGCATGTTTTAAAATCATTTGAACTTCTGCTCGAACTTTATTTACAACCCCGTGTCATTATTGAATGACATTTCTAGGTTCGTAAATATTATCGATTCCAGAAGACATGCTCGTTTTATCAAAACGTTTTTGAACACACAATTTTGAAAGATTTAGAAAAACCTTTTGAGAAATTCTCGAAAAATTGTGTTCAATGTTTTAAAAAACAATTACTTGAGCGTAAGATGTTGAATATCTTAAAAACGAGCTCAAGTCCGAGAAGTTGTAAACTTCCCGTTGTTAAGGATAAGTTTATCATCGGCGATAAACTTTCCTTTTATCTGAAGAACGAGTCCTAAGCTGACATGTACTTAGAAGTCGTGTTCATGAGCTTGAAAACTTTGACTGTTTTAACGGAAAGCTCATGACCGAGAAAGGTTAATTTCTCGTTACGAGGAAAAGTTCTCTTATTTAAAAGATACACTTTCCTTTCTGAGCTTAAAACTTCGAATGTTTTAATACAAGCTCATGACCGAGAAAGGTGAATTTCTCGTTAAGAGGATAAGTTATCATAAACGATAAGCTTTCCTTTATTTTAAGTTCGAGTTACAGTCTGACATTTAACTGTAAGTCATATACACGAGCTTAAAACCTTTGAATGGTTTTAATGTAAGCTCGTGTCCGAGAAAATTTAATTTCTCGTTGTAAGGATAAGTTTATCATCGGCGATAAACTTTCCTTTATTTGAAGAACGGGTTACCATCTGATATTTAATGATAAACCATAGACACGAGCTTAAAACCTTTGAATGGTTTTAGGGTAAGCTCGTGTCCAAGAAAACTTAATTTCTTGTTAAGAGGGTAAGTTATCGTTGTGTATATAAACTTCCCTGTCTCTGAAGTCCGGGTCATCGTCTGACATTTAACGAGGAGCCATAATGCATGAGCTTAAAAACTTGGAATGTTTTTGATATAAGCTCATGCCCGAGAAAAATGAATTTCTCGTTTTTAGGATAAGTCATCATCGGGATGAACTTTCCTTTCGTTGAGGATCGAGTTACAGTCTGTTATGTGACTGTAAGTCCTTGTGCAGCTTAACCATGAATCCCCTGAGACAGTTGTTTCTCTGATATCTGCTTCTTCAGCAACCAAACTCTAAGAGTGTCCTTAGTTGAACGGTACACAACGATTGGACCGCTTCGTTCTTTTGGAACATCAACTTTGGCACCTGCAATCTCATTAGGAATTTGCTTGCTTTGACATGGGTTAGCGATATCAATTATAGAAGCACGTGGGGGTTCACAGTTGGCTTTACTTGTGTCAGAGGTGGCCTGAGGGGATGATTCACTTGTCTTAGTTGGCAAACGTTTCCTTTTATAGAAAATCTTAAGTTCAGGCTTAAGTGATGTATCATCCTTTGCAATTTCCTCCCTAGTAGTCTTCGTAGAATCAGAGACTATCCTAGTTAAAGGGCACTCGTTTCCTACAATAGTGAAAGATCTACCAGTGGGGCGCCACATTTTACCAACGGGTTTGATTTTAGCGACCCACTGGGATTTAAGTCTAGCACGGGAGTTCACCTCATTAAGCAATTTTTTGATACAGGCATCATGATTTGCCGTAAAGACACATTTTCTACATGTTTTACAAGTAGCATATTTAATGTCCGAGTAAGATCTAGAATCCTTAGATGATTGATTGATGCTCCTAGGATTGGACATGCTACGGTTAGCAGTGTTGGGTACACTAGAAGGCATCTGACTGGGTTTGGAATTCCTATCTCTTACATGTGTCTTTTGCTTAGCTTCCCTAAGATCAGGTTCATGGCTAACGTCATTTGAACTAGTTCTAGACGTGGTCTTGGTATTTTTAGGGAAACTAGAGGCAATCATATGATTTGGTCTTGCTAAAACTGGAGTGATCACATTGGGCCTAGTTGCTGGAGTGACTGGTCTAATAAGATGAACCAAATCAACTTGGGAGGCAAACCGCGGTCTCGAGGATTGTGGTCGCTCGGATCTAAATGCAGTAGGTTGTCTGACAATCTGATTTATAGGCGGTTTCCCCAAGATTGATGGTTTTTCAAGCTTAGTGTCCACACTAGGTCCTTTACTTTTCCTTAATTCGTTTTTCAACGCAGCTATAGCAAAGACCTTTTCCTGTAATTGGGCCTTTAAAGTCTCATTTTCTTTGAGCACTCTATCTTGGGATGCCAATTTAGACTCTAATAACTGAATTTGTTTCAAAAGATTATCCTTTTCAGCTTTAGAATCTAGAACAGTTTGATCCAATTTTCTTTCAAGAACAACGTTTGACTTTTCAAGTTTTTCAAAATATGTTTCAAATTTGTCCGTTTTCTTAGAAAATTCAAGTTTGGCATCCTCAAGGTCTTTAGATTGTCGAGCTACGATCGTTTCGAGCTCTTTAATCTTGCAGTCAGAATCAGTTAACGAGGCAGTTATAAAGCATTTATCATTATGAACTATAGCATTTTGAACACTTTCTCCCCCATTATGACTCACATCGGATGAATCAGAAGTGGTATTTCTATCACTCTTGTCCATCCCATGTTTGTCATAATTAGGTTCAGAATGCTCAATATGCGGCATGTCATCAGCATATACATCATAAACCACATTACACTGTACCATGTTTGCAGGCTCTGCGTCATAAATGGGTAATGTGTCATCAAGAGAAATCTCGTGAACATTTCCTGACGTGCCACTGGCATCATGTTGTCCTCCTGATTCTGTGCTCGTGCCATCGTTAGGCTCCAAGTTGTCAACCGTATGACCAATTTCCTCTTGCATCGAAGAGTCTTGCACTCCATTATCATACCCTTGCTGAAGTCGAGATCTTTCATAAATCGAAGACGAGACCGATGACATGAGTTTCAAAATCGTATCACGGAAAACCCGAAGCTCGGTATGTGTATCTCGAAGAAACGATTGGCAAATCATTGAACTTTCAGACTTGATGATATTAAATTGGAGGAAAGGCGTAAGGTGTGTCACAAGAGCCTTATATGCAAGTACCGATGCAGAGTGATTAAAGTTTCCATGGTTGAGTTGCTCGGCGAGTTGGGTCAAAGCGGTGAAAATTGAGTCGATGAATATATGACGATCTTGTCCAAAGATTGTCACAAATTCACTCCCTCCTTGAATCCCCGAAAGAGTGACAAGATGAGACTGGAGTAGTTGAAAGGAGGTGATGCCACTTTTCTTAACGTCGTTTTGCCTTAAATACAACTCTCCCTTTTGACATGTCGAATCGAACGAATCCATTAAAGATCGATTAAAACGAAAGACCCGTAAACTTAAAATTCCTCGATGGATGGTATAAATGAAGATCGGCACTTTGACTCGTCACGTTTGTCTTTAAATCCGGCCACAAAACTTTTAACCCGTCACTATAACTCGTCACGATAACCCGTCAAAATTTTTTTCACGATAACGTTAAAAACAAAATATCCGCTTAACACGATTTGCCAAAAATTACTAAACAAAATGCTTAAAAATATAAAAGTAACAAAATAAAAATATAAAAGTGACAAAAATACAAAAAAATAAAATGTGATATTTTTTAAAATAAAATGTGATTTTTTAAAAGAAAAAGGATTAATTTAACCAAAATAGAATAAGGAAATAAAAATAAAGAATCTGATATATTTAGAATGTGATATATTTTAAAAAAATCATTTTTTGATATATATAAAAAAATGAAACGTATAGTGACGGAAAAATACTTAACTAAAATAGAAAATTAAAAAAAATCTGATATATAAAAAAAACGTTAGATAAATACTTTTGACAAAAAAAAAACGTGCCCCAAAATAGAGTCCTTGTTTTCTCCGTCTAACAAAACAGATACGTGGCCCAATAGGGAAATCCCACCGCCCCACTTGTGTGATCCTTGTTTACTCCGCCCTTTGATAAATTTATCTTTCTTCTCTCCTAAAATCTATCACAAAGCTGCACAAAGAAACACACGTTTCTCTCTCTCACAGATAACTCCTCGTCTCTCTCTCCCAAACTTTCCAAATCACCATTCAATCTAAAAAAATATCGCCTCTCTTTCTTCTTCTCCAAACACACAGTTACTAGAACTCAGCAACCACCACACCTTCTTGTTATCTCAAAAAAAACTAATCTAATCACACCATTTTTCACAAAAACTATCTCCTCCGACTCCTAAAGTTGCTCAGGAAATAAAGTCTTCAAGATCCTTTAAATGGGTCTCAGGTAGGTTTCTCTTAATTTTTGATGTTTTCGAGTCTCTCTTCTTCTGTGAGTCCTTCTTGAGTCCTTTGTTTTTGTTTGAAAAATATAAGGTTTTGGTGTTGGGTTTAGAGTTAAAATGTTTTGAAAAATCGTTGGTGTTGGGTTTTTGGTAATTTAGGGGGTGGTCGAGAGGGTTTGGGGTGAAAGGTTGTGTGTGATGGTGATGGTCGGTCGGGGATGGATGGTTTTTTGTTTGTTTGGTTGCGAGGGAGAGAGTGATGAGAGGGTCTGTGAGGCTGAGGGTATTGAGAGTATTTTGGTCCAGGGGTGTGGGTCAAGGTTTTGAACGAGTGTTGTCCGAGAGGGTTGGGTTCGAGGGTAAGTGGTGAGTCGAGAGTCGAGTCGTGTTTGTGGGAGGGTGGTGAGTATTTTCGAGGGTGGGTAAATGAGAAAGTGTACTGTTAGTCGAGGGAGTCTGTTTAAGGGTGTGAGAGGGTGTGTTGTTTGTGTCGAGGGAGAGTCGGGGGGTGAGGGTGTTGAGTGTGGGCTGTTTGGTGTGAGTGATCGAGTCCAAAAGGAGAGAGTCGAGTGGGTGTCGGTGAGGGAATGGTCGAGGGTGTAGGATGTGGGTGAGTCAGTTAAAGGTTTTTAATCTTGTGTTGTTTAAGGTTTTGAGTCTTGGGTGTATGTTTATTTAGAGGGAATGAGTCTATTCAAAAGACGAGGATTTGCCCGTTAAGTTTGAAATAGCTTCATTCGGAAGAGTTCCGAATCGGAACTTTGTTTCGTTCGGAACTTTGTTTCGTTCGGAACTTTGTTTCGTTCGGAACTTTGTTTCGTTCGGAACAGTTCCGAATCGGAAGATTTTGATTCGGAAGATTTTGATTCGGAAGACTTCCGAATCGGAAGTGTTTGGTTCGGAAGATTTTCAAAACAAAAAAATGATTCGGAAGTTTTGTCTTAAAAAATTGATTCGGAAGTTTGTGGTTCGGAAGTTATCTTGCTTGATTCGGAACTTAATTACTGATTCGGAACATTTAGCTCAGATTTGTTGGGACAAGGTTGGACAGATGGACAGAAACAATGGACCAAAAACTGGACAGTAGGACAGAAGGACTGATTAAAAAATTTATAAAAAACTGATTAAAAAATAAACTAAAAAAATAATAAAAAATAAAATTGATAAAACTAAAAAAATTTGTAAAGGACTGATTAAAAAAATACAAAATAGAAAAAAAGGATAAAAATTGATAAAAATTTATATAAATTGATAAAATTTAGAAAACATACCAACTTTTTTATATAAATTGATTATTAAATTTGTGATAAAAAACAAATAAAAAAATACAAACTTTTTATAAAAACACAAAATTAAAAAGAGAAAAACAAAAAACTTTTATAAAAAAACACTAACTTTTTATAAAAAACACAACTTTTTAAGGTTTTATATAAGAAAATTTTGATTTTTATATAAAAATTTGTGATTTTTTATCTAAAAAGTAAGTTAATTTGAAGATTTGATATGATTTAACATATAAAAAATACAAACTTTTTATAAAAAATACAAACTTTTTATGATTTAAGCATGATTAAATCAAAACCCACCAAAATCAAAAAGAGATAAACCAAGAATAAACCAAACTAACCATGGCTCTGATACCAATTGAAGGTCTACGTAATTTATGGCCTATTCTATGTTATGGATTTGGTGGATTTAGATGGTTGATTGATTAATAATTAAAGAAGAAATGAAGGAATTAGATGAAGGATTAGAGAGAGAAAGGAGAGAAGGGAGAGAACTAGAGAGAGAAAGTAAAATGAATAAATGATTAAGTGAAAATGTGAATCAACAACCCCCTCCTAACATGCTAGGAGGGGTTATATATAGCCCACCCTACATGTGGGCTATATGGACTATACAATAAGTAAATAGATCACGAGCCCATTACATAATTATCATTGGAGCGACCGATCCTTCATAAATACGTAAAACGTATTTCCAACAATCTCCCCCTAAGGGAGGTCGCTCCAAGTTACAAAGTTCTAAATAGTCTATAACTCGTGATCTATGCTAACTAAGATGTGACCGAGACTTTATAGGGAAAACGTATTTCCAACATATATATAGAGTTGGGGTAAAATAAAACATTTTTTATAATATAATAAATGAGGTGGAACCACATGCTGCCATGTGTCCCCCCCTTTTTCCAAAAAAAAATAGTGTACATTTGTAATTTAAAAAACTTTAGGGGTAGTTTTAGAATTTTTATTGAAACTATAAATACTCTTTTTTCCTTCTGATTTTCTTATTTTTTTTCTTCTTCTTCTTCCTTTATCTCGTAAACCCATCCACCACCTGACCCGCCATGAACAACTAATTCACCATCGTCACCCCACCACCATGGAATTAAGATGTTGATTGATTCATCGTACTCCTCTAGGTGAAGCTTATCAAGAGACAATGAATGAAAGTTCTTGATTCAAAAAGTTGATGTTTGATTTATCTGGTTTTCTTGATTTAAGTATGTTATATTTAGAGTTTGATTCCAATTTACATCATATTTTCTTATAGATCTATTATGAAGTATAGAAAAATATAGATACAAAACATGTTTAAAAAAGTTGCATACAATGTGTTTGATAAAATGCCTCAACTAGAGGAAAGTTGTTGAACACATGGGATTACAGTTGCCTGAAGGGTAGTTTTATTTTACTGAATTATGCTTAATTTTCTAGTGCATTATAGTTTTGCTGATCATATTCTACCAAATTAAAAGTTTACATTTTACTGCATTATGCTTTTCGTTGTTGTTGGTTAATACGACTTTTTATTGATCGAATTTGAATAATTTGTATAGATTTTGTGTTTTTATCAATCTAAAATGTTAAATTCGGAGTTTTGTTCAAGACCTGGAAAAAGGCTGAGAAACATTGTAATGTTGCACATAACTGTTTGATAAAATGTATCATAGAGATTTTTATAACTGTAATGCATTAGGATATACAATAATGTAGTAGAACATAACTGTAATGCAGTTAGAAACTATTTGTAATGTTTTTATAGTTTTTTACTACATTAAAGTGTTATTCTATTACATTGCAGTTTTATTTCTTCATTACATTGTTATTTCTATTGAATTATAATTTGTTATTTCTACTAAATTAACGCAATAGAAATGTAGTTTTTACTACATAACTCTAATGAAGTAGGTTACGTACATTCTTCATATGCATGATTTAATGCATTAAAACTTTATTTCTACGACATTAAGGTTTATGTTCTAATGCATTTAATGCAGTAGGTTACTCGTGTTGTTCATATGCATGATTTACTACATTGAAGCTTTATTTCTACTACATTATAGTTTAATTTTAATGCATTGTAATGAAGTATGTTACTTACATTCTTCATATACATGATTTAATGCATTAAAACTTTATTTCTACTACATTAAGGTTTAAGTTCTAATGCATTTAATGCAGTAGGTTACTCGTGTTGTTCATATGCATGATTTACTATAGTGCAGCTTTATTTCTACTACATTACAGTTTAATTTTAATGCATTGTAATGAAGTAGGTTACGTACATTCTTCATATGCATGATTTAATGCATTGAAACTTTATTTCTACTACGTTAAGGTTTAAGTTCTAATGCATTTAATGCAGTAGGTTACTCGTGTTATTCATATGCATGATTTACTACATTGCAACTTTATTTCTACTACATTACAATTTAATTTTAATGCATTGTAATGAAGTAGGTTACGTACATTCTTCATATGCATGATTTAATGCATTGAAACTTTATTTCTACTGAATTGTAGTTTATGTTTTACCGAATTATAGTTTATCTTCGACTGAATTATAATTTATGTTCTACTGAATTATAGTTTATGTTCTACCGAGCTATAGTTTATCGTCTACTGAATTTTAGTTTATCTTCTACTGAATTATATTTATGTTCTACTAAATTATAGTTTATGTTCTACCGATTTATAATTTGTCTTCTACTGAATTATAGTTATGTTCTACTGAATTATAATTTATGTTCTACCGAACTGTAGTTTACCTTCTACTGAATTATAGTTTATCTTCTATTGAATTATATCTTTTATAGGTTTCAGATGAAGGTTAAAATCAATAATCTAGGGTACGAAATGATTAAGCGAAGAACTGAAGTAACTGTTGAAGGACTAACCAAGAGAAGGGGTTGTTCGGCGTATGGAGATAAATGAGGCCACAATTCCAGTTCTACGAGTTGTATAAATTATTGTTTGTATCGAAGAAAACAAAGAAACAAGATATGTCGAAGAAGGCTAGTTTAAGAGAATCTATACATCGAAAATAAATTGTTTTTCAATTTTTTTGTCATTTTTTACAAATAAAATTATGATTTTATGTTACAGCTTCAATGTAAACATGAGTACGTTGTAGTTTTTTATTTGAATGTGTTTTAGTGCATCACAACGTTAAATATATTGCATTTCAGGATTTTGTCTCATTATAGTTATGTTCTAATGCATTTTAGTTATTTTATATCCTACAACAGTTATTTTGTTAGTGTATCATTCCTTTTCTATAATAAAATAACAGTAGCAAGTAAATGTAATGTAGTAGAATATAAAATAACAGCAATGCAGTAGCATATAGCAATAATGCATTAAGTAAACAAATTTTATTTTACTGTATTATAGGATTATATCCTAATACATTAGTGTTTATTTTTACTCATTCAATTTATATTGTACTACATCTCAGTTATATGTAAATTATAATAATACAATGTGGTAAAATATAATTGTAATGTCTTAAAATATAACTATAATGTAGTAGAATGAAATATGGTAATGCAGTAAAATAAACGATAATAATGTAGTAGAATATAAAAGATAATTACAAACGAACAATGTCATCATTAAAATATACACTACATCGTATTAGACATTCAAAGTATTACATCTAATAAAATTTAAACATTATTTTAAATGATGCACAAGTATCTTCCAAGAATCCTGATGCGCGCCCAATGCATCCTTGTACCATTTCATCTTTCAATTAGAGTATATCATTTGGTATTAGAGGAAGCTATATACTATTTGCAGCTTGTTAAATGCATCTTCCTTTGTCCCCAGGATTTTTTTCCTGTGCCTTTTTACCTGTAGAATAGTTCAAGAATTATATATGAAAGTATCAATATATATTATGTGATGCATTAGAATTTAAAACTAGCATGCAGTTGAAATAAAGTTGCAATGTAGTAGAAATAAAGTTGCAATGTAGTAAATCATGCATATGAACAACACGAGTAACCTACTGCATTAAATGCATTAGAATTTGAACATTAATGTAGTAGAAATAAAGTTTTAATGCGGTAAATCATGCATATGAAGAATGTAAGTAACCTATTCAATTACAATGCATTAAAATTAAACTGCAATGTAGTATAAATAAAGCTTCAATGTAGTAAATCATACATATGAACAACACGAGTAACCTATTACATTAAATGCATTAGAATTTAAACCTTAATGTAGTAGAAATAAAGTTTTAATGCATTAAATCATGCATATGAATAATGTATGTAACCTACTTCATTACAATGCATTAAAATTAAACTGTAATGTAGTAGAAATAAAGCTGCAATGTAGTAAATCATGCATATGAACAACACGAGTAACCTACTTCATTAAATGCATTAGAACTTAAACATTAATGTAGTAGAAATAAAGTTTTAATGCATTCAATCATGCATATGAAAAATGTATGTAACTAATAAGTGTGAAAACACTTATCCTTTTACCACTTATTTCCAATAATAACAAGACCAAAACGTGTGATTTATGTCGTAAAAGTCGGAATTATGCGTGGTTTGTGTTTTTATTGTGTTTTAGGACCAAAATATCAAAAAGGAAGAAAACACGGGCTTTCACGGGCTTTTATCGAAGAAAACGGGAAAAGACGAAGTCAAAAGATCAAGAGTGCAAAAAGAACGGAAGTCCAAGGCCTATTCTGAAGATTTATCGAAGAAAAAGTCAAAAGACGGAAGTTTAACGAAGTCGAAGAACTTAAGTCTAATAGAAGAAGAAAATTAAAAGACAAGTTCAAATCCCGAGACGACAAAGTCGAAGAATTAAAGTCGAGTCGAGAAGAAAGCAAGAAAGAAGATGCAACACATGCACTCCTTCCACCTTCCCTATAAATACCCTCCTAATAGTCATTAGGAGGGGAGTTAGAGTTTTTAGTTAACTTTCATTTTTTTAGTTTTCTCTAGTTTTTAGAGAGAGAAAGTCTTAAACTTTCTCTCACTAGTTCATCTTTTTCTTTTAATCTTTCAAGATTAAACACTTTGTATTGCTTATTTTTATTAATCAAGTTCTATTTTAAGCTTTAATCCTTAATCTCATTCTACTTTTCTTTGATTTAAGGTTGATTTTGGTGCGTATATCATAAGATCCGTGTTGTTCTAATTGATTTCGTGCTAAAAAGTTAATCTTTTGATCATTTTATAAGTTTTCATTTGATTAAGCTTTAAGACTTTTGTGCTTATTGGCTTATTTTTATGATTAGCTTATTTTTCTTATTAAAAAGTTTTATTAAAAAGTTTATGTTTTTATTGTTTAATCTAAAAAGTTGTTTGATTTCGAGTTAGATAAGTTGATTAAAGTGCTTATTTGATTCGGTTAAGTATTTGGATTGATAAGTTTCGGGTATTAGCTTATAACTTTAGCTTATTACCTAGCTTTTCCGATTTCCACAATTTTAGGAAAGGGTTTAAAACCCCTTTCCGATTGGCTTTTTCCGACCGAAGCACCATCCTAACCGATTTCCTTAATTTTCGGAAAGCGTATAAAACCCCTTTCCGATTGGTGCCTTCCAACTGCAGCCTATTCCGACCGGACCCCTTCTCCATATTCCGATTGATCCAATCGGATTAGGGCTTTGAGATTCCGACTGAGCATCCCTAGTATTCCGATCTTGCCACTATTCTAGATTCCGATTGTGTAGTTTTTGGTTATTCCGATTGGATGGTTTTGCTTGTATTCCGATTTGAGTATAATATTCCGATTGAGTGCATTTTCTACACGTTCCGATTGTAGCTTCATTGATATTCCGATCGACCCCTTGTGTCCCACTTTCCGATTGGGTGTTTTACCCATATTCCGATCAACCGATTGGAATACATTCCGATCGGGTTACCTTTTGGGGTTTAGTCCGATTGTTTTGTTTTGGTTTCTTTCGATCTTACTTTCTTATAGTACTTTTTATTTTCAGCAAATTTCCCAAGTGTTAGTTTTATTTAGTGTGTTATTACTTTTCTATTTTCACCTTTAAGTTTCCATGCATTTATTTTACTTGTCATTTTAATATTAATCTTTTAACTTCCTTTTTACTCAACGACACTTTAATTACTTGCAAATAGTTTAAAACAAACCAAACTATTCTCTTGATTCACCAAAAGACAATTGAGTTGCACTTAAGACCGGTTTTCAATTCGGAAAGATTCGGACGATAAGATTTTATATTTGGTTGCAAAAGCGAAGTATTAAATGGCGCCGCTGCCGGCTCTTTTCGTTAAGATAAACGGTTTCTAGTGAGAGACGCATTGAATTTTGGGATCCGTTCTTTGAACGTTATTTTCATTGCTATAAAAATTTCCAAAAATCCATAAAAAATATAAAACTCTTCAAAAATACAAAAACATTGAAAAACCTATAAAAACCAAAAAGATTACATAGATATTCTCTTTGTGTATATTTTTCTTCTGCAGGTGTATGCGTACTAGATCTTCCAACTATTCTGAGCCCGAGACTCTTGAAGATTTAGATATGGCTGGTGTTAATAACAACAATAATCACCCACCTCAACAAAATTTGAATAACAACAACAACAACAACAATGTCCTTCTACCTGATTTACGAACCATGGAGGAATTGTGCCAACCCACCATGAATGGACGCGGAGGCCCGATTGCGCCGATGCACATCACGGCTCAAGAGTTTTCGTTGAAGCATCACATGATTCAACAAGTGCAAACTAATCCATTCGCCGGAATGCCTAATGATGATGCCAACAAACACCTCGACAAATTCATTACTATCACTCAAAGCATGAAGTCCCCCGGTGTTTCTATGGATGACCTTCGCCTCCAACTTTTTCCACACTAGCTTTCTCACCATGCCGAAAAATTGTTTGACCGTCTTCCTAAGAATTCTATTCATACGTGGAATGACATGACTCAACGCTTTTTATCGCGCTACTTTCCCCCATCTATGGTCACTAGCCTTCGTAACCAAATTAGTGGATTTATGCAAGAGAATGATGAATCGCTTTTTGATGCTTGGGAACGTTACAATGATTTGATCGACCGCTGTCCTAATCACAATATGCTCCCCGTCACTCTCATTGACACCTTTTACAATGGTCTCACTTTTCGTGATCGTGACACGATCAATGCCGCCGCCGGTGGTACTTTTATGAAAAGGAGACCGGAAGAGTGTCGAGAGTTGATTGAAAACATGACTACTCACCACAAGAATTGGGATTCTTCCGCATCCTCAAGATCTAATCAGAGAGTCAATGTTTCATCTACTTCTTCCACCACCAACTCGTCTGTTTTGGAACGTGCTATTCTTGATATTAACAAAAGTCTCCAAATTTTGACTTCTAACCAAACCCAACAAGCTAAAGCCGTTGCTATTTGACACATGTGGTGGTCCTCATTCCTATAATGAGTGTCCTTCTACTCACGGCAATTATTCTGAAGACGTTAACGCAGCATACGGTACTTATCCCACGGGAGGCTATCAAGCTCGCCCTCAAGGAGACCGTAACTTGCTAAGTTATCGCTCCAACAATTATCTTGCTCCTCCCGGTTTCCCTCCTGCAAACCAATCCCAACCTCGTGCAAACAATCAGTATCAATCCCAAAGAAACCCATACCCAACTCAAGGAAATTCTCAAGCTTACCAGGCTCCACCTCTCAATCAACCGATGGCAGTGAATCCAGATGTCGAGACATTTATGAAGACCAATCGGGAGTTGGTGACGAATCTTCAGAGTCAGGTCCGCAACTTGAAGGGAGAAATGGCAAAACAAGGGAACGATATTCGAGCCGAGTTAAGGAATGATATGGCCAAACACAGTGATGCAATTAATGCTAACATGCAAAACTCTTTTAACAATCAAGCTCTTCACCTTCGTGATATGATTGGTTCGCTCATCCAAGGTAATCAACCCTCTTCTTCGGGTACTCTTCCGAGTAATACCGTTGCGAATCCAAGAGGGGAGATGAAAGCAATCACCACTCGTAGTGGAAAAGGTTATATGGAACCCGAGCTTCCTACACCTCCACCTGTGATTGTGAACAAGGAAAAAGAGCAACTTTCCCCACCTCCTTCACCTTCTATCCCCATTTCCCCACCACCCGTGGTTGTGAGTGATCCTATTCCCTTAAAGCCTTCTTCTTCATCCAATATACCTTATCCTTCAAGGTTGAGGAAAGAGAAGCAAAAGAGCAAGGATGATATTCAGGTTTCAAACTTTTTAAAAATGTTCAAACAACTAAATTTTAACATCTCCTTTGCCGAGGCTCTCGCTCACATGCCCAAATACGCTAAGATGTTTAAAGATCTTCTAAGTGATAAGGAAAAGCTTCTTGATATCGCTCAGACCCAACTTAATGAGAACTGCTCCGCAGTGCTCTTAAGGAAATTGCCCACCAAACTTGGTGATCCGGGTCGCTTCTTGATTCCTTGCAACTTTCCGGGAGTAGAGAATTGCATGGCCCTAGCCGATCTAGGTGCCAGTATAAACTTAATGCCTTTAAGTGTTTGGAAGCAATTATCTCTCCCCGAGCTAGTCCCTACCAAAATGACTTTGGAATTAGCCAACCGTACGGTTGCTTATCCAGTGGGGATAGCCGAAGATGTCTTTGTTGGCGTTGACAAATTCACCTTCCCGGTGGATTTTGTTGTCGTTGACTACGAGATGGATCCCCGTGTTCCATTAATCGTTGGACGTCCATTCCTGAGGCCCGGTCGCACTCTCATTGATGTAGCCGCGGGCGAAATAATCATGAGAGTTGGTGACGATAAAATTGTCTTCAACATGGGTAAGATTTCTAAGCAACCTTATTCATATGAGAGTGTTAATGCTATTGATGTTCTCGATGAGGCTTGTGAAGAACATTTTCATGATGCTTGCAAAAGTACTCTTTCTTCTCTACCCAATGTTGAGACCGTTGCCTCAATTGCTCCAGCATTGACTCCTTTCGGAGAAAGTGACTTGGATGATTTCGAAGCTAGCTTGGGTCCTCTCGATATTAAGTATGATAATTTGTCCACCAATTGGGATGAAGATATTCGTACTATTGAGAGACTTCTCAATGAGGACCCGCTGTCTCCTCCTGTTCCTAAAGAGGTGATTAATGATGATCCATCGTTAGTTTCACCATCTATTGAGGATCCCCCTACTCTTGAGCTTAAGGACTTACCTCCTCATCTTGAGTACGTTTTTCTGGAAGACGACGAGAAGCTACCGGTCATCATCGCAAAGGATTTGAAGGAAGACGAAAAAGCTCGACTTGTCGCTATGTTGAAGAAGCATAAACGCGCCATCGCTTGGAAAATATCCGACATCCGTGGAATTGATCCTCACTTTTGCACACATAAAATTCTCATGGAGGACGACTTTAAGCCCACAATTCAAAACCAACGAAGGGTGAATCCTAAAATCCATGAAGTCATCAAAAAAGAGGTTATCAAACTTCTTGATGCGGGTATGATTTATCCTATTTCGGATTCACCATGGGTTAGTCCAGTCCATTGTGTGCCTAAGAAAGGCGGAATCACCGTTGTGCCCAATGCAAACAACGAGTTAATTCCTACCCGTCTCGTTACTGGGTGGAGAGTTTGTATAGACTACCGCAAACTCAATGATGTCACGAGAAAGGATCATTTCCCTCTACCTTTTATGGACCAAATGCTTGAACGTTTAGCGGGTAATGACTATTACTGCTTTCTTGATGGTTTCTCGGGTTATTTTCAAATACCCATCGATCCCCAAGATCAAGAGAAGACAACTTTCACTTGTCCCTATGGCACCTTTGCTTATAAAAGAATGCCTTTTGGCTTATGGAATGCCCCCGGGACATTCCAAAGGTGCATGTTGGCTATCTTCCATGATATGGTTGAACAAACCATGGAAGTCTTCATGGATGATTTCTCGGTCTTTGGGGATTCCTTCTCTTCCTGCCTTGCCAATTTGGAACGTATGCTTAAGCGGTGCGAAGACACTCGCCTTGTTCTGAATTGGGAAAAATGCCATTTTATGGTAAAAGAAGGCATTGTGCTAGGACACAAAATCTCTAAAGCCGGTCTTGAAGTCGACCGTGCTAAAGTAGATGTCATAGCCAATTTACCTCCACCTTCAACTGTGAAGGGTGTGAGAAGTTTTCTGGGTCACACGAGCTTCTATCGTCGATTCATTCAAGATTTCTCTAAAATAGCTCGCCCGATGACCCACCTCTTGGAAAAAGATACTCCTTTTATCTTTTCTAAAGAGTGTCTCGAAGCCTTCAATCTTCTAAAGGATAAGCTAACTAAGGCACCGGTCTTGGTTACCCCTAATTGGGAGCTGCCTTTTGAATTGATGTGCGATGCTAGCGACTTTGCTATTGGTGCGGTTTTGGGTCAAAGAGTGAATAAACACTTCCAACCAATCCACTACGCTAGCAAAACAATGACGGGGGCTCAATTGCATTATACGACAACCGAAAAAGAGCTTTTAGCTGTTGTCTATGCTTTTGAAAAATTTCGCCCCTATCTTGTTTTATCCACCACCATCGTATACACGGACCATTCCGCGTTGAAGTACTTGATGACAAAGAACGATTCTAAGCCAAAACTTCTTCGCTGGGTTTTGCTCCTTCAAGAATTCAACATCGAAATTCGTGACAAGAAGGGAGCTGAAAACCTGGCCGCGGATCATCTGAGTCGACTTGAGGATCCATATCAGGGGGATCATCCGAACAAAGAGATCAACGACTCTTTCCCTCTTGAGACCTTAATGTCTATAAATCTCAATCTTGATGGCACCCCGTGGTTTGCAGACATTGCAAACTACTTAGCGGGTGGTATTCTCATCCAAGGGTTAACATCCCAACAAAAGAAGAAGTTCTTGAATGATGTTAAGACTTACTTTTGGGATGACCCTTATCTATTCAAACAGTGTGCTGATCTGATTATTCGTCGTTGTGTTGATGGACCGGCAGCTTTTGACATCCTCCAAGCTTGCCACAAAGGACCCACCGGTGGTCACTTTGGTCCCAACTACACCGCTAAGAAAGTGTTTGATTCTGGATTCTACTGGCCCACCATTTATCGTGACGCTCACGAAATGGTTAAGCATTGTGATGCTTGCCAACGTCAAGGCAAGATCACACATAAGGACGAGATGCCTCAAAATTTCATACAGGAATGTGAAATCTTTGATGTATGGGGCATCGACTTTATGGGGCCATTTCCATCCTCCAAAGGGAACAAGTACATCCTCGTCACCGTCGACTACGTCTCTAAATGGGTTGAAGCTAAGGCTCTTCCTACGAATGATGCAAGGGTGGTTGTGAACTTTTTGAAGCAGCTTTTCGCTCGATTTGGCGTTCCTCGTGCTATCATCAGTGACCGCGGGACTCATTTTTGCAACGATCAATTTACACGAGTCATGGCAAAGTATGGTGTCAATCACCGTCTTTCCACCGCCTATCATCCCCAAACCAATGGGCAAGCCGAAATTTCTAATCGTGGCTTGAAGAGAATTTTGGAGCGTACTGTAGGAGAGCATCGCGCCGCGTGGGCCGATAAGTTAGATGATGCTCTATGGGCTTTCCGTACTGCTTACAAGACCCCGATCGGTTGTACACCTTATCGTCTTGTGTACGGGAAAGCCTGCCACCTACCCATCGAGCTGGAACATAAGGCGCACTGGGCCTTGAAGTGGGCTAACTTCGACATCATCAAAGCCGGTGATCATCGCAAGGTTCAACTCAACGAGCTAAATGAACTGAGGAATGAAGCTTATGAGAACTCGCTGATCTACAAGGAGAAGACGAAGGTTATCCACGATGCTAAAATCAAGAACCGAGAGTTCCACGTTGGTGATCAAGTCCTACTCTTTAACTCTCGGTTGAAGATCTTCTCTGGCAAGTTGAAGAGCCGCTGGTCTGGTCCATTCACCGTCGCCAAAGTCTTTCCTTATGGGACCATTGAGCTTTCTCAGTCGAATGGGCCCAATTTCAAGGTGAATGGCCAGCGTCTGAAGCTGTACTTTGGTGAGGACATCTCTCAGGAGATGATTCCATCCCTCACCACGTTCCCCATGAACTAAAATTGGGTCGAGTCAGGCTCATGACTCGGTGAACAAAAACAAGCGCTTCTCGGGAGGCAACCCGTGTTCTATCCTTTACTGCTTTCATAATAAGTGTAGGGGGAGCCCCGCATATGTTTGTTGTCTTGTTTTTTGTGCTGTGCAGGGATTAAAGCTTCAGAGAGCATCTTGATGACTTTTGACGAACCGTGATACCGTGTTCCCATCTTCCCGGTTCTATCCTAAACTCTTGTGCTTCAATATTTCATATTCTATATGTTCACATTGAATTCACTTTAGTTGTCCTTCCCTTAGCAAGATTTAAACAAAGTGCACAATGTCCTAAGTGTAGGGGAGTTTACTCCCACATGCTCAAACATTGAGGACAATGTTTATCTCAAGTGTAGGGGGACTTCTATCGAAGTAAGTGGTCTTTTCCATGAAATTGCCCTCATTTTAACCAGAAAATTTGATTTTTCGACATTTTTCAAAATTTTTAATCTATTTTGGCCTAGTTGTATAGTTGTATTTGCCTTTGTTATGTTTATTTTCTCTCCATTGCTAGAATAAATTTTCAATAAAGTGGTTTTAGATTTTTCTTAGTCATGAACATTTTGACTCAACCCGAGTTTACTTACCTAAGTTCACTCTAGCTAGTATCCTTAACGTGTTTAAGTCAAGTTTTGCTAGGCTTTTATATAGGGAGCTATAAAACGCGAAAGTCTTAACTCTCACGGGTTAAGAACAAGAACTTTTCGCAAGTTCCTATAATTGATCCTAGAGAGTCGTTTATCAAGGGAACTTTAAAATGCACTTTCTAAACTTGAAAAAGTCTAAGAATTTGCAAGATCCTATAGGCGACTCGAAAACCCAAAACTTTGATTTAATAGGCTAAGCATCCACGAGTCTCATTCCTTGAGATTTTAAATTGTGGAGAACGAGAGATGATAGAGCCAATTATAAGTTCGGTATTCTTTCGTGAATTTATGTGAGTTAATTATGAGCCTATTCTCCCTCCGCTTGTTAATAAATTAATCTGCTAATAAATAAGGTTGTACGATTTAAAAAGGTTACTTAGCTTCTAGCCCCAGATCGTTTAAAAGTTGCTCGGTAATGACGAGAGTTCATAGCCAAGGCATAACTTATGAAGCGGGGCGCGAAGATTGGCGAGTCCGAAAAGGCCCTAACAAGGCATGAGGGCTACATTTTGTTGCTAAAGATCCAAAAGTGATGTGAAGAATCATTTATCGAAAATCAATATGAAGGATCAAGACACACGACGAAAAGCAAGAACTCCCCAAAAGTCATGGAGAAGTCTATCCGAAAAGACCCTAACAAGGTATGAGGATAAATAGATCCAAGTCCTAAAAAGAGGCGGATCGTTGTATATCAAAGTCCAAAATAAAGATTGGAGAAAAATGAAGAAGTCGTGGTCCAAAGATGAAGAATCTCTCAAAAACTTCAAGTGAAGAAATTCCTATTATGAAGAGAATACCATAATTTCAAGAACGTCTCTCGAAGATTCGAAGTATGAAGTCGCTGCCAAATATCGGCCCGAGAAAGGTCTCAAATCGCGAACCAAGTTATGCCAAGATATGAACTTTTTGATATCCCGAGAAGCAGTTTTAAAAGATTTGGTCCTTTAGCTAACTATTGATTAAATCGTTCACTTTATTTTCGGACTAAATAACTATCGAAATAAGTCAAACAATGCATCCTCGTGATCATTCAAGACAAAAATAAAATATAAGAGATACACCTAGGAATAAGGGAGTCTAAGTGAATAATTGGCCCACATGAGTTCGTGATAGTTTGCAAACTTATAATAACAATGATCTCGTTTTTAAGCTTGGTATGGGGAACGTGAAACTTGAGGATGATAAACGTTCATGGCCGCCAAAACCTAATGTAAGTTTTTAATTTCTTTACTTATTTCTATCTTTTATGTTTAGTATTTAATAAAGGCCAAGGTGGGTTATTTATAATGGAAAATGTAAACCGTGCTTTAAAATTAATGCATTGCATGAGGGCATTGCAATGGTCAAGTGTAGGGGATTTAATAAGTGTGAAAACACTTATCCTTTTACCACTTATTTCCAATAATAACAAGACCAAAACGTGTGATTTATGTCGTAAAAGTCGGAATTATGCGTGGTTTGTGTTTTTATTGTGTTTTAGGACCAAAATATCAAAAAGGAAGAAAACACGGGCTTTCACGGGCTTTTATCGAAGAAAACAGGAAAAGACGAAGTCAAAAGATCAAGAGTGCAAAAAGAACGGAAGTCCAAGGCCTATTCTGAAGATTTATCGAAGAAAAAGTCAAAAGACGGAAGTTTAACGAAGTCGAAGAACTTAAGTCTAATAGAAGAAGAAAATTAAAAGACAAGTTCAAATCCCGAGACGACAAAGTCGAAGAATTAAAGTCGAGTCGAGAAGAAAGCAAGAAAGAAGATGCAACACATGCACTCCTTCCACCTTCCCTATAAATACCCTCCTAATAGTCATTAGGAGGGGAGTTAGAGTTTTTAGTTAACTTTCATTTTTTTAGTTTTCTCTAGTTTTTAGAGAGAGAAAGTCTTAAACTTTCTCTCACTAGTTCATCTTTTTCTTTTAATCTTTCAAGATTAAACACTTTGTATTGCTTATTTTTATTAATCAAGTTCTATTTTAAGCTTTAATCCTTAATCTCATTCTACTTTTCTTTGATTTAAGGTTGATTTTGGTGCGTATATCATAAGATCCGTGTTGTTCTAATTGATTTCGTGCTAAAAAGTTATTCTTTTGATCATTTTATAAGTTTTCATTTGATTAAGCTTTAAGAATTTTGTGCTTATTGGCTTATTTTTATGATTAGCTTATTTTTCTTATTAAAAAGTTTTATTAAAAAGTTTATGTTTTTATTGTTTAATCTAAAAAGTTGTTTGATTTCGAGTTAGATAAGTTGATTAAAGTGCTTATTTGATTCGGTTAAGTATTTGGATTGATAAGTTTCGGGTATTAGCTTATAACTTTAGCTTATTACCTAGCTTTTCCGATTTCCACAGATTTAGGAAAGGGTTTAAAACCCCTTTCCGATTGGCTTTTTCCGACCGAAGCACCATCCTAACCGATTTCCTTAATTTTCGGAAAGGGTATAAAACCCCTTTCCGATTGGTGCCTTCCAACTGCAGCCTATTCCGACCGGACCCCTTCTCCATATTCCGATTGATCCAATCGGATTAGGGCTTTGAGATTCCGACTGAGCATCCCTAGTATTCCGATCTTGCCACTATTCTAGATTCCGATTGTGTAGTTTTTGGTTATTCCGATTGGATGGTTTTGCTTGTATTCCGATTTGAGTATAATATTCCGATTGAGTGCATTTTCTACACGTTCCGATTGTAGCTTCATTGATATTCCGATCGACCCCTTGTGTCCCACTTTCCGATTGGGTGTTTTACCCATATTCCGATCAACCGATCGGAATACATTCCGATCGGGTTACCTTTTGGGGTTTAGTCCGATTGTTTTGTTTTGGTTTCTTTCGATCTTACTTTCTTATAGTACTTTTTATTTTCAGCAAATTTCCCAAGTGTTAGTTTTATTTAGTGTGTTATTACTTTTCTATTTTCACCTTTAAGTTTCCATGCATTTATTTTACTTGTCATTTTAATATTAATCTTTTAACTTCCTTTTTACTCAACGACACTTTAATTACTTGCAAATAGTTTAAAACAAACCAAACTATTCTCTTGATTCACCAAAAGACAATTGAGTTGCACTTAAGACCGGTTTTCAATTCGAAAAGATTCGGACGATAAGATTTTATATTTGGTTGCAAAAGCGAAGTATTAGTAACCTACTTCATTACAATGCATTAAATTTAAACTGTAATGTAGTAGAAATAAAGTTGCAATGTAGTAAATCATGCATATGAACAACACGAGTAACCTACTGCATTAAATGCATTAGAATTTAAACCATAATGTAGTAGAAATAAAGTTTTAATGTATTAAATCATGCATATGAAGAATGTACGTAACCTACTTCATTACAATGCATTAAAATTAAATTGTAATGTAGTAGAAATAAAGATGCAATGTAGTAAATCATGCATATGAACAACACGAGTAACCTACTGCATTAAATGCATTAGAATTTAAACCTTAATGTAGTAGAAATAAAGTTTTAATGCATTAAATCATGCATATGAAGAATGTACATAACCTACTTCATTACAATGCATTAAAATTAAACTATAATGTAGTAGAAATAAAGTTGCAATGTAATAAATCATGCATATGAACAACACGAGTAACCTACTGTATTAAATGCATTAGAATTTAAACCTTAATGTAGTAGAAATAAAGTTTTAATGTATTAAATCATGCATATGAAGAATGTACGTAACCTACTTCATTACAATGCATTAAAATTAAACTGTAATGTAGTAGAAATAAAGTTGCAATGTAGTAAATCATGCATATGAACAACACGAGTAACATACTGCATTAAATGCATTAGAATTTAAACCTTAATGTAGTATAAATAAAGTTTTAATGCATTAAATCATGCATATGAAGAATGTACGTAATCTATTTCATTACAATGCGTTAAAATTAAATTGTAATGTAGTAGAAATAAAGCTGCAATGTAGTAAATCATGCATATGAACAACACGAGTAACATATTGCATTAAATGCATTAGAATTTAAACCTTAATGTAGTAGAAATAAAGTTTTAATGCATTAAATCATGCATATGAAGAATGTACATAACCTACTTCATTACAATGCATTAAAATTAAACTGTAATGTAGTAGAAAGAAAAATGCAAGTATCTTAATATATTACAGTGCATTAAAATTAAACAATAATGTAGTAGAAGGAACAATGCAAGTGACCTACTGCATTACAGTGCATTAAAATTTAACTGTAATGCAGTAGAATAAAATTTGCTTATTATTATTAAAATTTTACCAAATCACATGCATAGTATTAGTTTTACTCCATCATGATATTAATTCTACTCAATCATAGTGTTAATCCTACTCCATCACAGTTATAATTTTACCAAATAACTTCTATATTACATACAAATACTTAATTTCGACAAAACCTCAAAATACAACTTTATCCTACTCAAGCATATGCACCTGAGTATAAATATAATGTAGTAGAAATAAAGTTATGATTCAGTAAAAACTCTAAAAACACTACAAATAGCTTTTACTACATTACTGTTACGTTCTACTAAATTACTTTATATCCTACTGCGTCACATGTATGATTCTACCGAATTGCAGTTACAATCTACTCCATTACTGTATATCTTACTGCATCACATTGTGAATTAAGTGTATCACAGTTATAAAGTCTAGTTTAGACATTTTATCAAACACTTTGTATACAACTTTCACATTTTCTATATTTGTTTACAGATCTAAAGACATGTATGTATTAAAAAACAAGATATAATGTGCGAACCAGTAGGAGAAGGCGGCGGCGATAGTCCTATAAATGTGTGAACCATCTCGATGCGAGATGATTCAGTAGGTTTGACTCGAGAGGATTCAATAGGTTTGATTTGGTTGATTTGGTGGATTCAAGAGGATTTGATGTACTGTGTGTTTTGATCGGTTTTTAGTCTGTGAAGTGTGTGTTTTTTGATCGGGGCCCGTTTTAATTTTCATTATTTTCAACAATTACCCTTAAAGTTTGAGAATTTACAAAAAAGACACCATTTTTTTTATCAAATTAGGTGATTTTGATCCAAGGGTTGAGATTTCACCTCATTTATTTTATTATAAGTTTTGTTTTAAAATAACCCCACTATACATATATATATATATATATATATATATATATATATATATATATATATATATATATATATATATATATATATATATATATATATATATATATATATATATATATATATATATATATATACATATATATATATATATATATATATATATATATATATATATATATATATATATATATATATATATATATATATATATATATCTTTACATTATATATAAGAGGAGGGATATGCCACATAAGCAACAATTAATCCACGTCAGCATTATTTGGTGGGTCGTAATCTTCATTCGGGTCGTGTCCAATACCCGACTTATATCATAACCCGATCCTAAAAAACCTAAAACACTAATCACCATCATTCACAAAAACAACACCATCCGTCGACTTTAGATCTTTATATTCTGTCAGCTGGCTGGTGAAGATCCAAGAACTTGCTAATTGTGGATTAAGCCAGCGATTGGATCTTGAATATAAGGTAATTATTGTAAGGGATTTTTAAGAATCAGTGACTTTTTTCTGCTTGGACCGTCTTCATCCTGGTATTGATTAAAAAATGTAATAAATACTTTTATTTAATGTTTACACATACATTCTTTTACAATTATTTTTTTAGTATATGCAACTTTCTCTTATAAAATGTCCAGAGCTTCATAAAGGAAATCTTGGAACTGCTGAAATCTGTTCAATAAAAGATTCGTTGGTAGACATTCTTGGATCTTTACAAGACACAGTACCAAACCGAAAAAAATGTGGGCGAATACTATACTAGACACAAGAAGGCATGGTGCAAGCAATAAAAGACATACATATTGTTTCTTATCGTGAAAAGGTAATTTAGTGGGAGCTCATATCTATCAGTATTTGTTTTTTTTTGTTATTAATAGTTTTATTAAATGGTGTAGGATATGGAATATCTGATAACAGATTAACAGATCTAGGGAAGGAGCTGAGAGTATTCGATGCCTTTTGTATGGCTTATGTGGTTCATTTCTTAAATTTCTAGCCTTATAGGTATGATTCAGTTTACTTCTCTCCATAAGCATATATCATTATTCAGTAATAGCTTTTGCAATCATAAAGACACGCGTTTAGGAACCTAACATGTTTCATCCCATTCTCATAGGTCACCTGTTTTTACCTATTATACAACCTGCCCAAATGTTTATTGATATTGAAGAATAAATTCTTTATGCCTTGGTGTTTTCATGATGTGTACTCTGCTCTCCTCTACAGGAAATGGCTCCTGAAAAGCAAATGAAAGTGATGCAAGAATTCCAAAAATCTGCACATATTGATATGACTGTAAGATAGTTCAATTTTTAAAAATATTATACATATTGTGCATAGTTTGCCATGAAGTAGTGTCACACCCCACCATGGCGGAATATGGGGCGCGACGTATGGATATCATCACAACATGGCGTGTCTATAGAGATAACTATATGAAATAAGAAATGTCATAAAAAGGTGACACAAAAGTCATGACAATATCTCATCAAATGCAGGTGTCTAGGTAAGTAGGTAACAGTCCTACCTCTTACCCAAGACAAACAAGTAACATAATCAAAACAAACATATGTGCCACAGTATCACTTATTTAAATGAGCAAATAAAAACTAAGAAGGAAACGGGGATTCTCCTTCTACATGCAATCCTAAGCTTCTCCAATCCTAGCCACTTATGTTCTCATGCTTAACCATAGTATCACCTGAAAGAGACACTAAAACATGTCAACATAAAGTTGGTGAGAGTCATAGGTTTAGACTCCAACACAAGACAAGTCATAAGCTGTGAATACCATAAACCAATAAACATATGGACAATGCGCTACAATCATGTACTAACAACTAGCATTCAAGTTAAATCAATCATTACAATTCCAAGGCATCACGCCTTACCAACAATCACAATTTCCAAGGCATCACGCCTTACCAACAATCATAATTTCCAAGGCATCACGCCTTACCAACAATCACAATTTCCAAGGCATCACGCCTTACCAACAATCACAATTTCCAAGGCATCACGCCTTACCAACAATCACAATTTCCAAGGCATCACGCCTTACCAACAATCACATATTCCAAGGCATTACGCCTTACCAACAATCACAATTTCCAAGGCATCACGCCTTATCATTAACCATAGGTCCCATAGGCGCCCATACACCTATGTACCTTTCCAATCCATATCACACACAAACAAGAATCACATAGCAGTTAATCACATAAATGTACACACAAGTCCATCTCAAACCTTAAAACATTCACAGCATTAATTTAGAAAATAATTCAACACAGCGTCTCTTCCATCCCATCTGAAAGTCAAAATCAATAGTAAACATGGGACTATGAAACTCACCTGATAGCTCCTTCACAAGTCTTTGCACTAGCAATAAGCTAACAAACCAAAAACACGCAATCAATACACGAACCAATCACTAAGATGGCTCATCAACCTATGATGGACATCTAGCCTATTCCCGTATAATTACTTCATTGTTAAGCTCTAATCACCCCATTACCCTTCCTTAACAAGTCCCTAACTTGGTTAAGTTTAATAACTAACCCGTTCATATTTTACCCAAAACAGTCCCAGTTTTTAGGTCTCAAAACTTTAAGTCAAACGTCCACTTAAACATACCCATGGTTTCTGTAAAAGGAATATTCATACCCTTACATATGTTGGTTAACACCTCCCACTTGCCCTAACCTTAAAGCTACTGTTAAGGCCCCGATATACATATATCTACTTTTGTCATTCCATATTTCCTGATTTTAAACGTACTAAACGTTTTTTACCATTAAGGGGTCTTACCCTAAACCACAACCCTATCCCAAGTGCAGATACTTACTACAATATATAAACCATCTCTCACGTTCGTGAGAAGATCCCAATGCAACCCTAAGTACCCCAAATAACCCAAAACTTAAAAAGAAAACAGGCTGAATTCAAAACTGTTTTGACCTCTGACTGTTGTAACCTGTTTTTGACCCACTCTCCAACCTCCAATTTAGTTCTCGTTTCTTGCATTGGAAAGCCACTTCAAATATCTTTCCAGGGGTACTTGGATCGTAAAATAAGAGTTTATAGAACTCCCGATATGATCAAAACAATTGACTCAAAATCTGCCCAGATTTTAAAAACGGGTTTAACAAAATCAACCTCATTAATTAACCCTAATCCCTCTAATTACAAGCCCTAATTTATGTAATCATCATATTATGATTAATAAAACATTAATTTACTGTTTTTATATTAAACCCTAACCCTAATCCATCATAAGATGATTAAAGAAAACAATAAAACAATTTAATTAAAAGGGTTATGAAGGTTTTTACCTTTAATTCAATGGAAGATGTAAAAACCCAAATTTTTTTGAAGAACCCTAATTCTTCTCCTCTTTTGGTCGACTAAAACTCCAGGGAATAAAAGAAAATTCGTTTGTTTTAGTGTTGGGGGTTCCTTATATAGCCAAAACAATCCTTGTCCAACCCAATTACCACTTACCATAAATCTTTTCTTTTTTTCCTTTTTTTTCTCTTCTAAACCGACCTAAACACCATAAAATTCGTTTTTCTCTTTATTTTATTATTAATAAATATCTTATTAATATTACCTTAATTTTTCTTAATTTATTTCAGCTCCTATAGCCTCCAAAACCTCAAAACCGTAAAACTAGTCAGTTTTTACGCGTTTTACCGTAAAAGTCGTAAAATATACACTTTTAAAAAAAATCTCAAATTTTGAAATAAACTTTATAATTAAGTCCTAAATGACCTAAAACCATCCCGAAAAATATTCATATGGATAATTACCTCACCCGAGACCTCTAAATGCTAAACCGTAAATCCTAAAAAAAATACTACTACTATAATACTTATACGTATACGTAAACACCACAATATCACCATTTTCATTTCATAGTCACCACTTGTGAGCTCATGAACATGAAATAACCGTTCCTCGATTTACTTATGAGTACTCTATACTCATAAACGATAACCACACCAACCTCGTTCACACAAAATAAACACGTAAACACACAATTCAAGTAAGCACACATAAAATAACCTAAAAGTAAGACCAAGTGACAAATCCAAAACCTAGGGTTGTCACAAGTAGTGGCTCCACAATGACCACATAACTCATTAATTTTTGTTCTCTGCAGACTGAGATGATGTCAGATGCCATAGATGATGTTCTTGACAATGATGAAGCTTAATATGAAACTAACTAGCTAACAAACCAGGTAAACTTCGTAAATCTATTCTTTTCGGCTCCCAAATGCAGCATAGTATTAAGGTCACAATTTTTTTTTGCGGTATATGTGTTACTTTTTTATATGCATGTTTAGCAGCTTTTGGTATTGGATGTCCAGTTTTAAGAATTGATCTTATGATATATAATCATCAATAAGATACATAATAATTAATAAACGGGCTCTAGAAATTATTTTTTGGATTTGCTTCTGATGTTTGAGGTTGTAATCCGACTATCTGAGTGTCTTCCTAAATGCTGATATCAAATTACAAAATGAACTATGAGCATGGTTCATATAGTTTGACTATGTTATTCGGACAAAGAGAGATTAATTTATAACTAAATTAGCATAACCGATCAAATGATCAAAATAGCGTTGAATATAGTAGTTTCATTATTTTTAAATTGTTCATGTGATGGTTAATTATTACTGGGACAATTAACATTATTTGTAGGTTTAATCCTAGCACGTTTTGAGCTTCATATGATATATTTTATTCAAGCTTAAATTCTTCTGTTTTGGATATTATGTGCACGGTAACAGATCATCAAGAAAAGAGTCAAATCCTGAGTTTGTTAATAATGGATTTAAGCAGCCTGCTGAAGCAATAGGTGAACAAATTATTTTTTTCTATTGTCAGTATCTAATATTGTTTAGTCAAAAACATTCTAAATCCAGTGTTGTTGCAGGTTTGTGTCAGCCAAGGCCCGCATGATAAATGAGCATTTCTGTAACACCCCATTTTGATAAATGGAATGTCACGCGTAATTATGGCGTGTCATCAAAGCATGCAAGGTAATATGTAGTAAAACATACATGACCATAGGGAAAACCGGAATCAAACATCGGTTCCCAAACATAAGCCCAAAACATAACAAAGTAAATGAACTGAATGAAGGACTAAACAAGCATAAATATATGAAGGAAACAGGAGAAGAAGTCTATGGCAGCTTCCATCCTATGCATGTCCTCCAAATGCTCGAGTCTTGGGTACCTGCCGTTTTGGGACATGGAAAGGAAAGTAACGGCTGAGCAAAACGCTCAGTGCACGGATATACAATATAGCATGAATTAGGATAAGCATGCAACATATAACAGCGAAAGACTAAGTACTGAGTAAACTGGTTAAGTATCAAGAAAACTGGTTTTATAGTTTGAAAAGCCTTATGTTTATCTTGTGAAAACTGTTTTAACATATATATATACCATAGCCCATATAGGTCATGAAAAGGTCACCTGCATGAATACTTGGAGGGGTGACCTCATCATGCTGATTAGAGGGGATGCCTCTAATCAATATACTGATTTGGGTAGGAGGGATCAACTCCTTGTGAAGGGTGCAAGGCACACACCACATTCACCATGATAACTGAATAAAACATGTAACTAGGATGCACCCATACGCCCCACCTGATATAATAATATGGCCAAAACTGAAAAGGGACGCCACGAGCAATCACTCCGCCGTGGGGAAGTCATAACATCGGTGCCTCCAATGCTATGGTTATGGTACCTCCATAACTAGGTGAAACTGGTCATGCTTGTATATGGCTATAGATTATGCTAATTAAACATAAGCAGTTCAAAACAATAAAACAAATACTGGGGAAAACAGTTGGCTGCATACGGGGAAATCCTAATAAGGAAGGAATGCCCATACTGAAAGGACGGGAATCCGTACCTCAAGTCCAGTGAATGAACGGAAGAAGGACTCCTACTTCTGGATCACTAACGCTACATGAATACACACGTGTATAAGTATCGATTCACTGGTTACGTACTGGGTTTTATGTCTCATTTTAGCTGACTTGGTATGCTTTAGGTCATGGTTCACTGTTTAAAGCCTTAAACTGTGTTTATCTTGTATTCTGATTAATCCGTTTAAGTATTACTGGTATTTCATGTATTATTATACTTACTGTGTAATAATAAGTAACTTTCCAAAAATAGCAGGTTTCCAAAAATAGAAAGTTTCCAAAAATAGAAAGTTTCCAAAAATAGAAAGTTACCAAAAATAGAAAGTTCCCAAAAATAGAAAGTTTCCAAAAATAGAAAGTTTCCAAAAATAGAAAGTTTCCAAAAATAGAAAGTTTCCAAAAATAGAAAGTTTCCAAAAATAGAAAGTTTCCTAAAATAGAATTTACTGCTTAAAATAGATTAGTTTCTAAAAATAGAAAGTTTCCAAAAATAGATCAGCTGCCTTAATTAAATAAGTTTCCATATATAGAAGGTTTCCATGATTAGATTAGCTGCCTGATTTAGATAGATTTCCATATATAGAAGGTTTCCATTAATAGATTAGTTGTCTTATTTAATTAAGTTTCTATAAATAGAAGTTTCCATATTTAGAATTAAGCTGGTTACGTAAGCTAACATATAAGTCTACGTGTTTATAAGCTGATTTCTTAAGTCATATGATATAGTATATAGTTTAATTATTATTTCATGTATTTTAATTAAACTATAGGTTAAGCATTTTAATTAAAGTATAACATGTTTTAATTAAAATGAAATGAAAAATACTTAGGTTAAAAATGTGTATTATTATTATTATTAATATAACCTAAGTCATGTCTAAATTAACTAATTATAGGCATGTTTTAAATAATTAATTAATTATAACTTATAACATAAAATACTTAGGTTAAATTAATATCATGCTAAATTAATAATTAGAATAACCTAAGTCATGATTTAATTAATATCTCATGTTATTAATTAATTTATATCCTAAGTTCATGATTCATAAAAATTAACATGTAACATAGATCATGATTTAACCAACGAACCGTGAACCGGGCATGAAATCGACACCGTACCCCGAACCAAATCGGGGTTCCCCTTGGTTCCTTGCTGCCGTGGGACCCACACCACCAAACCGGGACCACATGGTCTCGGTGGTGGTTTCTAGGCCAAGCCGTGACCCCCTTAGGGCACGGTCTAGGCGTCGGCTAAACCAAACACCCGTAAAACACCCTTTTGATTTTACCCTTTAACCAAATACATGTTAATTTTATGTTTTTAATTAGGTTTTAAAAACATCATGTTCTTAATTAATTTTACCAAATCAAATCAAAAGAAATAATTAAAAAGAAAGGTTAAAAAGGTATACCGAATGTGTGGATCAATAAAGGATGAACAAACACTAACACTTGTACAATATCCATGATCAAAATCAACAAGAACACCTCCTTTGGTGTTGTAGAAGTGGCGGCGAAAAATGGGGAGGAAGAAGGAGAGGAGAAACTTTTTAGGGTTTTATCTTTTTTCTAGGTTTTGCCAAAATGAACAAGTTTTCCAAATTTTTCATGTTAGTAATTTTGCATGGGCTAAGCCCATTTCTTCTTCCAAATTTCGTGGATATGGGGCCCACAAGGGGGTAACCCAAATGTTTTTCATGTCTAAATAATAAGTGTGTTCTCGTGTTCGTTCGTGGTTAAACGTGTTCGTGTTTAAAGTGTTTCTGTTTATTTTATCATGTAGTTTATCGTATTCTTAACGCTCGTAATTATATTATATGTATTTACGTAATTATTTTAGTTCGTGTTTTAATTATGTTCATGATTTCATGATCGCATGTTCGTGATTAATTATTGTTTAAATAATTATTACGTGATCGTGCATAGTAATTACTTATTAACTGCTTATCATGAGTTTGTACGTAATCGATACTTATCATGTCATACACGTATGCACTTACTTGATTAATAGCACATGAATGTGATCAATACTGAATAAGGTAAGTTTTAATCTAGGACGTACGATCTTAAGGGCACTATTCATGGTAAAAGCATTCGGGTTTTACAATTCTTCCCCCCTAAAAAGAATAATTCGTCCCCGAATTATAGATAAAGTAACTGGAAGCAAAACATACCCGAATCAAACTGGAAAGGTATGCAAAATAACGGAAATGACGGTGACATGGTAGAAGGGAACGTGGAACGTGACATGTCTTGAAAAGACATGGAACGTGACGTGACTGAAAGGACATATCTAATTGATGAGGAAAAACGGATAAAAGTCCGGATGAACTTGTCCGTTTCCAAGTGGCCTCCCTCTTGGAACGGTTCCTTCAGAAGATCCTGACACTAATGATAAATCTTGGTCCTCCTGACCTTGACTTGGAATACGAAGAAATTCTTGGTTATCAACGGAAGGTAGATCCCCTAAATTCGATCGAGAAAAATAAGAGTTAACGTGCAAGGGTAACTGAAACGTTACGATGCACGACAATCTGACTTAACTGATAATTAGAAACGATGCGCGAGACATAAGGAAACGTAGTACGTGAAAAATTTTGAACGTGATACGTGAAAATTTTTGAACGTGCTACGTGGAGATATGGCGAGTGTAGTATGAGTAAACATATCGTGATCCATGATACGTGTAACATATCTTGATCATGATATGAGGAACGTGGATTGAACATGACATGTGAGACATATCGTGATCATAGAATATAATGTTGGTAACGCCAAACGCTACAAGGTGAGACGTGGAATATGACGTGAAACGTATATCTGATGATGGAGGGTTATACTAAACTTGGGTCTGGTCTCACAAGTTCTTGCAAACTTCCCAGAATGAGAAAAGAAATGAGCGTAAAATCGTAAGCCAAAATACGATCATGAACGTGAATAGTGTCATGAACGTGAGCGCGAAAGCAAGTCGTAGAATTAGAATGAAGACGTGAAGTAAGTTAGGAGTAAAATTACGAATCTTTGTCTGACCCGATAGCTGAGGGATTGCCAAGTGATCGGATGAGCCTTGGCTGGAACATGTTTGTTCAATCTGTTGGTTCTGAAATCCGTACGGATGTAAGGATTCTGCAGACTTGATCAAACTGTTGACAATAACCCAGATAGCATCATGCTTCTTCTGAGTTTGCTGAAATCTGGTAACTAAAATCCATGGAGATCTTGTCCCTTTTCGATTCACAATTTCATATGATGAAAACATACCCGTCTGTTGGTGTCCTATCTTAGCCTGTTTGTATAACAGGTATGAAGATATGAACGTAACTGTATCCTGCTTCGTAGAAACTTGATACATAGAAGGTTGCTAAACTCTTAGTCTTTGAATCAGACTTCTCCTAGCGTAGGATTTCCTAGAACACCTAATGTAGTGTAGGGTTCTCTCCTTTACGCATAAGCTGAGTCATGGTAAGATTAACCATAGAAACCCATGTGATTCAGTGTGTCACTGTAATCAAACAGAATTGATATTGGAAAAATTTCCAGGGTAGAATTTCTCTTGTCATAGAATTTGCAACATAGTGCAGATATGGTCTTCCTGTTCTTCTCTAGGCTTAGAGGAAATCAGGTTATCCTCAATGAAAACGCTGATGAATTTGTTTAGGAGTTCATGGAACTCAATTTATTAAGTCCATAATGCGGTTGGAGCATTGATGAGACTAATTCAAAATCATACATTTAGCATGACCGAGTCATGTACGAATAGCAGTCATGGACATATCCTGCTTTTCCACTCATCATTGTTGGCAGCATGATCGTGAGTTCGATCTTGGAAAAGTGATTAACACCATACGGTTGATTGGACATGTTGTCAATATGTGGAGGAGAATAATGGTCATGAATGGTGATTTGTTTAAGTCGACGGTAGTCGACACATAATCTCATGGTACCATCCTTCTCCTTGAAGGTTCTTCTGGAATGTAAAGGAAGACTTTGGAATAATCAACTGGCTATGCGTAAAAGAGTTAAGTGGTTGTGTCTTACTGCCAGCTAGAAAATTTTAGCGACCATGGCTAACAATGCACATGCTTGTAAGCATAGATAATTGCATAGATTTTCCTGATGGAAATCAAACTGAATGTATTCAGGAGCCTGAACATTACTGTACATAATTATGAATCATAGCATGGTGTGGTGTTCATAGTACATAATTAGGATAAAATTCATCTCGTGTCTGTCCGAGGAAATGCGTTAGCAGCTTGGGTCTTATCATTAAGCTGAAGGAAAACCTTCGTATGCGTGGGAATACGAAAGGCGTCCTTCATGGTCATGAATACATGAAATATGGTGAAAGAAATGAAAGTGACATCGGCAACGTGACAGTTCTCACTTATGCGCCGGTAATGGGATTGAAATTCTTGTGGCCTGATTAATACATGGCACAACAAAATGGATATACCCTTGGAGGGTACCCTGAATTTCTTAGAAATGTTCCATAATTAGACGTGAGTCATGTGTCTTGACTCGTGTCCTGAGAAATGTAAGCGTGACATATGTCTTGACTGGTATCTTGACATGTGTCCTCAGAAAGTATACGTGAGACATGTGTCTTGACTGATGTCTTGACATGTGTCTCGAGATGTGAAACAATTAGAACTACCAATATTAGGTTAAAATGCCAAAATTGGCGGATCGGTTGGGTTACTGATCATTTGTATGTCTGATCACGTCCGTGGCCGGAGCCTCGGTTACGATTTCTAGGATAGTTGCTGTCATAGTAGTGGTTACTATCATCTTGTCTGTCGGTTCCATGACGGTCATTCTCATGACCGTGACTCATGTAACTATTTAGCTGAGTGGCCGGCTGGTACTGGTTTGAACTCATATGGCTGAAATGACAGCCGAACGACGTGTGACATGTAACTATGAATTTGGGACAATGATTGATGGGAATTGTCTGATGGTGAAGCATCTTCTCGTCCAATTGCTTTGCTCCGACGCCTTTGTCTTCGTCTTTTAGGATCTCCAGGTTGTGAACAGCATCAACATCAGCATCTCGTAGCGTCTCCCAACATCAGCAGCATCAACCTTCAGTAACATCTCCAATCTATGAGCGGCATCGACAACCTTGTAGAATATCAGCAAGTGAACATACGCCTGAGATGATTTAGAATCGACTAGCGAATACTCGTGAAGTATTGCAAGTGGAATACACATGGATTAAGGTACATGTAATACACATGAAATACGGTACGTGGAGTACACATGGAATACACATGAAATGATCGGTATGGGCTCGATCATTTGTCCTGATTTAAGGAAAGTAAACCGGTTAAACGGTTAGGAAAACCATCATGATAACCTGGCAGTATTAGCATAGACATCATTCTGGTTGCATAGAGAAACGCTAAAGTGTGGTTACACAAAATTCAACGATGATTTGCCTGACAGCATGATCAATGAAAACCAACCATGACTATCATGAAAGCATGATTAAAGAAATCTAACAATGTCTTGCAGGACAACGTAAATAACAAAAGAGGCATGAAACATAATCAACATGAAGACGGAATTATCATGAGGAAACATGAAACCATCTATAACGAAGAAGTGTATAACATAATCAGCATGAAACTGAAGTTAACCATGACAGTATGAAGGCATACTTGACATAAAGACATAATAACTTATGATGGGACACAAAAAAAAAAAAATTTATGCCAATTTAAATCATGAGAAAAATTTTATGCAAGAAAACAGTGCATGAATGCGTAATGTAGTTTATAAAACCTTTATATGTGCGAGGGAACGCCTATGGGTCGGTTCCAAAACAAAAGACATGGCGAGGGGACGCCTATGGGTCGGTCCCAAAGTTAAAAGTTTCGATAAAAGCACATGCGACTAAATAGGGCCAGTCCTGTACCAACCATTACTTAGTCAAAATTCCTGCAACAGATGACATATGATATAAATGCATGAATGCATGTAACATAATAATTAAAAGTCATTGTCAAAACTTAACAGAAAAAATTTTATGTGAAAATTATGAACTACTGGGGTTCAGTTCACATAATCACAGTTCACTAGGAACATCATGCATAGACACTGACACATAACTAAGTATGGATGACGGTTGTTCATTCCATATTAGTAAGACGATACTGGTGAAAACATCATGGTGAGAACAACAAGGTGCTGAAAACGTCATGGCTAAAACAAAAGGTGCTGAAAACATAATGGTTAAAACAACAACGCGCCGAAACATCAATACGTGGAATAACAATCGTTGGCTTAGGAAGCTCCGGGTGACTACCCACTAGTCACAGGTCGAGTTTTAGAGCCTACAGGTCGAAGCCTTGGCTCTGATACCATAATTGTAACACCCCATTTTGATAAATGGAATGTCACGCGTAATTATGGCGTGTCATCAAAGCATGCAAGGTAATATGTAGTAAAACATACATGACCATAGGGAAAACCGGAATCAAACATCGGTTCCCAAACATAAGCCCAAAACATAACAAAGTAAATGAACTGAATGAAGGACTAAACAAGCATAAATATATGAAGGAAACAGGAGAAGAAGTCTATGGCAGCTTCCATCCTATGCATGTCCTCCAAATGCTCGAGTCTTGGGTACCTGCCGTTTTGGGACATGGAAAGGAAAGTAACGGCTGAGCAAAACGCTCAGTGCACGGATATACAATATAGCATGAATTAGGATAAGCATGCAACATATAACAGCGGAAGACTAAGTACTGAGTAAACTGGTTAAGTATCAAGAAAACTGGTTTTATAGTTTGAAAAGCCTTATGTTTATCTTGTGAAAACTGTTTTAACATATATATATACCATAGCCCATATAGGTCATGAAAAGGTCACGTGCATGAATACTTGGAGGGGTGACCTCATCATGCTGATTAGAGGGGATGCCTCTAATCAATATACTGATTTGGGTAGGAGGGATCAACTCCTTGTGAAGGGTGCAAGGCACACACCACATTCACCATGATAACTGAATAAAACATGTAACTAGGATGCACCCATACGCCCCACCTGATATAATAATATGGCCAAAACTGAAAAGGGACGCCACGAGCAATCACTCCGCCGTAGGGAAGTCATAACATCGGTGCCTCCAATGCTATGGTTATGGTACCTCCATAACTAGGTGAAACTGGTCATGCTTTTATATGGCTATAGATTATGCTAATTAAACATAAGCAGTTCAAAACAATAAAACAAATACTGGGGAAAACAGTTGGCTGCATACGGGGAAATCCTAATAAGGAAGGAATGCCCATACTGAAAGGACGGGAATCCGTACCTCAAGTCCAGTGAATGAACGGAAGAAGGACTCCTACTTCTGGATCACTAACGCTACATGAATACACACGTGTATAAGTATCGATTCACTGGTTACGTACTGGGTTTTATGTCTCATTTTAGCTGACTTGGTATGCTTTAGGTCATACTGTTTAAAGCCTTAAACTGTGTTTATCTTGTATTCTGATTAATCCGTTTAAGTATTACTGGTATTTCATGTATTATTATACTTACTGTGTAATAATAAGTAACTTTCCAAAAATAGCAGGTTTCCAAAAATAGAAAGTTTCCAAAAATAGAAAGTTTCCAAAAATAGAAAGTTACCAAAAATAGAAAGTTCCCAAAAATAGAAAGTTTCCAAAAATAGAAAGTTTCCAAAAATAGAAAGTTTCCAAAAATAGAAATTTTCCAAAAATAGAAAGTTTCCAAAAATAGAAAGTTTCCTAAAATAGAATTTACTGCTTAAAATAGATTAGTTTCTAAAAATAGAAAGTTTCCAAAAATAGATCAGCTGCCTTAATTAAATAAGTTTCCATATATAGAAGGTTTCCATGATTAGATTAGCTGCCTGATTTAGATAGATTTCCATATATAGAAGGTTTCCATTAATAGATTAGTTGTCTTATTTAATTAAGTTTCTATAAATAGAAGTTTCCATATTTAGAATTAAGCTGGTTACGTAAGCTAACATATAAGTCTACGTGTTTATAAGCTGATTTCTTAAGTCATATGATATAGTATATAGTTTAATTATTATTTCATGTATTTTAATTAAACTATAGGTTAAGCATTTTAATTAAAGTATAACATGTTTTAATTAAAATGAAATGAAAAATACTTAGGTTAAAAATGTGTATTATTATTATTAATAATATAACCTAAGTCATGTCTAAATTAATTAATTATAGGCATGTTTTAAATAATTAATTAATTATAACTTATAACATAAAATACTTAGGTTAAATTAATATCATGCTAAATTAATAATTAGAATAACCTAAGTCATGATTTAATTAATATCTCATGTTATTAATTAATTTATATCCTAAGTTCATGATTCATAAAAATTAACATGTAACATAGATCATGATTTAACCAACGAACCGTGAACCGGGCATGAAATCGACACCGTACCCCGAACCAAATCGGGGTTCCCCTTGGTTCCTTGCTGCCGTGGGACCCACACCACCAAACCGGGACCACATGGTCTCGGTGGTGGTTTCTAGGCCAAGCCGTGACCCCCTTAGGGCACGGTCTAGGCGTCGGCTAAACCAAACACCCGTAAAACACCCTTTTGATTTTACCCTTTAACCAAATACATGTTAATTTTATGTTTTTAATTAGGTTTTAAAAACATCATGTTCTTAATTAATTTTACCAAATCAAATCAAAAGAAATAATTAAAAAGAAAGGTTAAAAAGGTATACCGAATGTGTGGATCAATAAAGGATGAACAAACACTAACACTTGTACAATATCCATGATCAAAATCAACAAGAACACCTCCTTTGGTGTTGTAGAAGTGGCGGCCAAAAATGGGGAGGAAGAAGGAGAGGAGAAACTTTTTAGGGTTTTATCTTTTTTCTAGGTTTTGCCAAAATGAACAAGTTTTCCAAATTTTTCATGTTAGTAATTTTGCATGGGCTAAGCCCATTTCTTCTTCCAAATTTCGTGGATATGGGGCCCACAAGGGGGTAACCCAAATGTTTTTCATGTCTAAATAATAAGTGTGTTCTCGTGTTCGTTCGTGGTTAAACGTGTTCGTGTTTAAAGTGTTTCTGTTTATTTTATCATGTAGTTTATCGTATTCTTAACGCTCGTAATTATATTATATGTATTTACGTAATTATTTTAGTTCGTGTTTTAATTATGTTCATGATTTCATGATCGCATGTTCGTGATTAATTATTGTTTAAATAATTATTACGTGATCGTGCATAGTAATTACTTATTAACTGCTTATCATGAGTTTGTACGTAATCGATACTTATCATGTCATACACGTATGCACTTACTTGATTAATAGCACATGAATGTGATCAATACTGAATAAGGTAAGTTTTAATCTAGGACGTACGATCTTAAGGGCACTATTCATGGTAAAAGCATGCGGGTTTTACAATTTCCAACATAGGATCGAACATCATTACGAGGAACTCCTGACGCATCTACGAAAAAAGTGGCCATCATCTTTGCAAAAATAACGATTTCATATGTGTGACAATGGAGAAATAGAACACATTCATTGTTGATATCTGTGTGGGTTTGACAGCGGTAAATAATCACTTTCTTTAGTAAAAGACAGCAAGATCCGATTCTGAGAATAATTCTCAATCGCATTCCAGGTAGGAGTGTATTTGTTGGGTAATCACATCTCTGCCATAGAACCTATTTTACAGATCCATTTGGATATAGTTATCGCAACATAATTTCCAGAATCCAAGAATGTAGAATATTACAAGGAAACAAATCTGAGGATGTACAATATCATTGGATTTAATATCGATGCAAAGCTTGAAACAAGAGAAGTGGTATGTGTGAAACTATGAAAAATATATTTCTTTATCATTATTTTATCACTCATTTACAATTTGTTTGTTTGGTTGCAGCTTTCTCAGCCATCTCTATTAGCAGACCTGGTAACGATCTGCTCGTGTCTGTTCGTCATTATATATATGTCTGTACTTTTGTTTTGATTGGACCTCAAAGTTTCCGTGTTCATGAGGCTTAACAAAGTTTTTTTGTATATGAAAAGGTGCTCGAGATCTCAGTTCATGAGGCTAAATAAAATGAAAAGTTTTAGTATGCACATTTTGTTTATTTTAACAACTTTGATACAACACTCACAAATATATTTGCCTCTCATTCTCGCTTTGTTACAGAAAACAGCACGCATCCCTTTTTCTAACAAATACTTTTCCGGAAAAATAGAGACCAGAACTTGCTATATAGACTCCTCGCAGCTTGATGTTGCAGACTTGCTGCTTTTGGAAGCTGCCGACACTAATTCACCAGCCACCAAGTAATTTTATTATGAGTTTCAGTCACTTGAGTATGTATTTTGCAATCTGGATTATGTAAGCTTATTTACTTGAGCTTATGAGCTTTATAACCTCATAAGCCTTAATGAGCTTATCAACTTTTCAGTTATAGAGTATTCAATAATCTCATAAACATATCACATACGTTTAGACAAACACCCCAATAACCATTAGTAAATTTTTGTGCCCATCTTTTTCACCATGTAAGCTCTTAAAAGTTTAGCTTATTGAATTACAGAAGCTAAAAGTTCATATTTATAACTTATAAGCGGAATAAAGTTGAATTATGAGCTTTTCAAAATTCAGATAAGCACATAAGTCAGATAAGAAGCTAATCCGCACCTCCATAAGATATATATAAATGAGAATATGAGATGGTGAATCAGGCTAGATGTGTAAAGTGTGTAAACATTGATAGCTCGACTTTACAGCTAATCCATTTCATGAAGGACTAAAGATATATTCCCTAAGAGTATCAGTAACCTTTTATTAAGGCTTGACACCTTGACCCGTTTCTCTTTTTCACTAATCATGATATACTATATTCAAGTTTCTTATACGACTTAATAGTTTCATGATTCTTCTGTCACTAGATTTTTCAACATCTTTATTTGATATTTTGAATATGATTTTTTCGCACGAACTGTATATTTTCGCATCCAATTAGCGGACACCTTAGAAGAACACACGTACAACACACACTCGACACATGCTCCCGATAGCTACTGCTCTGCCGGGTCGCGTGGACCAAATATTGATTTGGGCAACATATCCCCTATAGTGTGTTTTGTCAGAGCTGATTACATGCTTTTCTGATTTATTTAGTAAAGCAGGTTTACATCGTGTCCTATGCATTAGCTGGAAGTGTGTCCCTAACAGAATCCTGAGATGCCTTTTTAGCCGATACCCGTGGTCTCCTGGTGCATAGGAATTTCTTTCTTTCATTTTAGGAGGTCATGGATCAGTTTTAGAGGGTATTCACGGCTTAATTATTGAATTTGTGACTGCCTAGGACGATACTACATCAGCTTCACGCACCTAATATTTCTTCTTTTTTTCATTATAGGAGGTCAAGGATCATTGTGCTTCTTTTTCCAGTCAACTATCCCTCGACGCATATGTTACAAATCTTGTGGTAGCACAAGAAGCTCACAGGGGGTGGACTTGCATCAAACCTTTTCTACCTGGCTAAAGATATAACTATTTTCAGAGGTTAATCTTGCTACTTAGTTTTTATATTTTTTTGTTGATGTTGTTCAAACAAATTATTATTATGTAATATGAATAGGTATGGGAGACCTGTTTCTACAGGTTGCAACAAATAAATCTGGTGCAGTTGAGTGCTACAAGAAGCTTGGATTCCAGGTTTGTTTGTTAACCTATCACTAGCGATATTTATATATTTACTAACAATAGAGGTGCATGGAAAAATAGTCGGGTTATGGGTCAGTACATGGAAAGATCAAGCCAGGTTAGGTTTGATTGTCTTGAAGGACTGATACGAAGTATTCATGTTCAGTCAATGTTATTTAGTGAATATATTCCAACAAGTGAAGTAACCTGTTTACAAGAAGGGTCTCATATACAATAACTTTATTGATGAAAGGTGATTGAAAAATTCTATGTCATTGGATTTTTACAATCAAGCTTTGGCGGATAAGTTTTTTTCTAGGAAGCATGTCGATATAATGCATACAACCTGTCTTATCTTAGAATTATCATTGTTTGTTTTATTAAAACTATCATTGTTTGTTTTATTGTGGTTATCGACTGCTCTTGCTATTTGTTCCAGAAGTATATGTAAGAACCGAGATTCAAAATTATGGTACGGCATGAGAGAATTCTTGCTTTGAGTTATGGTGTTTTTTGGAAGCTTCAACAACAAAACAGAATCTATGTAAGTGAACCCAAGTACTACTATATATTTACATGCAAGGAAAAAAATATAAAAATGTTCTTGCGGAGTACAGATAGCTTGACTGCCACGTTCCAAATTGAAAAGGTATGCATCTAAACTGAAGATTTAGTTCATTTGTCTCCTCCTGGATATGTCGATATTACCAGTTTTATAACTACACATGATCCTCAAATATACAGGTATATAGTGAACCAGTGGTACAACAACCATGTAAAATTTTTGCATTATACCAAGATGCTGTGAGAATAGATCGATATATAATAGAATATGGGAATTTGCAGCCATAAAAGCAAGCAAAAACGTCATTCAGGTAGGTACTTATATTTCAATTTTAAAAAGCCATTCAAAGGTTCCTTTGCGTATGTTGAAATGTATGCATTAAATTTTTACTTAAGTCACCATCTTTAACTTTAGCGTATAAATTATATTGTCACACATTGCACAGTTGCTGCCTATCTTGTATGTATGTTTCTATTTATCGGGTTGTATGTCTTCTACCCCAATGCTCATAGCAATGGTCCTTCGTCATTTCAGTGGGCTTGCTATTTCATCATGTAACACTTAGGATTAATACAAATTTTTTGAATTCTATTGGAAGTGGAAAAGTTTATGGAACGTATACAACATACAGAACTTAATATTGATAACGAGGCACACGGAGAGATTTTTACAAGGGAACATGAAAATTTGCCGAAGGAAGGCAAAAAGTGGCTGAAAACAACAGCCGAAGCACGCATCATTATTGTTGCACTAATTGCCACAATCATATTTGTAGCATTATTACTGTTCCAGGTGGAAGCAACCAAGAAACAGGCATACCATTGTTTAGAAAGCAAATCGCCTTCACTGTTTTTGAAATATCCGATGCAATCTTGCCTTTTTCAGCACTTCGCTCTTAATTCTTTTATCAATACTCCTGATATCACGTTTTGTTGAGAAGGATTTTATATTCAGCTTACCTATGTGATTGCTTATTTACCTTGGCTTATTATTCATCTCTTAGGTTTCCATGATGTGCTTTACATCTCTTGGAAGTAGGTGTGCCTATTTTGATTCTCTAGCACATATATAAGTTTGAAAAGATTAAACAAAATTGTATTAATCATACTTTCATACTCCACGATTATAAAAGGATTTCCCATCTGGTCATTTTGAGCATGTAAACTTACCAGAGTTTTTAAGTCTGACCACCATTCGAAGGTTGTTGATTATCCAGTACTATATCCTTGCTCACCATATTCAGTACGTCACTCATCGTTGGTCTCAACTTTAGGTCCTCGATCAAACACTATAACCTTACAAAATAAAGGAACATAATAACCTTACAAATTATCCTCGCTAGAGTAGCTTTTAAACAAGTTCAAAGTAAGAGAAGTTTGTGAATAAGTTCCTAATAAATGAAAGTGTCTTTTTTCGTGGTGTTAGTCATAAAAAAGTACCAAGCTTAGCTTATCACTTGGAAATAGTATTATATTTTTATTGAGAGGAAAATGACTACATCTAAATTACTGTAACTATATAAATTTGTATCTTTAGTATTTTCAATCAGAGTATTGAAGAGTGCGAGTATTTGCAGCACCTTATGAACAATGATTATAACATTGGACTTCAAGGTCTCTAACAATGAGTGGAAGTCTGATATAGCAAATTCTGATGCTGGTGTTGTGACAATGGCTGCACAAGTGTTTCAGTTGCTCTTGCTGGGACAAGATTGAGGAAAATGTTTCAATTGCTAGAAAGGAACTGTGTACAAAAAAAGATTAGTCCCTCACAAGATATTCATCACAAAAAGCAAAGATGTTAACATAGTATTTAATCACACAATTCACAACGTTTTTTTATCGCCACCTGTTGTACAATCAGACGAAACCTTAGATTTCTTCTTTTTTTCCAGGGAGAAAATATGTGGTTTGATCTGTTCTTTCCTTTGTACGAATGTATTTAATGTAAGACTTTGTGCGTAGGCTCATAACTATTTTTAAAATGTATACCATGTTATAAAATAATGAAGTTATACATTATTATTTATGTCGATAAAGTTTAAAGTTATTAGTAATTAATCTTTAAGTTTTGAGATATTTGTAGGTGTTTTAGTTTTTTTAACAGTGAGTTAGTATTTAGTGATTTGAGCTCACAGTGATACTTAATTGAGCAGTGTGTAAGCTTAAAACCTTTTTAGGGGATAAAATTTACTCATGCTTTTATTTATTTTGAGCCCTTGGTGACTCTTAGTAAGACTTAAACTTAAGATCTTTCCAAAAATACTTTTTTAAAATTACATTTGATGACCAACTGAACTATCTTAGTTGATTATCGTTTTTCTAATTTACTATAACTTTTCCTAACATATTGTTCTCATCTATTATAAAATAAGAACATTTGTGTTATACATCTATACGACATACTCTACATATATCATCAAAAAAGTGATTTTGTTTTACGGGCGTATCTTGGTAAAATTAAGCATGCTAAAAATATATGAGTAGTAACTTTATGTTCTACAAGGGGATTTGCTTTTCATCAGAACTAAATGGTATTAAAAAATTTCAAAAACTAAAAGAATTTTATTCTGTTTTTCATAATTTTGTCACCACAATTTGACTTTCTCTATCTTTTGGTGGCCATAGTTTGCAGGTAGAGGTGGCAAAATATGGTCATTTAAGAACTTTTGGGCGTTTTTGACAGGTTTTTAAAAGTAATGGGCGGTTTTTGCCCCACCTTTATTTCTTTATGGGCGAATTGGGCGGAATTAAATATACACAATGGGCTAAATGGGTGGTACTATTTATTAATGGGTGAATATTGGCTAAACGGATTTTGTCCTTTTTTTCCTTTCTGTATGTCGTTTTTAACTTTGTTTTTGTCTTTCTCTTCAATATCAACTTAACCGGTACACTGTATTTGCTCTTTTAATTAATACGTACATATTTAATTTAATACACTATTTAATATATAAATTATATTTTATTATTTGGAAAAATGACTTTTTATTTTATTTGCAAATTGAATTTAGGAGTTTTATTCAAAATAAATTTTATTTTTATTTTTTATTGTTGTATCTTACGGCCGTTTCGACGCGCCCGTTTAACCCGTCGCCTGAGCCCGCTGCCCGTTTAACCCGACGCCCGTTTTACCCGTTGTCCGTGCCCGCACGCCCGCCCTTTTTGCCACCTTTTGTTGCAGGTCATGGCGAATCAAAATCCCCACAACAAAGTATAAAGTTCAAATTATCTTAAAACTTTGATCAGTTTTTGTTTTTATTATACAAAGATCATTTATCTTAAAGATTCTCAAAAACTCGAATTTCAAGCGTGGGTCGAACTTGGACATGCGAATTTACTTTATTTTCGACGTCCACTATATTTCATATTCAATACCAATCTTTTTATTAAAAAAATATTTTATCTAAAAAACACATTATAATTTACAACAAACTTTAAAAAAAGGTAAAATCTATACATTACCATCATTCTTATTAGAATGTGTCGACTTTAAACATTTACTAATTAACCTCGTGACTTTAGCATTGTAGTTTTAAATTTGTTCTGACTATACGAATATAAATATGAAATGACTATATTACCCTTGTCTTTTTCAACATAATTACATTTATTGGCACAAATCTGCTTCACACTCCATGGTAATAATCTGAAACCATTTCCCCTTTCTTATTTGTCGTCCTTTTTCGTAAGACAGTTACTAACTTTGATTTAATAAAATATGACTCTCCAATAGTAAGCTCGATTCTTGATTCCATTTCATAACTTCTTTGTTTTGTAAAATTTCATCTTTCTGAGTTCTAGAATGAACCAACCACGGTTCAATTCGAGTTTCACTTCTTTTTATATGTATATTTACGAATCATTTTTTTGATAACACTTTTTAATTTTTGGTAAGACAGCAGTATATGATTTTTAACGGGTGAACCAAGACTCAAATAATAATTTCTAACTTGAACTATAATTGGAGGTTTAAGATATCAAAACATTAGTTTCATTGTTTTACTTCATAAGAACAGTTCGAATTGGCAATGATTTACAGATGCTATATATGTTCGCTCAATTGCATTGCTAAACATTAATGTTACAAATAATTTTACAAGCACAAAAGTAAACCAGTTGATGGATTCGAGAAACAAAGGAAAACAGAGGATAGATAGTCAAACATGATAGCGTAGATCGTAGAATAAAGGAGTTTAAATGTATAAGGGTTAAAATTAAACTCATGAAGATGATATGTTAAAGGTGGATCTTGATTATACAGATCTGGAAATCGAACCTAATGTGAAATGGAAAAAGACAGAGGGTATATTGGTCATTTAAAAGGGTAATAATATATTCATTTTAGACTTATATTTGTGTAGTCGAAACAAATTTGAAAGTATAATGGTAAAGTCACGAGATTAATTAGTAAGTGTTTAAATTCGGCACATATTAATAAGTACGATGGTATTGTATAGCTTTTACCCTTTAAAAAAATGACAAGTTTTATTCTTTTATTACTTAATATACAAGTCTTTGCACTGTTTTTGTCATATACAATTTTTTTATAAATTAATATGAATTTCTATATGATTACTTAAAAAAAACATAAAAAAAATACTTGACAATCTTATAACACAAACAATTTAAAAAACATTGTAATTATGCTTTAAAACTTTATGTAAAAATATACAATTTTTTTAACACCAGTTTAAGCTAAAAAAATGTAAACAACAATTACAACTCACGTCCGCTCATCGTTCAACCTCACACTTGAAATTTGAATATTTACGTGAATTAAACTAACTTTTAGGATTACTGGATTTTGAGACATGAGAAAAAATTAGAATCAAGTCTCCCAAGCCAAATCTTATGAATAGTCCTCAAAAATTAAAGTGACATATTTTAGTGATATGTTATAATTATATTATTACTGAAGTATAATAATATAATTATAAACATATCAGATAATAAAGACGGTGGTACCTACATATCAATTGATCAATTGATGAAGAAAGGTTGACATTGCTAGGCATTGTTGGGATCAAGGACCCATGTAGAACCAGGGAAAAGGAACTTATCAAATGACAATCATGGTTTATTTGTATATTAATCCTGTTATGTGCTATTTATTGGTTTGTTTCATATTTAGAGTCCATAACCCATTAATCGGATGATACAAACAAATATTTACTAAATAAAAAAAGTAAATGACAATTAGAAGTCATACCCGTCCATCGGACGGGTTTTTACCACTAGTATATATATAGTATAATATAATATATATATATATATTTATATATATATATATATATATATATATATATACTATAATAATATATATATATATATTATATATATATATATATTATATATAATATATATATATATATTATATATATATATATATATATATATATATAATATATATAAATATATATATATATATATATATATATATATTATATATATATTATATATATTATATAATTATATATATATATATATATAATATATATTATATAGAGGAGGGTTAATGTGGTTGCACACTTTAAAATTGTTAAAAATAAAGAATGACATGAACCGTTAGATGTGATTACTAGATTAAATATTGAGAATGACATTTTTGAAATACAACAAATTTTCATGGTGTCTTTGAAACTCATTTAAAGGCCATGCATGCGTGCCTTTCTTCAACACATTTATTGTGTTTAATTGTCATCATTATAGCATTTACTCTAAAAATTATAACGTATGAATTTTGAATGGAGTATTTTTTTAGGGCATCATTCTTATAAATGATACAAAAAGGTATATTTAATTATGCATATTTTACAACCACTGGTACATTAATAAAAAAGTTAATTAAATAAATCATTCATGTAAAATTATAAATAATTGGTACACTAAGTATATATTCATGCAAATATTCATTTTAAGTCAAGATTAAAAACTAGTTGGTACATTGCCATTCATTTTATAACAGCCATAACCGTTTAAACACGTTATTGTGATACATGTTTTATAAACAAGTAAATAAGTAAATAGTGATACATAGTAAAAAAAACAAAACAAAAAAATTTGTCGTACATAAGTAGTGATACATAGTAAACAAAGCTCATAAATTGTGATACATAATAAAAAAACAATAGAACAAACAATAAAAAACTCGCAAATAGTGATACATAGTTAAAAAGAAAATAAAAAGTACGGCGTAGATAAAAAAGAAGTTTTAGTTTAATGACTTGATACATAATCTAAAAAAAATACGACACTAATTCAAAAATTATAAATATTCCATGCATCACTTGATACAAAAAGTAAATTGATACATTCATACACTTAAGTAATAAAAATAATTTTAGAGAAGTAGGACTTTTTAATGGATTAGATGAGAGAAACAGCTATTTGAATATGAGATGGAAAAAACGTACTATAGCAACATTGATTTTAAGTTAGTCAGTTATCCATAAATAAACAATATTCTTTTAAGATAATTTTGTTATCATCTTAAACCAAGTAGAAGATCCAAAGGTTTAAAATGCTTCTCACTTTAACAATTTTTAACACCTACACTATTTTAACTAAATTCTCTCTATCTCTCTCTCCTCTCTCTCTCCTCTCTCTCTCTATATATATATAATATATATATATATATTATATATATATTATATATATATATATATATAATATATATATATATATATATATATATATAATATATAATATATATATATATATAATATATATATATATATATAATATTATTATATATATATAATATATATATTATATATATATATATATATATATATACTATATATATTATATTTATAATATATATATATTATATATTATATTAATATATATATATATATTACTATATATAATATATATATATATATATATATATATAATATTATATATAATATATATATATGTGTGTTGTGTGTATCTATATATATATATTATATTATATATTATTATATATATAATAGATTAGGGATCCAGTAAGAAGAAAAATTAAAATGAGAAGAATTAGAATAAATGTTGACCACAAATTCCACAAAAGGAAGGAGAATTTAAAAGGGGAGATGCATCTGACTTTGTAGGTGCCATCTGAAAATGTGTGGGTTGTG
>JANFOE010001693.1:527500-533405 GCA_025667525.1 Glebionis coronaria | reverse complement strand
AAATTACAAATATGATGATACATATTTAACATTTAACTCGTACACAACCTAAACAAATAAAAAAACCGTTATGTACCAATTGATGTCCGTAACTATAACTTAATATAATATACACAAAATAAATTGTCTTGAATTGTATAAATTAATAGGTGATACAACATAAGAAAAAAACTAAAACTCCGAAATAGTTACTAGTACATATTAGTAAAATATAGTTACTTTTGAAAAAACATAGTAGTGTTTTTTTCCAATTAATAGCAAGTGTTTCAATTAAAATACAATTAATAAGTGTAATAAAATGGTTAAATTTAATCAATGAAGCCTTTTTTTTTTATAAATTTCCTAACAAACATAAAAATGTAATTAATTAAAAATTTAATGTTCTTTTAATGAGAATGATGTCATCTTAATTGAACTAGTAAATCTAAAGGTCCAAATTACTTTTTATTTTAACAATTATAAGACACTACACTACTTTATCTAAAATCTATATATATATATATATATATATATATATATATATATATATATATATATATATATATATATATATATATATATATATATATATATATATATATATATATATATCTATATATATATATATATATATATATATACATATATATATATATATATATATATATTATATATATATATATATATACTATATATATATATATACATATATATATATATACATATATATATATATATATATATATATATATATATATATAATATATATATATATATATATATATATATATATATATATATATATATATATATATATATATATATATATATATATATATATATATATATATATATATATATATATATATATATATATATATATATATATATATATATATATATATATATATATATATATATATATATATATATATATATATATATATATATATATATATATATATATATATATATATATATATATATAGGGACTTTATTTACAAAACCTATCTTAGTGACAGAACTTGCAGAACTCTTGTTTTTGAAGGCAAACATGTATGTCTGAAGGAGAACATGTATGTTTTTGAAAGCGTACATGTATGTTTTTGGATCGATGAACATACATGCATGCGCGCTTTAAAAAATGTATGTTTTTCAATGCGTGCACATACATGCATGCACGCCCTCAAACATATATGTTTTTGGATATCTTTTTTTTTATTTTTTTATATATGTATATATATATATATATATATATATATATATATATATATATATATATATATATATATATATATATATATATATATATATAATACATATATATATATATACATATATATATATACATATATATATATATATACATATATATATATATATATATATATATATATATATATATATATATATATATATATATATATATATATATATATATATATATATAGGGATGGGTTCTAGAGAAAACCTTGTTTTTGTAGAAAACCTGGAAAACAAAAACACAAGGTAGGTTTTGCAACATTTCAAAACGAAAGGTTAAAAACGAAAATTAGAAAAAAAGGCGGAGGGTTAAAATTGTAAACTCCCGATTCTTACTCTCACCAATAGCCTACTCGAAAACATCACACACAGTATCACGAATAGCCAACACACACAATCAATCGCAGACAGATATGGTGAAGATCGAGTATGCAAATCGTAAGTGCCCTAGTTTTGATTATTTTGTGCGTTTGATTGATTAAATTTACGAATTTATGAAAAATTGGGGGTTTGATTCAATTTCGGGGGTTATAGGGTTTTTAACTAATAAGTGTGATGATTGGTGTGTCAATTTAGGGATATATGCCAAGAATAAACCAAGTTCACAGTACACATCTTCACAATTTATATTTCCTATTAATACACAAAATCATTTTTGTTATATTTATATAAAAGTGGGTTGTGATCTCAGAGACCGATTTATAAAAATTAAGAAGTTTAGACTTGATGCCGTCTTTCTGATGGAAGTTTTTGATAAGTGGCATCTAATATGGGGTTATTGATGAGGTGTTTGGGAGTGTCTGATGGTTGGTTATGATGACGGGAGTTTTCTTACGAGGGTTCATAGTACGAGTTTCTAATAATGTGTTTTTATGATGGAGGTTTCTAATTAGGGGCATCTGATTTTATTTAGGTTTTATATAAATTTCAATCAGCTCATTCTAAGCTTATTTTTGTCTTTTTATCTGGTTTTTATCAATATGGCTAGCTCACATTCATTAATATTTCTGTGTTATTTTTGTACAATATTTAGTATTATTGTGTAAGTTTTATGTCCAAAGTGAAGACAACTTATACTAATTTGTTTTTGTAGGCTGGAGGTGAACATATGGACTTCATAATCGTGCTTCATGACTACAAAGTGAAGACAACTTATACTAATTTGTTTTTGTAGCAAAGGTATTAGTTATTCTATTGCTAGTATGTCCTTGTTTGTAATCGATGTAGGATGAACTGCAACTGAAAATCATGAACGAGTAAATAACTACTACATCATTATGAAGTTTATGTGATTAGATATCCCACCCCATTTTCTTCAGTTTTGCTGTACAGAAAAGGCCTTACGGTCTGACAATATAACTGACCAAAAACGAGTGACCAATTGTTCAAATGTATATTTCTTGTCACTCTTCCGGTCGTCCCTAAAAATACTTTTTAGTCCAAACGCAAAGTCATTTCAGAAGGTGAATTAACACAATATCATCTCCGGCACCATCTCAACCGATGTAACCACCATCTCAACCGCTGTAACCACCATCTCTATCGGTGTAACCATCATATCCGCCACCATCTCCGGCACCATCTCAACCGCCGTAACCACCATCTCCGACACCCTCTCCATCTCTCTCACCACCAGCGCTGGCACCATCTCCATCTCTTTTACCACCATCACCGACACCATCTTCATCACTACCATCGTGTCCATCACTCTATTATTCAAAACCTACATGTAAGTTTTATTGTGTATCTTCTCTATCAGTATGAGTATAACATTTATCGCCATTAGATATCTTTGACATCTTATTGTGTAGTTAAACTCGGTTATTATTTGCTGTATAAACCCACCATTATTATATCTACACAAACTAGGCCATGAGTTCAAAACTATTTCAGGGCATCATTTATGAACAGATTAGGGTACCCATATGAACAAATTAGGGTACCCATATGAACAAATTAGGGCATTTATATGAATAAATATGGCTTATTTTTTCATTATATGAACAAATTAGGACATCGGTATGGTATGTTTAGTGCGTCCACACGTTCATTCGCCCTTGATGTCGAATATCTAAAGCCATTTTCATGAGACTCTAGAGTACCCGAGATCTTCCTTCCACGGCCTGGAAATGGGGGACAGATCCGAAGATTGATCAGTTTTAACGGCTTTATGTTATTTCCTACAAGCACGAGTTTCTCTTCGTTTGAAGAGGATCCGGCATCCAGTGTTTCATTACTGTAGCTAGCTGAAAGCCTATGAGTTGTTTCTTCGGGTACCTTACGAAGAAGTTCAGCCTGATGTTACCTATGACTCTCTTCTGTAGACATTTCACGAGAATCCACAAAGATCGATTGTTTTTAGAGAAACCTAACACTTTTTGCAACGACTTAGAATGATTAATCACTTAAGGTTGCTAGTGATAGGTTTTTTTTTTATATAATCGTGTGTTGATGTCATAATATATATATATATATAGGGTTTGAGGCGGTTAATTATGGGATTGTAATCTAGGAATGATTTCAATAAATTCCCTAAATTCCACAACCCACAAACCTAAACACGATTAACCCAACCATTGAAGCAGCAACATGCAACAGCTACCTCACGTACAGAAATATGTATTGGGGAGTTTTTCAATTTAGTTTTCGTATATTCGTACGTCGAAAATGTTTTCTATGTATCTGTTATTGTCTGCTACAAATAGGGTTTGATACTAATAAGCACATTACCGTTTAGATTTACACTTCTTTTAGGTAGCTGTGTGTTAGAGAATGTTTTTACTTGATCCAGTTGTAAGGTTTTGGTACATAGCTAAGAATTTTGGGAATAGAGATTTAACTTTCACATAGTGTTGATGTAAATGTTATACGACCACGACTGGTAATTGCTAATTGCCTACTTATATTCGATGTCGGTTGGTGAATGTAGTCGATCAGTCTATTGTTTTTTTAACAATAAGTAAATTTTCTTTGGTCTTTTCATAATACAATATCCTTTCTGACTGCAATTACTACTGTTAAGCGGGTTCGTTGATGATGTACGCTATACCAGATAAGAATCTGTTATATCTGTTTGGTCGAGTACATCTAATACTTCTAATATCTGAAAGCCATCAACATACTTCTGTCACTACATCAGATAAATTAATTTGTATACCAGATATGAACTATGACGTCGACAAAGACTTAATTTGTATAATAATTTTAATGACTGTTTATTGTGGTTTTTATTTATTTATTAGCCACATACATTCTTTGTAGGCTTCTTATTATTTGTTATATTCTTATGCAGGAACACCTTATACTTCAGTAACAGGTGCAATTATAAAGCAATTGATACATCAGCTCTGAAAAGCACCTCAGGCTTTTCAAAAGACTCCACCAAGTAATACCACTCCTCCTAGTAAAGCTATCTACTTACGAATCTTTTTTGTGTGTTTTCAATTTGGGCCTATTAGCACCAGTGTTATCAATGGAATGTAGGTATGTTGCACAACTCTCTGCAAATAGAAACTTTGCTCAACCTATTTGACTTATTTTTCTTTTAAAATTAAAACACTCCCAAATCAACCCCTAGGAATTCAAGTGGCAATGGAATCAGTGATGCTATTTTTAAAAGGTAATTCTTCTTTTTTACATTCTTAGGGACTCTGTTAGTATGTTTAGGGTATCATATATATACATTGGTGGAAAACTCAGAAAACCATGTGTTTGATATAATGTCTGATTGTTTAAGATACGCATTCGCACATTTGTTAAATCATCTACCACGAAACGTTGGATCCATCACCAAACATTGCAGAAGTTAGGTCTTTTATCGGAGTATTTGCAGAAATGTCTACTATTAGGAGACATATTCTAAGAAATGTCCTAAACATACAATGGATAGAGGAAGAACTGTTGCAAGTCGGTAACAGCCAAATAATTTGGGCATCGGTTTTAGAAATTATTACGGCATCAGTTTTAGAAATTATTACGGCATCAGATTTAGAAATTATTACGGCATCAGTTTTAGAAATTATTATAGCATCAGTTTTAGATTTTATTACGTCATTAATTTTAGAATTTATTACGACAACAATTTTAGAATTTATTAGGGCATATTTTTGTATATTAAAGCATACTGATGAGAATGTTATCTAACGGTTTGCATTCATGTGTGTCAAAACTGAAAAGAGGTACTGGATGGACCTGTTGGAGACCTACTACTAGGAGGTGTTGATGATACATGTCATGAAATAAGGAAAAGTCTTTCATCATGAAACTAACGTAATTGTTCTGAATTTACAACTGTGCTTTCTGGTTTTGAGCTGGGCACACAAAAGAAGCGGTGCAAGCTCTGCACTGCATGAAAGAGAGGTATGACCTACTAACCTGCATTATTGGATGTCATTACTGTTAGAGGTCGCAATATGGGTGGGTTGGATAAGGATCAAAATGGGTACTTTTTAGGTACAAATTGAAATAGGCCAGAGTAAATCATGTCAACCCCTTTTATGCTATAAATTTATCATTGAGGATTTGTTTTTTTATTAAATCATCATGAATTAATTTAAGGCATTTGATTGTTTCACGAAATAGCATCAGTTTGTACGATTTACCGACACATGTTTGTATGATATAAGGGTATCCTAGTTTGTTTGAGGATATCCCAGTTTTCCTT
>JANFOE010001693.1:212500-522500 GCA_025667525.1 Glebionis coronaria | reverse complement strand
GCAAGCTTTCACAAGTTTTGTTTTTGTGCTTTCTAGGTCAGAGGCCACCTTCCCGGAAGTAGCCGAATCTTTCTCGCCCAAGATAGCCACAACCGACTTGCCGAAAAAGGGTGCCGCCACTGCCGTATTGCTGTTTCCGCTGTTATATACTTTCGTTGCAACCCCACCACTATAGAGGTTCTATTATGCTTAAATTTTTTTTTTGAGATCTGTAAATTTTTCTATCATTTCAGATTTTGCAAGATTTTTGCCAATATTTATTTCAGTCAACGTTCGACTTAACCTAGCGCTGCCATTGCTGAAAGTTGCTGTTGCGGCTACTTGGAATAATGTTTTTCACCTGCGTTTATCAATCTTTGTGGGTACCTCTTTTTGTTTAATATAGCTAACAATTAGACTTCATTTGTTTTACAGGTACAACAGACCCACAAGGACAACTGATGGAACATTTCTTACAAAACTACATACAATCCATCTTATAATAATTTCAAACAAAAGAATCATACAAGGTGTAAGTTGCCGATCTAAAGCAAGTAATTACTGTTTTGTAAATTTGTCGGTAATTTTTTTTATTATGTTTGATTTTTGTTTTGCAAATTTTATTGGTAAGATTGTAAATATGCAAATTATAAATATATACCACTTTTAAAAAAGTGATACTGGTATAAATTGTTGGTAACTTCGTTTTGTAAATTTATGGTCAATTTGTCAAAATTGTGAAATTTTGATTCATTTATTAGAATTTTGATTATTTAAAATTTTGAATCTAATAATTTTTTAAAAGTAAAAATCTTAAAATTCTTAATACGAATGTTTTCAATGTTTTGAAAGTACTTCAAGTTTTAAGTTGTGAAAACTTTGAAAGTTTTTAAATCTTTTGCTTTTCATTTGTGAAAATTTTCAAGTTTTTAAACATAACTTTATTAAAGGTTCGAATATTTCAAAATCTTAAACTTTTTAAAATTTGAAAGTTTGAATAAACAAATCATGTAGTTTTGTCCTCGAGCTTCTCAAAAAGTATAGAGGTATTGGTGGTCATTTTGAATTTTGTGAAAAAAAGTAGATGTGATGGGACAGAATTTTTATCACTCTACACTGAAATAACCTCGAGCTCCTCAACCGAATAGGCGTCATTTTGAATTTTGTGAAACAAGCATTTGTAAAAGTGTATATTGAAATAAGTCAATAACCACTTGCTTTGAACAAACTGTACAGTGAAATGACCACTTCACGGTATTTCCCATATTTAATAATTCTTTGTCAAAAATAATGATTTGAGAGTATGACGTATCCAAAATCTCAAATAACCAAAAGATATATATGGGCTTGGAAGTGTCGTACATCATTTGAACTAACATTTTACAATTAAAACTAATATTTCTAAACTCGGGTTTTGAATTGACCCGGTCGAGCTATCGAATCACCAGTTAAACAGGATAAATCATCAGGTTGACCCGGTTTACTATATTATATATATATATATATATTTATAATATTACAAAAAATATTTCTATAATAAATATTACATAGATTTGGCCTAAAAACCATTACTAACAAATATAACATATTATAAAAACAAAGTACGTTGCAAATACATATAATCAAATCGCGAAAAAGATAAAAAAATTAAAACCGGGTCGGTCCTGATCGCTTCAAACCCGCCGGGTCACACCGGGTTTCTAAAATATACTACCCTGATCAATTTGATATGTTTTTTTGATCAAAAACGGTTCAAACTCTTTAACAAATCGAGTTGATCCGAGTTTCAAAACATCGATTAAAACTGATGGTGTAAGTCATTATGTTATTCAATAGAAAAATTAGTTACTTATACTTGAAACAATTAAAAAAATTATATATGAATATAATGGAGTTTTCTATATACCGAGCATACAAACCCTATGTTAAAAATAAAATTATGTCGTATACGCTCAATTTACATGATTTATTTGTAAAAAGGTACGAACAGAAACCTGGCGGGATATCGAGAATTGAGTTGATTTGAGTCACCCTATACTTAACGGGTCTAACCGGGTTTTATTGAAATGTAAAACCCGATTTAATTCGATGTGATTTTTTTTACTAAAACTGGTTTAACCGCTTGAACCTGTTAACTCGAACCAGATTTCAAAACATTATTAAAACACTATTAGTAGAAATGTATCTAATGAGACAAGTATGGTTGCTTTGAAAACATATTGTAAAAATGAGTTCAAAATCAACGAAGATTTTTAAAAAAGGACTTCTTGATAACAAGTTTTACACAATCTAATAGTAAATGAATTAAGATATCAATACTAAAGCAAACATACCTTGAAAAAATTAAACGTTGAACATCCTAACACATATTCTTCTCCACAAGATCGTCACACATACGGAGTAATTAATTTAAAGCCCCTATACGCAAATCAATGATATTTCTCGCTCAACAAGACTACCAAAAATTATAAGCTTGAGTATTGCCATATTGCTTTTCCTAAGTAACAATTCACACGCCCCAACAACTATTACGTCGAAACTACACAGAAACAATGTACAAATCGACACCCACTGAATTGTTAAAAGATTTAAAAAAGCCGTCGTTATGCATATGTACTCCAATCTTAAATATAGTTACTAAGAAAACATCTTTCAGAAAAATAAAAATAATCCAACACTACAAATCAATTTACTAAAAGAAAATATTCAGCGTTGAAATTTAATCGAATCTAGATATAGCTGCCGTTAGGCGCGGGTACTCGGCTAGTATATATATATATATATATATATATATATATATATATATATATATATATATATATATATATATATATATATATATATATATATATATAACTTGATATATTTCACATGTGAAACAAAAAACAAATTAAGCATGTACAAAACAAGAGTATGTTTTTCACATGTGAAAAACGTATGTTTTTTCACATGTGAAAAAGGTATTTTTTTCTACATGTGAATAAAATATTTTCTTTCACATGTGAAAAACAATATTCATTTTAACTCATGTGAAAAACAATATTAATAAAATATTACCGACCTTTATCTTCCGCTTTGTTTTCAATCTTCTCAGTGTCTTCAGATTCTTCTTCCATATTATCTGAGTCCTTATTAATGTCATCTTTCTCTTGAACTTCATCCATCTCAACAACATTCTTCTTAATCTTACCATCATCATACTTACCGTCATTTTTCATATCATTTTTCATAGAATCAGATTTCTTATCTCTCTGTTCTTCTTTTCCTTCATTCCCTATTTGATTCTTCTTTCCAAAAATTGCTAAAAACTTTTTTGGATAGTTTTTAAGCTCCTCATTATCTGGAAATTTTGAAATTCCTTCATTTAAAGTTGAATGTACATTCCTTATCTATTGGGTCATGTTGAAATAGCTTTTTTCAATCATTTGAACGTAGACCTGAGAATTGTTATTTACTCAATAAGTTCCTTAATAATGTATAGATACTTTTTACATATAAAGCAAATGTTAAGATAAATAACTTTTCACTTTTGAGTAATCTCTGAAGTATAACGATCTTTTTAGTTTTTCACATGTGAAATAAATAAATAAATATATATCATTAGTACCCAAAAGCTTACCTCTGCTTGTATCTCATATTTGTAAGGATCTTCAAGGATTTCTAGCTTTCCAAACCCTCCGTATATTTCAGGTTCAATTTTATCTCTGTAATTCAACATTGGTTGGTTCCATACCTTAATTGCTGGTCTTTCAGCTAAGACTTTACGTTCATCAAATTTTGTCCAAGTGAGGTATAGAAGCTTCAAAACAAGATTATATTAATTTAATATTAGTATTCAATTAAATTGAAGAAACAAAGGTATATAAAATTCGAAAACAGAAACACTTACAATCATTAAAGTGATTGGCCCTACGTAGTAACTATTAGGTTTTTTTCCATTTTTCCGTGCTTCTTATCAAACAATCAATAATGAAACTGCACCACTCAACTTTTTCCACTTCGACGTCAACATTTATTTATTTTAAAATCTTCATTATACAAACTCCACTGCTTTCACACATTCCCATACAATTTGCAAAAAGCATTAAGAAATTTATTTTGAAAAGCTTCCCAGTATCTTTTGTAGACAATATAACATCTTTGATGTCATTCGGTCGTATATCACTCTTACTAAACTGAGATTTCCATTCTTTAATGAAACCGTCATCTGATTTTTTTGCTGGTAATGAATCTATTGAAATCCCCCCGAGTGGAATTCCCAGTATGTCTTGGACTGCTTTCGGAGTGATGTTAATCACACCATTCTCCAAGTTAAGAGTTTTTCTTTCGGTATCTAGGTTTTGTATTACGTACAAACCTAGTCTACCAGGTAGCTGGGATATTGGCATGTTAATCATACTTTCAAATCCCATTTTTTCCAAACATTCCTTCCTCTCTGGGCTAAGATCACTCATTGCAGTGTGAAAAGATTTTATTGTTGCTCTTAAACGAATGCTTTCTTTAAAAAATTTCTCATCTTCACATATTGAATTATCTTCTTCATCAACTTTTATTTTATTTTTTCTTGTATCGTCACTTTTTTTATCAATAGATAAACAACCTTTTTCCTTATCATGATTATACTCTTCATCAACATTTCGTTTTTTCCTTTTTGAACTACAGGTTTCTTGTTTGTTGTATTAATTTCTTTTTCCTGCATTTTTTTGAATTAACCATGTGAATATTATAAAATATTTTAATACAGTAAGTTAGTTATAAAACATTTCATAGTTTTCACATGTGAAAATATTAATTTTGTAGCACCCGAGAATTTTTCGTACTTTAAATAATAATAAATTATATTTCAAAATTCATTTTGAACGATACCAAACTTATTGTCTTTGAAAACGGGTCATATTTTGCAAAATCTGAAAAATCGCACAGTCTGCGTACCGACACAGTTAATAATTAAATTTATATTTTCACGAGATATTTAATAAAAGGTTTTATTGAATTATTTAATATTTTATTTCATTAGTGTTTATTAAAAACGAGAACATTTAAGTGAAGTCCATTTTTCATTAAATTTAACTTTGATCGTGATACTAGATAAATAATCAACGTTATTTTTAAAGAGTTTATGAAATATTATGAAACAATGTTCAAGTAAATACTTATTTTTATTGGAAAAATCATTTGGAACGCAATGGCGAAAATTTCGTGACTTGAATCATCTGTTAACAATTATAAACGAACCCGGAACCGTTAATTAATGGAAGTTATAACAAAAGTTGATAGTTTAACCCTAAACTATCTAAATTTTACACATTTAATTTAATATAAATAGAAAAATAATATATTTTTCTTCTCATTTCATCTCTACCATAACACACACAAACCCTAATATATTTTCTCTCCCCCTCCATTAATTCTTGCTGCCGGAAAATTTATCCGGCCACCGCTGTCGCCACTAAAATGAAACTTGTTCAAAACCCTCTGATCTACCTGATCTATACATCCCATCTTCCTCCACCTAAAATAATCACTCACCGGATTCTGGCCACCACCTACCGCCGTACCACAGCCGCTGTACGACCGCCTCCACAACTCCACCACCACATTAATCATTATGATGTGGCCGTCACCAACTCTAGCCGCCTGCACGTTCATCATCATCACTTGGTCATATCATCACCACTGTCACCATAGATCTACACCATCACCTTAACCACCACAGCGCCATTATTCCATCACTCCAGCCGTCGCTGTCATAAACCACCACCACCGGATCCAACTATATTCCAAGGAACAACCACCAACCTGCCATCATCGTGGTCTTAACCACGACCAACCGCCACTCTCACCATACACGACCACCACCTCAGTCTACCACCGTCGAACCACCACCAACTTATATCATCACAACCACCATCATCCTCTACCACAACCACCAAACACCACCAGTTGTTGCTATCGCAGCCGCCACCACAGTCGTGGTTAAACCTACAATCATATTGTTTTCCCACCACATCAGCCGTTACCACCTTCGTTTTATCAGCCATGGATGCTTGTTTGTTTGATGCGGAGGTTTGTTTATGGTTGGAACGCGAAAGGGAGTATTTGTTTCAGCAGAGAGACCAACCAACGGCGTGCTGGTTTTGGGTCGTTGTTCATCAACAGAAAGACCAACCATCGGGGTGTTGGTTTTGGATCGTTGTTCATCAGTAGGGGTGATTGTTGCTGATTTTAGCAGCAGGCTTGTGCTTGGCTTTGACATAATAGAAACCCGCAAAAGGGTGTGTTCAGGACAACAGCGAATCATCACCAACAGGTGCGTAGGGTTAAAGGTTAAAAACACCAGCAAGGGTGCCTTTTAGTTTGCTGATTTCCAGTAGTAGGGGTACGCTTTGGCTCGCTGATTTCCAGTAGTAAAGGGTGCGTTTGGGTTTGCAAAAAATTATAAAGGGGCGTTTGGTTTGCTGATTGTTAGATTCGGATGCGCTTAGACGCGGGATTGCAAGGGTTAGAGTACTAGACGCGATTACGATCCATGGTTGGTTGTGGTTTTAGAAATCGGCTAATAACTTATATAATTTTATTATTTATAAAAACGGATTAGACGGTGGTATGTATATGGTTAAATGAAAACATTGAATACTATTGATATCATGAGAACTATAAAAATAATATACTTTTAAATACGTGTTTAAATAGCTCACATCGGGCGTTTGGCTTTTCGATTTACAACACATAGGTTGTGTTCGGTTGTTACTTAGTTATAGTGATTTATTTAGTAATTTGATATATGATAAAACATGATTTGAGTAAAATAGATTGTTTAGGAAAAATGAAAAACATTGAGAATTGGTTAATATGGAAAACTTTGTATAAACGAATAGGTCATGTCGAAATTTCTATAAAATCTTATACTTTATATTTTGTTCGATACAAACTACCATTATATTTGTAAACCGATAAAATAAACAAATATTATATTTGTAAACCGATAAGTTATAATTTTTTACCTAAAAGTGACAGTTATTAATTAAGTGGTGATTATATTTAAAATGTGTCGAACTATGTGGTTTAATTATTTTTATCACGATATTCGGTGAATACAAACTAAATATATACTTTAATTTATTTTGTAAGATAATTATCTCTGTTACATAATTCAACAGATGAATTATATTGGATACACGTAATATGTACGTAATAAATTAAATACTTGGTATGTGCCTATGTTATTCATTATACTTGGCCAACCACAAAATTATTATGACTTGGAACTTAAATGTTTTATAAACGGGTCACGCTGATGTACATATCCATCAAGAACTTAACTATAATTTTTTTTAAGATTAGCTGATTTGTTAAACCACAACACCATGACCGAGCCGTTTCGATTTACGTTTGTGCGAAGCGTGTTATTAGCATCACTATCGTTTGCGCTACTACGTCGAGGTGAGTTCATACCCCCTCTTTCTATTTTTGGAATCGTTTTATAAATGTTTTAGTCTCTTTTGGGGGAGATGCATGCTTGTCGATATCAAATACGTGTTTATACATTTGATAATTGTTTGTGATACATACGTGGTTATACTTCTCAAGTATTGTTTGCGATGCATATGTGTTTATACCTATGAAGAATTGCTTATGCTGCATATTGTGAATGTGTGAGTGAGTCATTTCTTCTTTTAATCTGCGTTATGTGCTTAATCTGTTTGGGGAGAGATAATACTTTGTTATTTGCTTATGGATGGAACTGTGCTTGTATAAGAATACTTCGCTGAGATATTGTTTATCTTTGAGATAATGTTTTGTCACTTGCTTGGACGCAAAATGTGCTCCCGTTGTATACTTCGTTGAAGTTGGTTTATGGATATGCCTAAGTAGCTTTAAACCACGTTCTTCTTAGTCCCCTTCATGAACCGTTAATCACTTCTGGATGACCGGAAAAGTGAACCTGATGTTATGGATAGATCTATTGAGGTTTTAGCAACCTCCGTCCGGGGTTTTGTAAATCGCCACTGCCAAACAGACGTATACCATTTGATGTTGTGCTAGGTGGTCATGGGTTAGACACCTACTGGGACAACTTGTAGTTCATGCGCGCGATGTTTCGGCGTACTTGCCATAGTTCGGTTTCATGAGCTTAGTGCTATCATAAACACTGTGTTGTACCCAATATGCCTGACGTCATATCTCCCATGATGGTCTTGCATATCTTATCTATGTTTTTGCGGTCCATTGCTTGCTATGATTCTGAATTTGAATTGCACTTGTGATCCATTTTGCTATGATCTTGTATTGATCTTGAATTGAATCTTGCTATGATCTCGTTTTGATCTTGATTTGAATCTTGCTATGATCTTGATATGCTTCTTATATATGATCTTGATATGTGTTGGGACTTAGAGATCTTGAGTTGATATGACAAAACAAGATGAAGGACCTAATAGCAAATAGTTAGCTTCTATAGTAAGCTAGGGTTGTGATGTAACCATAGAACCTCTATTATATAAAGAGGGTTAGGCACACATGGTTATTCACTGATTCATATACAATGTAAACTAAAGGTGTGTATGCGTTCCTCCTGGTGTCAAGCCTATAAGGCACCAGGAGTAGTAGTTAGTAGCATTATTAATAGTAATCTTTATTAGTGAAAGCCTTGTTCTTGGTTATGATTGTGTTCTTTATGTTCCACTATGCTTATTACAATCACGATCATGATATCCCAGATGAGTCTAGATCCTAAGACTCAACAAGTGCTATCAGATCTTGTTGGCTCTCGATCTGGTTGATATACAAGGTTTTCATTAGTATTTTCTGTTTTTATAAAAATAAAGTTGATAATCTAGGGTTTTTCCCAACAAACCCTAGATGATTTGTTATTCTGTTGTTGCTGATCTATCATGTTACTGTTGGTTCTTGTTGTGATTATACTAGCTTTGGTGAGATGATTCTCGAATCAACGATGAACCCTAGTATGATCTAAGGTGAATGATGAGTGTTGATGTTGTTATTTGGTATTCTTGCTACTGACCAATGATTCGTGTCCTGGTGGTTGATCAATGAGGCTCCTAATGTTTTTTTGTCTAGTTGTAGTATTTAGGGTTTTGTCAAAACCCTAGAAATTACATGGTCGTATATGATTTAAAGAAAGTAAATCGATGTAGTTCTAGGGCAGACAGTAGACAGACATAATTGGCAGCGGGGGATGAGGCATGTTAGTACTCTTGCTGTGACGTCTGTGTTTTATCTCTAAGAAGCATCACGTGAGTTGCTGGGCCAACAAGAAAATAAAAAAGTTGTTGTACAGATTATGTGACTGGACGCGTCTTTCTTCACATTGCGCGTGGACTTACAACAGACGTGGGACAACTGGATGTCAAAACCAAGGTACTGGTCAATTTATTTTGATATGGCAGTAACTAAAAATGTTGGTTCTCACGTGGGATGTTAGGTTTGATCATTTGTTTTATTTTGGACGTAATTTATGGTTGACAAAGTATTTTTGGAAGCAATATTCCCTCTTAATATCTCACATAGAGATAATGGTTGAAGTTGTGCTCCGAAACTTTTGGAAGCCTTTTTATGGGATACGGTTGCAGTTGTTACGTATGCATATTTTTGGCCTTGATTCTTCATAAGCGGTTAATGTGACTTCACATAAAACAGACATGGGAGGTATTATTATGCACGAGATTATGAGGTAAGGGATATTTAGTTTCCTTTTATGGACGTGGTTGTTTCAGCTTAGGTTGGTTTTGGAAACAGTTATTCGTTCCTGATTTTGTGGATATGTCATATGTGATGCGAAAGTTTGGACAGGGTCAAACTCTTATTTGCTTATTTATAGGATGGAAAAGACGTGTGAACAATTATGGGTGGTATTGTTGACAAGGTCAAACATTTGTGGTAATATTATTGTTCCATATTTACCTTACTTCTTATCCTATAAACAAATTACGTGGATTCATAATGGGCTTTATGATGGGCTGCATTCGTGGAGACATACAAGGCATCAGCAACAGCTACAGCCTTAGCGACAGTGTGGTGACAGCATGAAAAAAAATTGAAAAAAAGGTAAAAAAAAGAAAATGAAGGGTTTTTGGGATGCTACTGGTGGGAACTTATTTTGTTTTAGCAGCAGTTCTTACTACTGGTCAGCTATTTCTTACTACTGGTCGGTTCCTCCTGGTCGATTCCTACTGGTCGGTTCCTCCTAGTCGGTTCCTCCTGGTCGTTTCCTCCTAGTCGTTCCTACTGGTGATGTTGAACAATTTAGAGGTATATGGTTTATTTCCAATATTCAGTTTATGCTATAATTCTTGATTGGAACAGTTACACGCTCTTTTACAAATATTTGGGGGGCATATGATACCATACAGTTCATGATATGATCATCGACAAAATTAGCATGATCATAAGCATCGAGTGGTTTCTGGTTGATCCGTCAGAGCTCACTGAGACTATCAGCCATTGCATGTGATCGCCATGCATATATTGATTACAAGAATTATACAAAGACATTTTATTCCATGTTATTGTAATAAGCATGTCTTTTTCACACTGAATGAGTGGATGATCTATACTACTGAGTTTAAGATGCAAGAGATGGTTAGCTTATGGTTCCTACTGGTGAGTTATGGTTTCTTGACGAAGACAGTTGATTATTGCTTATTTGATGTTGGAGTTGATTCTCACAAACTTGTTATCTTCTTATATCTCAATTAGGTGAGCAATACACCTTTTCTTTGGACTAAATATATTGTTACAGCTTACAACTGGCTCATAGTTGTGAAGGTTATCAGTTCCCATGTACCAAAAACTGTTGGTGAGCAATACACCTTGTCATTTTGACTAAATATATTGTTATAGCTAACATCTGGCTCATAGTTGTGGATGTTACCAGTACCGTATGTAACAAAAACTAATAGGTGAGCAATACACCTTATCGTTGGATTAAATATATGGTTATAGCTAACAGCTGGCTTATAGTTGTGGGGGTTCCCAGTCCCATGTAATATAAATTTGAATATGAACTGAATTATTTTGTGTTGGTTGTAATGCTTTTGGATAAATACTGATTTATGACTGAACTTTGTGGTAAACGTTGCTTTTGTTACGAAACTCTGGATTTCTGAACGCTTTTACGATACTACTTTCGGTATTGGAGTCTCTAAACTTTTGAAGTGTCATAAACTTTTTAATAAAACTTATGAACTCACCAACTTTATGTTGACTGTTTTAAGCATGTATTCTCAGGTACTTGACTGTATGATTATTTGGAGTCTGCGTTGTGATATTTGGCATAGAAGTCGTTCTCTCGGATCAAGACTCGGATAATCATGACGTAACAGGCCCTAAAACTAGTGTGCTTCCGCTGGGCCTATTTTGGGGGTGTTACAGATTGGTATCATAACCTTGGTTATAGAGAACTAGGTGTTATTGTATAGGCCTAGACTATAACCGATGCTCTAGTGTGTTCTAACTTTCATCATGCCTTTTTCCGCTGCTATATGAATACGTGCTTTGTATATTGCGATTGCTTTTTCCGCTGCTATATGAATGCTCGTTTTGCGTGTTTGCAATTTCTTTTTCTGCTGCTGCTTGACTGCTTGCTTTATCAGTTTATGACGGCTTTCTATTCTGATTGTTCGTTTTATATATTTGGTAACTATTATAATATATCATTATATTGTATATGAGCTCTTTGTTTAATACCAATTTTTGCGCATGCCATCGCGCGTCGGTATTTATTTTCTTCCGCTTATTAATTTGAAGGTCTACTTACGAGACATGACTTATTGACGACTCATACACTTTGCTTTTGGCAATTTCATGTGATATCATTTGGATAGTTTGCATGTCTGAATGGTGCCGGTGGGGCTTCAATCAGGGTACTTATGAACTCCATATTTAAATGGAATGGGACGTTTGAATATGGAACATGAGTCTCCTAACCATAAATTGATTATAACTTCGTCTTTAAATGGAATGGGACGTCTAAATGGGAAATCATAAGCCACCGGACCACAAGCTTATTTATTGTTCCGTATTGAGATGGAATGGGACGTCTGAATACGAAATTTAAAGATAAACTGGCTGTAAACTCTCTTGGTAATATCTATTTTCTTAGATATTTTATATATTTTGATGATAAGCCATGTCGGGAATATTTAAGTAGGATGGGTTATGAAATCTTTATTCAAACGAATTGGGACGCCTTTTCCTTTGAATAAAGAAATCATAGGTCACCGAACCATGAGGTTATAAATTTTTATTTACGTAGATTAGGACGCTTCTCGATGTAAATAAAGATTTATTAATAAGTGGGCTTAAGTGCATTCGACGTGACTCATTATTATATTATTTTATTAATCCAGTTATGGAGCGTGCACTTTTTGACTCACAGTTCGTCCGTACGATTTGATCGTTATTTTTTCCTTTTACCGTTACCATTATTGTATTTTGGCAAATGATTTCTGAAACTCCAATTGACTCGTGAATTGTTGCACGGATTTTTCCGAATGAACATCGACCGACGCGAACTTATCCAATTGACTGTAGTGAACCCTATACCGACTTTTCAGAGTTGACACTTGCTAGATTATTCGCTTCTAATTGTCCTTTAATCGTTTTATGAACCGTTACCGCTTTGTCAGATTGATCTGTCAAACTTTTCGGATACATTCCAGCTTTACCTATTCCTTTCCGACATTCTTAACACTTCTAAACCTAGTAACGATCGAGTTTTGAGAACAAAACTCAAAATCACACGTGGATGATGTAACACCCGAGAATTTTTCGTACTTTAAATAATAATAAATTATATTTCAAAATTCATTTTGAGCGATACCAAACTTATTGGCTTTAAAAACGGGTCATATTTTGCAAAATCTGAAAAATCGCACAGTCTGCGTACCGACACAGTTAATAATTAAATTTATATTTTCACAAGATATTTAATAAAAGGTTTTATTAAATTATATAATATCTTATTTCATTAGCGTTTATTAAAAACGAGAGCATTTAAGTGAAGTCCATTTTTCGTTAATTTTAAGTTTGATCGTGATACTTGATAAATAAACAACATTATTTTTAAAGAGTTTATGAAATATTATGAAACAATGTTCAAGTAAATACTTATTTTTTTTGGAAAAATCATTTGGAACGCAATGGCGAAAATTTCGTGACTTGAATCATCTATTAACTATCATAAACGAACCCAGAACCGTTAATTAACGGAAGTTATAACAAAAGTTGATATTTTAACCCTAAACTATCTAAATTTTACACATTTACTTTAATATAAATAGAAAAATGATATTTTTCTTCTCATTTCATCTATACCATCACACACACAAAACCCTAATATATTTTCTCTCCTCCACCATTAATTCTGGCTGCCGGAAAATTTATCCGGCCACCGCTGTCACAAACGTGATTTTAAATTTATCTAACTTACATGAAACGCGATGGTTCGGGTTAGACTTGTGTGTCTATTGATGTTCTTAATTGATTACGCGTATTTGATATAGAAATTTAAAGTTTTATGAATGACAATCATGAAAATTATAATTTTAATGACTATAATTCATTTACGATGCATACTAGAAATTTATATCTTTAGAATCGACATTAATTATATCAGCATGATCCCATTTAAGAAGCTTGCTACACAAAACAAATATTTTTCACTCCATCCATATAAACGACACATTTAGCAAATTCACCATTTACCAAATTAACTATACTTCTACATCTTGGAACATCCTAAACTCAATTCAACAAACACTTAAACTTTACAACATTTATACAACCATAACAAATAAACATTTGAAATTTACCCAAAAGAAAAACAAAAATCTTTTATCCTTGTGGATACACCAAACCGGTCCCCCCTATTACTCTAAAAACCCACGTTTTCTTATCTCCTACCACAATTCTCACTTTGAATTAGTGTACAACTCCCCCCATTAAATGGAGGTACTTGTTGTCTTCCCTTGCCTTCAAAATCCGATGGATACTACTCCTATATTCATAGTCTCACCAAACTTTGGCTTGTACAACACTTAGTGATTATGTTAGTCAAACATGAAGTACCCTCGTTTCTTTCTTTTGCTGCCACCACCGAGACCCAAGAAACTTTGCTCTTCCCCAACAAGTTCCTAGTTCCCATGTTAGTTCACTTGGCAAGATCCTAGTTACAATCTTACTAAAAACTCTAACTAAGTCCTAACTAGTTTTCTTAACCCTAAACCCACACTCTTTTGCCTATAAACACAAGCCATATCTCTACCCTAAACTCACACACTCAAACAAACTTAAACTCATTCAAATAAAACACAAGCATCTTACTAGCTAAGTCACAGAAAAGTTTAATTAAGCAAGGGTTTGGGTTGATTTCTGAAGCAAGCTAGAACACCAAGATGGTTAGGACGTGTGTACATATTAATAGTTGATCACTAGTTCTTGATTTCCATCATCTTCAACTTACTTAAGACCATTTGTAAGTCACCATAACTTTTTTCATCTCATATTGGTTGATAAACATACTTGCTATAAACTTTTGTGAACTAAAACTTACATTGAACTAGTCACGGGATAGGGATTGATGTGATAATCACTTGATGACCCAAAACCCTCTAAAGAGACTCATTAACAAACCAACTAGACCAAAACGTGTGATTCTATGTATGATTTCTGTAGGATTGTATGTTATGAAACAAGCATGAGTTGTGATGTGAATTAGCGTGAATATATGCATGATTTCGTGCAAAGAGAAAATGTAGGATTGAAAAAGAGATCAAGTAATAATTTCATGTATGCCTATCTCCATGATTTTATGATGTGTACATGCTTACAATAGTGGGTATGTGCCTAAGACATGAAGATACCATCTCCACATGTTTACCTTCAAATTTCATGCTACTGGTGTGTGTACGTGTGTGTAGACCAACAAGAATGAACAAACAACTAAACAAGTACCGTATGTACATAGGTGTGTCTAGTATGTGAAATCTTACTAAGCTCAATAAAAGTGTATCGAGTGTATGATTGCAAATCATCATAAGTGCATAGCTTATGATTTTATGTGTATGTTTACTTGTATGTATATGCATGAAAACTCTAAATAGATATCTCTGCCATGGTATATGCATGAAATAATCGTGTCGTATGTGTGTGTGTAAGAGGCAAGTAAGAAAAACCATTTCATATTTTTAATGTATAGTACACATGAGTATGGGTGGGATGGTTGAAGTAGCTAGCCCATACCTTATCAATATAATAACAAAGATCAAAGATGTGTGAAATGTATGTGCTTCGTGTGAATGTGCTGCAGCAAAGAAAGCAATGTTTTTATCCTTTTGGTCAATAAAAAAACTGTGTGTGAGTTAGCAAAACACTTTGTGCACTTGTATGCTTGTATATAGATGGTATACGATGACAAAAATTATACTAACCCACCCTTCCTTTTGATGCTGCCTACGCAAACAACAAACATAAAAACAATGACTTCCTTCTTGTTTATGAGGATAAAATGTATGTGTATATATGTACGTGGTGTTGAACATTAAAACAAAAGGAGGACCACTTCTTTCTTAATAAACCTGCGTGAGGAGTAAGCAAAACAACACCCCCATTTTCTTGATTTACTATAATAAAAATACTATGTACATATGAATGCTAAAAAGTGTAAAAGCAAAGTAGGCCATTCTTTTTCTTTGTTTCCTGTTTGGTGTAAGTTGTACAAATAGAGCAAGTACTAGCCCCACTATGAATTATTATGCTTGTAAATGTATTGATGTATGTTTATGTATGTATGATGCATGATGAATAGCAATAGCAAAAACCTTGTCACTCTTGCCTTACCATATCGAAATATTTAGGTATGTATGTATGTTAAAGATGGTAAAAGCAAAATAAGGCTCTTCTCCTATAAACTCTTATTTCGTATAAAGTGTACCATCAAGGGACCAACATGGCAGTCTTGGTCCTATTGCTAAAATTGGAAAACTTTGTATGTAAATGCATTTAGAAGAATAAATGAAAAGAATGGAGATAAACACTTAAAATAAAGTCATTATTAACAGCCCGACAACCCCACTTTGTGCCATATTTTAACTAATCAAACGACCATGCCCCATTGATCTAAAAATATCATGATAAAGTTGACGCGACCTAGTTTTCAAAACATTTTTTTGTTTGTCTTGAAATTAAGTAACGAACTCACAATTTCTTGTTCAAAGTTGCTTGTTTGACACTTATAAGTAATTAAAACTTACTTGTTTATTTTTGCTTGTGTGTGCTCTACTTTGCCTAATTATTTACTATACCTAGAGACTTCATAAAAATATGATATCTATAAAATCCCAAAGACCTCGCGGCCTAGTTTTTATAACAAGAACCCGTTTATTTTTTGGACTAATATTTAACGTGTAATCGTGACCTAAAGTCGACCCCGTGACTAAAATGGTTGAACATGAAAAATGTATAAAAACATTTTTAAATCTATAGCAAGTATAAATTATCAACCAAGTGCATTGTAAGTTATTATTTTATTTATTTAGCCTAAGTATGAATATTTTACTTAGGTTACGAGTAGATCGTTTGCGCATTGTTTTGTGTGCCTTGATTTTCCATGCTATCTTTATAGATCATATTCACTACTTCATCGAGGTGAGTTTCATGGCTCCACTTTTAATTATTTTAACTATTTTAGGGTGAGAACATTGCTTGTTTTAAATGGATGAACATAAGTGCTAAAACTTGATACGTTTGCCTACATGATGTCTAAGTAGCGATATCCCTAACTGCTTTAGCCCATTATCGTGAACCGTTAATTACTTTGTGTAAGCGTGAATGTTATGAATAGATCTATTGGGATTGACCTCCCTATCTAATATTGGTTGTGTGACCAAATTAGATACACTTACATTTGAGTCTTTACGAATGCTTTGGGATAGGCATTTGCTCGGGCTCTCATTATGTCTTGTTGGTTGGTTGACACTTTGGTGTCATGAGCTTAGACGTAGTTTGTTGAAACATATACTTTTGATTATAATATTATATTTGTTATAAGATTATATGATTGGTTGCCTTGAAATCATATGGTTCATCACACTATTTAAACTTAAACCTATGAACTCACCAACCTTTGTGTTTAATTATGAGATTTTGCTAGGTTGAAAAATTCGTTTCTCGGTATCTTCTCGAATTGATTTCCGGTTAATGCAAGAGATTAGTTGTTCTTGGTGAATCAAATGAATGGGTGTCGTTGTCTAAAACTAATTAAAAATAAAGACTAGAAACAAATAAAAATAAAGTAAAGACGGTAAAAAGAAATACTGAAAGATAAAAACTTCACGAAAAGTAAATGACGAGAAATTAAAAGGGAAATAAAGTAAATGACGCAAACTAAAACTTAAACTAAAAGGGAAGGAAAGTAAAAATGCAAATAAAGAAAAAGGCGAGAAAAATAAAGCTTAAAACTAAAAACTGGAAAACACTCATTCGGAATAAAACAATTCATCCGAAATATGTCACTTATCCGGAATAAACTTTTTGATTCGGAATAAGGTTTTGATCCGGAATAAAAAAGGGAAAAATGGTTGATTCGGAATAAGGAGTTTGATCCAGAATATTTGAACATTCCGAATGAAACACTCTATCTGGAATAAACTAACATTCCGAATGAAGGACTCTATCCGGAATAATCAATATTCCGGATGAAAAGCTTGATCCGGAATAACAAGATATTCCGAATAAAGAAGCTTGATCCGGAATAACAAGTATTCCGAATAAAGAAGCTTGATCCGGAATAACAAGTATTCCGAATAAAGAAGCTTGATCCGGAATATTCTGCTGAAACGATTGATTCGGAATAAAAGACTTTGATCCGGAATCTGGGCACATAAATAGTAAGATGAACACGAATAACAAGGGATGAAGAACAGGGATGAATTTAATCAAATCTAACCAAAACAAACCAAAAGATTAAACCAAAACAACCAATAAACATCCACTAACAGTAACCAATCAAAACAAATCAACAAAACTAACAATCATAACCAAATCAATCAAAACCCACTTGATTGAAAACCATAAAAACTCAAGAACATGAACACAAAGATTAAACACAAACAAGAAAGGTAGATGAGAGATTAAACAAGAAAAGTAAAGATTCAACAACAATTAAATAAAACTTACTTGGAATTAAAAGGAATTTAAAGGTGCGATTCAAGAAATTCAAGTACAAGTAATTAAACACAAACAAGAAAACTAACAATCATAACCAAATCAATCAAAACCCACTTGATTGAAAACCATAAAAACTCAAGAACATGAACACAAAGATTAAACACAAACAAGAAAGGTAGATGAGAGATTAAACAAGAAAAGTAAAGATTCAACAACAATTAAATAAAACTTACTTAGAATTAAAAGGAATTTAAAGGTGCGATTCAAGAAATTCAAGTACAAGTAATTAAGGTGCAAGTAAATGAAAAATGGTGGAAGAGGTGGTTTGTCAAGCCACCCAACAACTACAAATGAAGCTACTAGTCATCTATTTATAGGGGAGGAGGTGGTTAGTGGAAGGAAGCTTCCTCCCCTATTTCTTCTTTCCTTAATTGCGTCATTAAGTCCTTAATCTTCTTAATATTTTGACTTTAATGACTTTGTCTCGGGATTTCTTCAAACTCGTCTTGTAATTCTTCAATAAATTAGACTTGAGTTCTTCGGCTTTTAGTAAACTTCCGTCTTTTGACTTTTTCTTCGATAAATCTTCAGAATTGGTCTTGGACTTCCGTTCTTTTTGAACTCTTGATTTCTTGACTTCGTCTTTCGTCTTTTTCTTCGATTAATGTCCGTGAATGTCCGTGTTTTCTCCACTTTTCACCTTTTCGTCCTAAATCACAACAAAAACACAAACCACGCATAATTCCGACATAAATGACATAAAATACACGTTTTGGCTCGGTTATTATTGTAATTAAGTGGTAAAAAGGATGGGTGTTTACACACCTATCAAATCCCATACACTTGACCATTGCAATGTCCTCATGCAATGCATTAGTTACAAAGCATGTTTATATTTTTCATCACAATCAATCCACCTTGGCCTTTATTAAAGATATAGAAAATTACGAAACAAGTAAAGAAATAAAAAACATACCTTGTGGTTTTGGAAATGTCATGAATAATCATCATCCTCAGATTTTCACTTTCTCCAAATCAAGCTTAAAAACGAGATCATTGTTATTATAAGTTAGCAAACTAACACGAACTCATGTGGGCCAATTATTCACTTAGACTCCCTTATTCCTAGGTTTATCTCTTATATTTTATTGTTGTCTTGTATGATCACGAGGATGCATTGTTGACTTATTTCGATAGTTTATTAGGCTGAAAATAAAGTGGAACGATTTAATCAATAGTTAGCTAAAGGACAAAATCTTTTAAAACTGCTTCTCGGGACCTCATAAAGTTCATATCTTGGCATAACTCGCTTCGCGATTTGAGACCTTTCTCGGACCGATATTTGGCAGCGACTTCATACTTTAAATCTTGAGAGACGTTTATGAAATAGTGGCCTTCTCTTCATAATAGGAATTTCTTCACTTGAAGTTTTGAGAGATTCTTCATAAATGGACCAGGACTTCTTCATTTTTTCTCCAATCTTTATTTTGGACTTTGATATACAACGATCCGCCTCCTTTTTTGACTTGAATCTATTTATCCTCATACCTTGCTAGGGTCTTTTCGGATAGACTTCTCCATGACTTTTGGGGAGTTTTTTCTTTTCGTCCTGTGTCTCGATCCTTCATATTGATCTTTGATAAATGATTCTTTACATCACTTGGGATCTTTAGCAACAAAATGTAGCCCTCATGACTTGTTATGACCTTTTTGGACTCGCCAATCTTCGCATCCCGCTTCAATAAGTTATGCCTTGGCTATGAACTCTAATCCATACCGAGCAACATTTAAACGATCTTGGGCTAGAAGCTAAGTAACTTTTCAAATCGTACAACCTTATTTATTGCAGATAAATTTATTAGCAAGCGATGGGAGAATAGGCTTATAATTAACTCACATAAATTCACGAAAGGATACCAAACTTATAATTGACTCTATCATCTCTCGTTCTCCACAGTTTAAAATCTCAAAGAATGAGAATCGTGGATGCTTAGCCTATTAAATCAAAGTTTTGGGTTTTCGAGTCGTCTATAGGATCTTGCAAATTCTTAGACTTTTTCAAGTTTCGAAATCGCATTTTAAAGTTCCCTTGATAAACGACTCTCTAGGATCAATTATAGGAACTTGCGAAAAGTTCTTGTTCTTAACCCGTGAGAGTTAAGACTTTCGCGTTTTATAGCTCCCTATATAAAAGCCTAGCAAAACTTGACTTAAACACGTTAAGGATACTAGCTAGAGTAAACTTAGATAAGTAAACTCGGGTTGAATCAAAAGATTCATAACGTTTGAAAATTAAAACCACTTTATTAAAATTTTATTCTAGAAAGGAAAGGAAATAGCTATACAAAGGGAAAAACTAATAGGCCAAAATAGATTAAAAATTTTGAAAAATGTCAAAAAAATGATTTTCCAGTTAAAATGAGGACAAATACAAGGAAAAGGCCACTTAACTTCGATAGAAGTCCCCCTACACTTAATATAAACATTGTCCTCAATGTTTTAGCATGTGGGAGTGAACTCCCCTACACTTAGGACATTGTGCACTTTGTTTAAATCTTGCTAAGGAAAAGACAACTAACGAGATTCCTATTTTGATATTGAGAAATATAAAATAGTGAATCGAAAAGAGTTTAGGATAGAACCGGGAAGAAGGGAACACGGAATCACGGTTCGTCAAAAGTCATCAAGAGTGTGTCTTTGAAGCTCTAATCCCTGCACATGATAAGAAAGAAAACAAGAAACACCACGGGGCTCCCCCTACACTTATGGTGAAAACAGGTAAAGATAGATAGATAATTGGGTTGCCTCCCAAAAAGCGCTTGTTTATATTAACCGAGTCACGAGCCTGACTCGTCCCAAATTAAATGGTCCATGGGGAGGCCTCGAATGTAATACCAGGATCAAAGACCTTGTCCTCGTTCCTGGAGGACATTAATGAAGGAGAGGCGGGGGAATAAGTCTTAAATAGGAGAAAAGTCCTTTCAACATACGAGAAGTATGTGAAATCAAGATCCACGGGAGGTGGGGTGGGTACAGTAATCACATTGTCATCCTCCAAAGACAATGGATGTTCAGCAGCAAGCGGCAAAGCCGTAAGGTTATCAGTTATAAAATAATCAAGGTCACCTCCCGGGTCAAAGCACTCATCCTCGGTGATGGTCTCTAAAGGAGTGGATGAAAGGTGCTCGGGAGGGGGACTTGGGACAATGTCATCAAGTAGCAAATTATCAAAAAGGATATCCCCCTCCGTGTCATCATCCTCAATACCCGGAGGTATTGAGTGAAGGTCGATTTCCTCTAGCAATGGGTCATTATTCTCAACGGTAGTGACGGATGGAGTTAAAGACGTGGGAGGATGGGGAGAAGTGAACTCTTCAATTTTAGCAATAAGAAGATGTACTTTTCGTAATTTGTCGCGAAGAAGCTCGTCTTCCACCTCATCTTCAAGAGCAAGTTCGTCGGTGAACTTCTCGTAAGTCGGAGAGAATAAATCGTCATCGCCCGCATCTCCCAGTGGAGATTGAGAAATTTCAAAAGTGAAATTCTCATAGCGGGGAGAAGAATCGTCATCATTTGGATCGACCGCTTGCGTGAAAGCAACGTCGTCCTGAAGCTCCATAGCAGGTAAATCACAAACCTCATCATCCAATAATTTGTCGAGACCAACATCACTAAGCTCATTCAACGAATCTAGATCCTTAAACGCAGTAGGAACATCGAGAGTAGGAGCAGCAACTTCAGAAGATTTGTTGAAAGTGTAGACATCATCGTCGTCGTCATCATCATAATAGATGGGGCGAGTCCAGTTAGGAGTGACGTAGTCGGCTAACTCTTCCTTGATAACCTCTACATCTTTAAGAAGCTCATGAAGCAAATTTTGTTGTTCATCGCCTTGAGTATGTTCAATTGAACCTATTCTATCCCACGCTGTCATTAAACATTGTGGTGTAGAAAAGAAGGGAAAACGACTAAACTGGCTCAAAAAGGTGTCGGTGGTTTTCAAGATTTCTTCACTATCAAGCAAAGGTTGCTTTTCCTGATGCAAGTCAGCTCGGAGTTGAGCTATACTTTCTAGAATGCCATTCAAAGTAGTGAGTTGTTGGTCAAGACTAAGTTGCTAAGAGGATTGATGATTGAGGGTGTGATGTGGGGGCTCAAAATTTTGAAAACCTGAATTATAGCACGGATGTGGCTCATAGTAGTTCATCGGTTGGGAAGAATTAGAACACGGGTTTGGTTCATAATAATCCATTGGTGAAGAAAACTGAGGACACGAATTTTGCTCAAAATAATTCATTGGCTGACAATAAGAAGTATCGTGAGGGCCCCCACAATTTTGGCAACATGGGTATGGAGAAAAATCAGGTGCGTCATGTGGAAAGCTATTATCATTGTCATAATTGTACCCCGGTTCTTGCCCGTGATCATACGGGTATCGAACCGGGCACGAAACATGCCAATGAGAATCGCTTCCACAATAGATGCACGGGGGAACAGGAGGTGGATTGAAAAAGGACGAATTAGTCGAGTTGCACCATGGACAAAATCCGAATTGTGTGTTGTCGATATCGTTTCCGCACCGCTCACATGTACACCATTGACATGAGTCGTTCCCGTATAATCGTCTCCCACACCCGATGCAATGGACATAAGAATCCATAGAGAAAAATAGATAAGCAAGAAGAATATTTTTGGTGCAAAACTTTGAAAAAGAAATGCTTTTTATGATTTCTCAAATGTTTTTGGGATTTTTGAAACTTTTTGACACGAAAAATAACGTTCACGAGTGAACGGATCCCAAAAGCCAACGCGTCTCTCACAAAAAAACCGTAATCCTCACGAAAAGAGCCGGCAGCGGCGCCATTTTAATGTATGAGATTTTGCTAGGTTGAAAAATTCGTTTCTCGGTATCTTCTCGAATTGATTTCCGGTTAAGTGCAAGAGATTTGTTGTTCTTGGTGAATCAAATGAATGGGTGTCGTTGTCTAAAACTAATTAAAAATAAAGACTAGAAACAAATAAAAATAAAGTAAAGACGGTAAAAAGAAATACTGAAAGATAAAAACTTGACGAAAAGTAAATGACGAGAAATTAAAAGGGAAATAAAGTAAATGACGCAAACTAAAACTTAAACTAAAAGGGAAGGAAAGTAAAAATGCAAATAAAGAAAAAGGCGAGAAAAATAAAGCTTAAAACTAAAAACTGGAAAACACTCATTCGGAATAAAACAATTCATCCGGAATATGTCACTTATCCGGAATAAACTATTTGATTCGGAATAAGGTTTTGATCCGGAATAAAAAAGGGAAAAATGGTTGATTCGGAATAAGGAGTTTGATCCGGAATATTTGAACATTCCGAATGAAACACTCTATCTGGAATAAACTAACATTCCGAATGAAGGACTCTATCCGGAATAATCAATATTCCGGATGAAAAGCTTGATCCGGAATAACAAGATATTCCGAATAAAGAAGCTTGATCCGGAATAACAAGTATTCCGAATAAGGAAGCTTGATCCGGAATAACAAGTATTCCGAATAAAGAAGCTTGATCCGGAATAATCTGCTGAAACGATTGATTCGGAATAAAAGACTTTGATCCGGAATCTGGGCACATAAACAGTAAGATGAACACGAATAGCAGGGGATGAAGAACAGGGACGAATTTAATCAAATCTAACCAAAACAAACCAAAAGATTAAACCAAAACAACCAATAAACATCCACTAACAATAACCAATCAAAATAAATCAACAAAACTAACAATCATAACCAAATCAATCAAAACCCACTTGATTGAAAACCATAAAAACTCAAGAACATGAACACAAAGATTAAACACAAACAAGAAAGGTAGATGAGAGATTACACAAGAAAAGTAAAGATTCAACAACAATTAAATAAAACTTACTTGGAATTAAAAGGAATTTAAAGGTGCGATTCAAGAAATTAAAGTACAAGTAATTAAGGTGCAAGTAAATGAAAAATGGTGGAAGAGGTGGTTTGTCAAGCCACCCAACAACTACAAATGAAGCTACTAGTCATCTATTTATAGGGGAGGAGGTGGTTAGTGGAAGGAAGCTTCCTCCCCTCTTTCTTCTTTCCTTAATTGCGTCATTAAGTCCTTAATATTCTTAATCTTTTGACTTTAATGACTTTGTCTCGGGATTTCTTTAAACTCGTCTTGTAATTCTTCAATAAATTAGACTTGAGTTCTTCGGCTTTTAGTAAACTTCCGTCTTTTGACTTTTTCTTCGATAAATCTTCAGAATTGGTCTTGGACTTTCGTTCTTTTTGCACTCTTGATTTCTTGACTTCGTCTTTCGTCTTTTTCTTCGATAAAAGTCCGCGAATGTCCGTGTTTTCTCCACTTTTCACCTTTTCGTCCTAAATCATAACAAAAACACCAACCACGCATAATTCCGACATAAATGACATAAAATACACGTTTTGGCTCGGTTATTATTGTAATTAAGTGGTAAAAAGGATGGGTGTTTACACACCTATCAGTAGTCACCAGGATCTTTCCAAGCCGACGTCTGATTTCCACGTATTGATATTTTCTGAACCTTGTTGTTTTAACCATGATGTTTTCTTTGGAATTGTTTTACTAATATGGATTAAACAACCGTCATCCATACTTAGTTACATGTCATTGTTTTATGCATGATGTTTCTTGTGAATGTTGACTAGTATGAACTGAATCACAGTGGCTCATACCTAGTCGCATGTTTCTGTTAGGTTTAGACAGTTGGTTTTCATGCATTCATTTCATTTTCATTTCATGTATTCATTTCATGAATTCATCTCATCGTTGCAGGAATTATGACTAAGTAATGGTTGGTACATGACTGGCCCTATTTAGTCGCATGTGCTTTTATCGAAACTTTTGTTGTTTAGTGGACCGACCCATAGGCGTCCACACTTGCCTTTTGTTTTGTGAACCGACCCACAGGCGTTCACTCATGTACATATCATCATATTTATTAACCATGCATTTTAAACTGTTTCATGCATTATAAACTGTTTCATGACTTATAAATTATTTCATGCATATTTTATGTTTAGGTCATGTTATATTGAGACTTACCATTTATGTTGCATTGCGTTGCATTGTGAAACAACTGATATTCGTCCATAATATCGATTCTCAAAATTTATTTCATTGCAGTCATGACTTTTCATGTACTCTCATTTATTATTACATTTCCTTACGTCGATTATGTTGTCCTACTATCATGGTTAACCTTGTTTTCATGCTGATTACATTTCCTTACGTCAATTTGGTTTCATATTTCCTCGTGTTGAATTCGCCTTATGCTAGTCAGTAAAGGAATGTATTTAAATCATGCTTTCAGGGTAGTCATAGGTTGGTTTTCATTAATCATGTTTTCATGCTGGCAACCATTCAATTCCATTTAAACATGTTTTTGTGTTTTCTACGCAACTAGGATTATGTCCACGCTAAATTAGCTAGATTATTATGTTATTCTATCCAGTTTGATTTGTACCCATTTAAATCATTTACCTTGCTCTGATCATGTCAGATGATTGACACCGTATCGATCACCTCATGTAAATCCCATGTGTACTCCATGTACCATGTTCCATGTTTACTTCATGTATCATGCTCCAAACTTATTCAATTTACCGCACTCCATGTGTGATACTAATCCATTTTCAATTTTCTCAGGCATTTTTTTATCTAATATTGCTTAAAAGATGATACCGTTCTCAGTTTGGAGATTTTATGTAACAAAGAAGAAAGCGATAGATCGGAGCAACCCGACTAGAATTTTATTAACCCACCATATGTACCGTTTCATTCCATATTCTTACCTCTTCAGATTGTACGTCACGTGCCATCCAGTTGTCTTTTCCAGCATACGAGTGGAAACCAGTACCAGCCGGCCACTCAGCTGAAAAGTTACATGAACCACTATCATAATAATGACTGTCATGAAACTGACCTGCAAGGAGGTAGTAACAACTACCGTGACAGCAAACACCCTGACTATAACGACGGAACTTCGGTTATGGACACGAACAGAAATACAAAGGGTTAGCAGTCCAACCGATCCGCCAAATTCTGGCATGATGACCTAAGATTTTAAATTTCATTGTTTCACATCTCGAGACACATGTCAAAACACCAGTCAAGACACATGTCATACGCCATTCATATCAGATTATGTACAGTGATGTTCAGGCTCCTGAATGCATTCATCTTGGTTTTCTATCAGGAAAATCTATACAAGTCACTTATGTTATACAAGCATATGATTGTCATTCCATGGCTACGAAGATTTTCTAGCTATCATTTATGACACGACTGCTGAAACTCCTTTTACTCAGATCCAGCCAATTATTTCAAAATTTCCTATATGTATTTCTAGAAGAACCTTCGAGTATACTTCCTGGCTGCAAGATGGAACATAACATCAAGCAGGTTAGGGAGCATAACCAGTTTCTAAGACTCTTTATAGCATGGCTTTCTTGAGTTAAAGAATTGAAGGTTCAGCTGCAGAGATGCCTGAACAAAGTTCATTCATCAGGTGCATCACCATGGTGTGCACCGGTCCTGTTTATTAAGGAAAAGGACGGTAACATGAGATTATGTGTCGACTACTGTCGATGTAAACAAATCATCGTTCATGACCGTTATCTCCCTCCACGTATTGACAACATATACGATCGACTACAGGGTGCTAAGCACTTCTCCAAGAACAACTTACAATCATGCTGACAACAGTGGCGAGTGAAAGAGCAGGACATTTTCATGACTACTTTTCACACACGATTTGATCATGCTTAATCCACGATTTTGTTTTGGTCTCTCAAACGCTTCAACGACATTATGGAATAGATAAATTGAGTTTCCATGAACTCATAAACAAGTTCGTTAGTATTTTCATCGATGACAACCTGATCTTCTCTAAGTCTGGAGAAGAGCATGAAGAACATATTCGCACTATGTTGCAAATTCTACGACAACAGAAGTTTCATCTAAAATTTTCTAGTAAGAGTTATGGTTTATGCTGAATCACATCGTTTCTCACGATTAAATTTTACCATGACTCAGCTTACGCGTAAATGAGAGAGTCCTACACTAAATTATGTGTTCCAGAGGATCCTACGCAAGAAGGAGTCCAATTTGCAGAGACTCTTAGTTTTTAAAATTTCTATGTATACAATTTCTATGAAACAAGATGCAGTTAAGTTCATATCTAAATATCTGTCATACCGGCAGGATAAGATAGAACACCAACATACCAGGAGCTATTCCCACCATTTGAATGGGTGAGCGGAGAAGGGACAAGATCTCCGTGAAGTTGTCACCGGACTACCGCAGGCTCATAAGCAGCATGATGAAGCTGAGTCATTTACAACCGTTTGACCAAGTCTGCGAATCCTTCCATCTACAAGGATTTCACAGTTAGCAGATCATCAGACATTGCTAGTGAAAGATCATACGATCACTTGTTACTCTTTCAGCTGTTAACTCAGAGGAAGACTCGCATACGCATTCATTCATTATTATGTTCACAACCTTGTTAAATCTTACGTTTTGCTTTCGCATTCACGCTCATGGTACTATTCATGTTCATGATTTTATCCTAGCTTACGATTTTACGTTTCACTTTTCGTTCTGAGAAGTTTTGTAGAAAGCTTGGGAGACCAGACTCAAGTTTAATAACTTTACATCCGTATTCAAGACGTTTCATGTCACATTTCACGTCTCACCCGTATAATTTAGCGTTACCTCCTTAGTGGTCTCATGTTCACGATATGTTTCAAATGTCATGTTCATTCCACGTTTCTCATATCACGTCCACGATATGTTGTACGTACCATTATCCACCATATGTTTCTCATATTACACCCACCATATCTGTGACAACCCGTCAATTTCAGGTCGTTATTTTAATCTCGACTATTACGTATTACGTGTTTACTTTAATGAGAATTTTAAATTATCGACTAACCGAGAAGGTTATGACTTGAAACTAGCGTAAGAATGTCGATTAGATGAAAACCGACAAGGAATATGTTAGGTATCGATATTATATTCTCAAATAATCATAAAAATGATTTTTATTATATTTAATCTTTATTTCTCGTATTTTACGTTTTAACGAATGACGATAACTATTAGTGATCGCGATACCGACGGATGCCCAAAAATTTACGTTTCATTATCGATTGTCTCGATATTGTATATTTTCGACGTTTTCGATTTAATTGCGTTTTAAGTCGTGTCGAAGCTTTGTTATTATATTTTGGAGCGTTTTAACTTTCGAAAAGTATTTTTACGAAACCCGAGCCCCGTAAATATTTTTAAAATTTACAATTTACATTTTCTACCTTGTAAACTACTTACTTGCATTTTTGGACCAAAAGAATGCATAAATGACAAAATCTACCCTCACCCCACTATATAAGGTTTTTCCACTAACTCATTTCATTTAAAAATTCATTTAAAAAAAAAAAAAAATCTCTCTCTCTTGTTCTTGTGTTTTAGCCGTCCACCCCTAGCCCCAATCCATCAAAATATTTTGATTTCTACTTTGAATCAAGCAAAACTAAGACAAGACCCATCTTGGAAATTCAAAGATCTTTCTATTGGTATAAATTTTTCCCACATGCATTCACTCAATTTTTATTTTCAATTTTTGATGATGAACATCATGTTTGATCCATTTAGCAAATTCACCATTTACCAAATTAACTATACTTCTACATCTTGGAACATCCTAAACTCAATTCAACAAACACTTAAACTTTACAACATTTATACAACCATAACAAATAAACATTTGAAATTTACCCAAAAGAAAAACAAAAATCTTTTATCCTTGTGGATACACCAAACCGGTCCCCCTATTACTCTAAAGACCCACGTTTTCTTATCTCCTACCACAATTCTCACTTTGAATTAGTGTACAACTCCCCCCATTAAATGGAGGTACTTGTTGTCTTCCCTTGCCTTCAAAATCCGATGGATACTACTCCTATATTCATAGTCTCACCAAACTTTGGCTTGTACAACACTTAGTGATTATGTTAGTCAAACATGAAGTACCCTCGTTTCTTTCTTTTGCTGCCACCACCGAGACCCAAGAAACTTTGCTCTTCCCCAACAAGTTCCTAGTTCCCATGTTAGTTCACTTGGCAAGATCCTAGTTACAATCTTACTAAAAACTCTAACTAAGTCCTAACTAGTTTTCTTAACCCTAAACCCACACTCTTTTGCCTATAAACACAAGCCATATCTCTACCCTAAACTCACACACTCAAACAAACTTAAACTCATTCAAATAAAACACAAGCATCTTACTAGCTAAGTCACAGAAAAGTTTAATTAAGCAAGGGTTTGGGTTGATTTCTGAAGCAAGCTAGAACACCAAGATGGTTAGGACGTGTGTACATATTAATAGTTGATCACTAGTTCTTGATTTCCATCATCTCCAACTTACTTAAGACCATTTGTAAGTCACCATAACTTTTTTCATCTCATATTGGTTGATAAACATACTTGCTATAAACTTTTGTGAACTAAAACTTACATTGAACTAGTCACGGGATAGGGATTGATGTGATAATCACTTGATGACCCAAAACCCTCTAAAGAGACTCATTAACAAACCAACTAGACCAAAACGTGTGATTCTATGTATGATTTCTGTAGGATTGTATGTTATGAAACAAGCATGAGTTGTGATGTGAATTAGCGTGAATATATGCATGATTTCGTGCAAAGAGAAAATGTAGGATTGAAAAAGAGATCAAGTAATAATTTCATGTATGCCTATCTCCATGATTTTATGATGTGTACATGCTTACAATAGTGGGTATGTGCCTAAGACATGAAGATACCATCTCCACATGTTTACCTTCAAATTTCATGCTACTGGTGTGTGTACGTGTGTGTAGACCAACAAGAATGAACAAACAACTAAACAAGTACCGTATGTACATAGGTGTGTCTAGTATGTGAAATCTTACTAAGCTCAATAAAAGTGTATCGAGTGTATGATTGCAAATCATCATAAGTGCATAGCTTATGATTTTATGTGTATGTTTACTTGTATGTATATGCATGAAAACTCTAAATAGATATCTCTGCCATGGTATATGCATGAAATAATCGTGTCGTATGTGTGTGTGTAAGAGGCAAGTAAGAAAAACCATTTCATATTTTTAATGTATAGTACACATGAGTATGGGTGGGATGGTTGAAGTAGCTAGCCCATACCTTATCAATATAATAACAAAGATCAAAGATGTGTGAAATGTATGTGCTTCGTGTGAATGTGCTGCAGCAAAGAAAGCAATGTTTTTATCCTTTTGGTCAATAAAAAAACTGTGTGTGAGTTAGCAAAACACTTTGTGCACTTGTATGCTTGTATATAGATGGTATACGATGACAAAAATTATACTAACCCACCCTTCCTTTTGATGCTGCCTACGCAAACAACAAACATAAAAACAATGACTTCCTTCTTGTTTATGAGGATAAAATGTATGTGTATATATGTACGTGGTGTTGAACATTAAAACAAAAGGAGGACCACTTCTTTCTTAATAAACCTGCGTGAGGAGTAAGCAAAACAACACCCCCATTTTCTTGATTTACTATAATAAAAATACTATGTACATATGAATGCTAAAAAGTGTAAAAGCAAAGTAGGCCATTCTTTTTCTTTGTTTCCTGTTTGGTGTAAGTTGTACAAATAGAGCAAGTACTAGCCCCACTATGAATTATTATGCTTGTAAATGTATTGATGTATGTTTATGTATGTATGATGCATGATGAATAGCAATAGCAAAAACCTTGTCACTCTTGCCTTACCATATCGAAATATTTAGGTATGTATGTATGTTAAAGATGGTAAAAGCAAAATAAGGCTCTTCTCCTATAAACTCTTATTTCGTATAAAGTGTACCATCAAGGGACCAACATGGCAGTCTTGGTCCTATTGCTAAAATTGGAAAACTTTGTATGTAAATGCATTTAGAAGAATAAATGAAAAGAATGGAGATAAACACTTAAAATAAAGTCATTATTAACAGCCCGACAACCCCACTTTGTGCCATATTTTAACTAATCAAACGACCATGCCCCATTGATCTAAAAATATCATGATAAAGTTGACGCGACCTAGTTTTCAAAACATTTTTTTGTTTGTCTTGAAATTAAGTAACGAACTCACAATTTCTTGTTCAAAGTTGCTTGTTTGACACTTATAAGTAATTAAAACTTACTTGTTTATTTTTGCTTGTGTGTGCTCTACTTTGCCTAATTATTTACTATACCTAGAGACTTCATAAAAATATGATATCTATAAAATCCCAAAGACCTCGCGGCCTAGTTTTTATAACAAGAACCCGTTTATTTTTTGGACTAATATTTAACGTGTAATCGTGACCTAAAGTCGACCCCGTGACTAAAATGGTTGAACATGAAAAATGTATAAAAACATTTTTAAATCTATAGCAAGTATAAATTATCAACCAAGTGCATTGTAAGTTATTATTTTATTTATTTAGCCTAAGTATGAATATTTTACTTAGGTTACGAGTAGATCGTTTGCGCATTGTTTTGTGTGCCTTGATTTTCCATGCTATCTTTATAGATCATATTCACTACTTCATCGAGGTGAGTTTCATGGCTCCACTTTTAATTATTTTAACTATTTTAGGGTGAGAACATTGCTTGTTTTAAACGGATGAACATAAGTGCTAAAACTTGATACGTTTGCCTACATGATGTCTAAGTAGCGATATCCCTAGCTGCTTTAGCCCATTATCGTGAACCGTTAATTACTTTGTGTAAGCGTGAATGTTATGAATAGATCTGTTGGGATTGACCTCCCTATCTAATATTGGTTGTGTGACCAAATTAGATACACTTACATTTGAGTCTTTACGAATGCTTTGGGATAGGCATTTGCTCGGGCTCTCATTATGTCTTGTTGGTTGGTTGACACTTTGGTGTCATGAGCTTAGACGTAGTTTGTTGAAACATATACTTTTGATTATAATATTATATTTGTTATAAGATTATATGATTGGTTGCCTTGAAATCATATGGTTCATCACACTATTTAAACTTAAACCTATGAACTCACCAACCTTTGTGTTTAATTATGAGATTTTGCTAGGTTGAAAAATTCGTTTCTCGGTATCTTCTCGAATTGATTTCCGGTTAATGCAAGAGATTAGTTGTTCTTGGTGAATCAAATGAATGGGTGTCGTTGTCTAAAACTAATTAAAAATAAAGACTAGAAACAAATAAAAATAAAGTAAAGACGGTAAAAAGAAATACTGAAAGATAAAAACTTCACGAAAAGTAAATGACGAGAAATTAAAAGGGAAATAAAGTAAATGACGCAAACTAAAACTTAAACTAAAAGGGAAGGAAAGTAAAAATACAAATAAAGAAAAAGGCGAGAAAAATAAAGCTTAAAACTAAAAACTGGAAAACACTCATTCGGAATAAAACAATTCATCCGAAATATGTCACTTATCCGGAATAAACTATTTGATTCGGAATAAGGTTTTGATCCGGAATAAAAAAGGGAAAAATGGTTGATTCGGAATAAGGAGTTTGATCCAGAATATTTGAACATTCCGAATGAAACACTCTATCTGGAATAAACTAACATTCCGAATGAAGGACTCTATCCGGAATAATCAATATTCCGGATGAAAAGCTTGATCCGGAATAACAAGATATTCCGAATAAAGAAGCTTGATCCGGAATAACAAGTATTCCGAATAAAGAAGCTTGATCCGGAATAACAAGTATTCCGAATAAAGAAGCTTGATCCGGAATATTCTGCTGAAACGATTGATTCGGAATAAAAGACTTTGATCCGGAATCTGGGCACATAAATAGTAAGATGAACACGAATAACAAGGGATGAAGAACAGGGATGAATTTAATCAAATCTAACCAAAACAAACCAAAAGATTAAACCAAAACAACCAATAAACATCCACTAACAGTAACCAATCAAAACAAATCAACAAAACTAACAATCATAACCAAATCAATCAAAACCCACTTGATTGAAAACCATAAAAACTCAAGAACATGAACACAAAGATTAAACACAAACAAGAAAGGTAGATGAGAGATTAAACAAGAAAAGTAAAGATTCAACAACAATTAAATAAAACTTACTTGGAATTAAAAGGAATTTAAAGGTGCGATTCAAGAAATTCAAGTACAAGTAATTAAACACAAACAAGAAAACTAACAATCATAACCAAATCAATCAAAACCCACTTGATTGAAAACCATAAAAACTCAAGAACATGAACACAAAGATTAAACACAAACAAGAAAGGTAGATGAGAGATTAAACAAGAAAAGTACAGATTCAACAACACTTAAATAAAACTTACTTAGAATTAAAAGGAATTTAAAGGTGCGATTCAAGAAATTCAAGTACAAGTAATTAAGGTGCAAGTAAATGAAAAATGGTGGAAGAGGTGGTTTGTCAAGCCACCCAACAACTACAAATGAAGCTACTAGTCATCTATTTATAGGGGAGGAGGTGGTTAGTGGAAGGAAGCTTCCTCCCCTATTTCTTCTTTCCTTAATTGCGTCATTAAGTCCTTAATCTTCTTAATATTTTGACTTTAATGACTTTGTCTCGGGATTTCTTCAAACTCGTCTTGTAATTCTTCAATAAATTAGACTTGAGTTCTTCGGCTTTTAGTAAACTTCCGTCTTTTGACTTTTTCTTCGATAAATCTTCAGAATTGGTCTTGGACTTCCGTTCTTTTTGAACTCTTGATTTCTTGACTTCGTCTTTCGTCTTTTTATTCGATTAAAGTCCGTGAATGTCCGTGTTTTCTCCACTTTTCACCTTTTCGTCCTAAATCACAACAAAAACACAAACCACGCATAATTCCGACATAAATGACATAAAATACACGTTTTGGCTCGGTTATTATTGTAATTAAGTGGTAAAAAGGATGGGTGTTTACACACCTATCAAATCCCATACACTTGACCATTGCAATGTCCTCATGCAATGCATTAGTTACAAAGCATGTTTATATTTTTCATCACAATCAATCCACCTTGGCCTTTATTAAAGATATAGAAAATTACGAAACAAGTAAAGAAATCAAAAACATACCTTGTGGTTTTGGAAATGTCATGAATAATCATCATCCTCAGATTTTCACTTTCTCCAAATCAAGCTTAAAAACGAGATCATTGTTATTATAAGTTAGCAAACTAACACGAACTCATGTGGGCCAATTATTCACTTAGACTCCCTTATTCCTAGGTTTATCTCTTATATTTTATTGTTGTCTTGTATGATCACGAGGATGCATTGTTGACTTATTTCGATAGTTTATTAGGCTGAAAATAAAGTGGAACGATTTAATCAATAGTTAGCTAAAGGACAAAATCTTTTAAAACTGCTTCTCGGGACCTCATAAAGTTCATATCTTGGCATAACTCGCTTCGCGATTTGAGACCTTTCTCGGACCGATATTTGGCAGCGACTTCATACTTTAAATCTTGAGAGACGTTTATGAAATAGTGGCCTTCTCTTCATAATAGGAATTTCTTCACTTGAAGTTTTGAGAGATTCTTCATAAATGGACCAGGACTTCTTCATTTTTTCTCCAATCTTTATTTTGGACTTTGATATACAACGATCCGCCTCCTTTTTTGACTTGAATCTATTTATCCTCATACCTTGCTAGGGTCTTTTCGGATAGACTTCTCCATGACTTTTGGGGAGTTTTTGCTTTTCGTCCTGTGTCTCGATCCTTCATATTGATCTTTGATAAATGATTCTTCACATCACTTGGGATCTTTAGCAACAAAATGTAGCCCTCATGACTTGTTATGACCTTTTTGGACTCGCCAATCTTCGCATCCCGCTTCAATAAGTTATGCCTTAGCTATGAACTCTAATCCATACCGAGCAACATTTAAACGATCTTGGGCTAGAAGCTAAGTAACTTTTCAAATCGTACAACCTTATTTATTGCAGATAAATTTATTAGCAAGCGATGGGAGAATAGGCTTATAATTAACTCACATAAATTCACGAAAGGATACCAAACTTATAATTGACTCTATCATCTCTCGTTCTCCATAGTTTAAAATCTCAAAGAATGAGAATCGTGGATGCTTAGCCTATTAAATCAAAGTTTTGGGTTTTCGAGTCGTCTATAGGATCTTGCAAATTCTTAGACTTTTTCAAGTTTCGAAATCGCATTTTAAAGTTCCCTTGATAAACGACTCTCTAGGATCAATTATAGGAACTTGCGAAAAGTTCTTGTTCTTAACCCGTGAGAGTTAAGACTTTCGCGTTTTATAGCTCCCTATATAAAAGCCTAGCAAAACTTGACTTAAACACGTTAAGGATACTAGCTAGAGTAAACTTAGATAAGTAAACTCGGGTTGAATTAAAAGATTCATAACGTTTGAAAATTAAAACCACTTTATTAAAATTTTATTCTAGAAAGGAAAGGAAATAGCTATACAAAGGGAAAAACTAATAGGCCAAAATAGATTAAAAATTTTGAAAAATGTCGAAAAAATGATTTTCCAGTTAAAATGAGGACAAATACAAGGAAAAGGCCACTTAACTTCGATAGAAGTCCCCCTACACTTAATATAAACATTGTCCTCAATGTTTTAGCATGTGGGAGTGAACTCCCCTACACTTAGGACATTGTGCACTTTGTTTAAATCTTGCTAAGGTAAAGACAACTAACGAGATTCCTATTTTGATATTGAGAAAATATAAAATAGTGAATCGAAAAGAGTTTAGGATAGAACCGGGAAGAAGGGAACACGGAATCACGGTTCATCAAAAGTCATCAAGAGTGTGTCTTTGAAGCTCTAATCCCTGCACATGATAAGAAAGAAAACAAGAAACACCACGGGGCTCCCCCTACACTTATGGTGAAAACAGGTAAAGATAGATAGATAATTGGGTTGCCTCCCAAAAAGCGCTTGTTTATATTAACCGAGTCACGAGCCTGACTCGTCCCAAATTAAATGGTCCATGGGGAGGCCTCGAATGTAATACCAGGATCAAAGACCTTGTCCTCGTTCCTGGAGGACATTAATGAAGGAGAGGCGGGGGAATAAGTCTTAAATAGGAGAAAAGTCCTTTCAACATACGAGAAGTATGTGAAATCAAGATCCACGGGAGGTGGGGTGGGTACAGTAATCACATTGTCATCCTCCAAAGACAATGGATGTTCAGCAGCAAGCGGCAAAGCCGTAAGGTTATCAGTTATAAAATAATCAAGGTCACCTCCCGGGTCAAAGCACTCATCCTCGGTGATGGTCTCTAAAGGAGTGGATGAAAGGTGCTCGGGAGGGGGACTTGGGACAATGTCATCAAGTAGCAAATTATCAAAAAGGATATCCCCCTCCGTGTCATCATCCTCAATACCCGGAGGTATTGAGTGAAGGTCGATTTCTTCTAGCAATGGGTCATTATTCTCAACGGTAGTGACGGATGGAGTTAAAGACGCGGGAGGATGGGGAGAAGTGAACTCTTCAATTTTAGCAATAAGAAGATGTACTTTTCGTAATTTGTCGCGAAGAAGCTCGTCTTCCACCTCATCTTCAAGAGCAAGTTCGTCGGTGAACTTCTCGTAAGTCGGAGAGAATAAATCGTCATCGCCCGCATCTCCCAGTGGAGATTGAGAAATTTCAAAAGTGAAATTCTCATAGCGGGGAGAAGAATCATCATCATTTGGATCGACCGCTTGCGTGAAAGCAACGTCGTCCTGAAGCTCCATAGCAGGTAAATCACAAACCTCATCATCCAATAATTTGTCGAGACCAACATCACTAAGCTCATTCAACGAATCTAGATCCTTAAACGCAGTAGGAACATCGAGAGTAGGAGCAGCAACTTCAGAAGATTGGTTGAAAGTGTAGACATCATCGTCGTCGTCATCATCATAATAGATGGGGCGAGTCCAGTTAGGAGTGACGTAGTCGGCTAACTCTTCCTTGATAACCTCTACATCTTTAAGAAGCTCATGAAGCAAATTTTGTTGTTCATCGCCTTGAGTATGTTCAATTGAACCTATTCTATCCCACGCTGTCATTAAACATTATGGTGTAGAAAAGAAGGGAAAACGACTAAACTGGCTCAAAAAGGTGTCGGTGGTTTTCAAGATTTCTTCACTATCAAGCAAAGGTTGCTTTTCCTGATGCAAGTCAGCTCGGAGTTGAGCTATACTTTCTAGAATGCCATTCAAAGTAGTGAGTTGTTGGTCAAGACTAAGTTGCTGAGAGGATTGATGATTGAGGGTGTGATGTGGGGGCTCAAAATTTTGAAAACCTGAATTATAGCACGGATGTGGCTCATAGTAGTTCATCGGTTGGGAAGAATTAGAACACGGGTTTGGTTCATAATAATCCATTGGTGAAGAAAACTGAGGACACGAATTTTGCTCAAAATAATTCATTGGCTGACAATAAGAAGTATCGTGAGGGCCCCCACAATTTTGGCAACATGGGTATGGAGAAAAATCAGGTGCGTCATGTGGAAAGCTATTATCATTGTCATAATTGTACCCCGGTTCTTGCCCGTGATCATACGGGTATCGAACCGGGCACGAAACATGCCAATGAGAATCGCTTCCACAATAGATGCACGGAGGAACAGGAGGTGGATTGAAAAAGGACGAATTAGTCGAGTTGCACCATGGACAAAATCCGAATTGTGTGTTGTCGATATCGTTTCCGCACCGCTCACATGTACACCATTGACATGAGTCGTTCCCGTATAATCGTCTCCCACACCCGATGCAATGGACATAAGAATCCATAGAGAAAAATAGATAAGCAAGAAGAATATTTTTGGTGCAAAACTTTGAAAAAGAAATGCTTTTTATGATTTCTCAAATGTTTTTGGGATTTTTGAAACTTTTTGACACGAAAAATAACGTTCACGAGTGAACGGATCCCAAAAGCCAACGCGTCTCTCACAAAAAAACCGTTAATCCTCACGAAAAGAGCCGGCAGCGGCGCCATTTTAATGTATGAGATTTTGCTAGGTTGAAAAATTCGTTTCTCGGTATCTTCTCGAATTGATTTCCGGTTAAGTGCAAGAGATTTGTTGTTCTTGGTGAATCAAATGAATGGGTGTCGTTGTCTAAAACTAATTAAAAATAAAGACTAGAAACAAATAAAAATAAAGTAAAGACGGTAAAAAGAAATACTGAAAGATAAAAACTTGACGAAAAGTAAATGACGAGAAATTAAAAGGGAAATAAAGTAAATGACGCAAACTAAAACTTAAACTAAAAGGGAAGGAAAGTAAAAATGCAAATAAAGAAAAAGGCGAGAAAAATAAAGCTTAAAACTAAAAACTGGAAAACACTCATTCGGAATAAAACAATTCATCCGGAATATGTCACTTATCCGGAATAAACTATTTGATTCGGAATAAGGTTTTGATCCGGAATAAAAAAGGGAAAAATGGTTGATTCGGAATAAGGAGTTTGATCCGGAATATTTGAACATTCCGAATGAAACACTCTATCTGGAATAAACTAACATTCCGAATGAAGGACTCTATCCGGAATAATCAATATTCCGGATGAAAAGCTTGATCCGGAATAACAAGATATTCCGAATAAAGAAGCTTGATCCGGAATAACAAGTATTCCGAATAAGGAAGCTTGATCCGGAATAACAAGTATTCCGAATAAAGAAGCTTGATCCGGAATAATCTGCTGAAACGATTGATTCGGAATAAAAGACTTTGATCCGGAATCTGGGCACATAAACAGTAAGATGAACACGAATAGCAGGGGATGAAGAACAGGGACGAATTTAATCAAATCTAACCAAAACAAACCAAAAGATTAAACCAAAACAACCAATAAACATCCACTAACAATAACCAATCAAAATAAATCAACAAAACTAACAATCATAACCAAATCAATCAAAACCCACTTGATTGAAAACCATAAAAACTCAAGAACATGAACACAAAGATTAAACACAAACAAGAAAGGTAGATGAGAGATTACACAAGAAAAGTAAAGATTCAACAACAATTAAATAAAACTTACTTGGAATTAAAAGGAATTTAAAGGTGCGATTCAAGAAATTAAAGTACAAGTAATTAAGGTGCAAGTAAATGAAAAATGGTGGAAGAGGTGGTTTGTCAAGCCACCCAACAACTACAAATGAAGCTACTAGTCATCTATTTATAGGGGAGGAGGTGGTTAGTGGAAGGAAGCTTCCTCCCCTCTTTCTTCTTTCCTTAATTGCGTCATTAAGTCCTTAATATTCTTAATCTTTTGACTTTAATGACTTTGTCTCGGGATTTTTTTAAACTCGTCTTGTAATTCTTCAATAAATTAGACTTGAGTTCTTCGGCTTTTAGTAAACTTCCGTCTTTTGACTTTTTCTTCGATAAATCTTCAGAATTGGTCTTGGACTTTCGTTCTTTTTGCACTCTTGATTTCTTGACTTCGTCTTTCGTCTTTTTCTTCGATAAAAGTCTGCGAATGTCCGTGTTTTCTCCACTTTTCACCTTTTCGTCCTAAATCACAACAAAAACACCAACCACGCATAATTCCGACATAAATGACATAAAATACACGTTTTGGCTCGGTTATTATTGTAATTAAGTGGTAAAAAGGATGGGTGTTTACACACCTATCAGTAGTCACCAGGATCTTTCCAAGCCGACGTCTGATTTCCACGTATTGATATTTTCTGAACCTTGTTGTTTTAACCATGATGTTTTCTTTGGAATTGTTTTACTAATATGGATTAAACAACCGTCATCCATACTTAGTTACATGTCATTGTTTTATGCATGATGTTTCTTGTGAATGTTGACTAGTATGAACTGAATCACAGTGGCTTATACCTAGTCGCATGTTTCTGTTAGGTTTAGACAGTTGGTTTTCATGCATTCATTTCATTTTCATTTCATGTATTCATTTCATGCATTCATCTCATCGTTGCAGGAATTATGACTAAGTAATGGTTGGTACATGACTGGCCCTATTTAGTCGCATGTGCTTTTATCGAAACTTTTGTTGTTTAGTGGACCGACCCATAGGCGTCCACACTTGCCTTTTGTTTTGTGAACCGACCCACAGGCGTTCACTCATGTACATATCATCATATTTATTAACCATGCATTTTAAACTGTTTCATGCATTATAAACTGTTTCATGACTTATAAATTATTTCATGCATATTTTATGTTTAGGTCATGTTATATTGAGACTTACCATTTATGTTGCATTGCGTTGCATTGTGAAACAACTAATATTCGTCCATAATATCGATTCTCAAAATTTATTTCATTGCAGTCATGACTTTTCATGTACTCTCATTTATTATTACATTTCCTTACGTCGATTATGTTGTCCTACTATCATGGTTAACCTTGTTTTCATGCTGATTACACTTACGTCAATTTGGTTTCATATTTCCTCGTGTTGAATTCGCCTTATGCTAGTCAGTAAAGGAATGTATTTAAATCATGCTTTCAGGGTAGTCATAGATTGGTTTTCATTAATCATGTTTTCATGCTGGCAACCATTCAATTCCATTTAAACATGTTTTTGTGTTTTCTACGCAACTAGGATTATGTCCACGCTAAATTAGCTAGATTATTATGTTATTCTATCCAGTTTGATTTGTACCCATTTAAATCATTTACCTTGCTCTGATCATGTCAGATGATTGACACCGTATCGATCACCTCATGTAAATCCCATGTGTACTCCATGTACCATGTTCCATGTTTACTTCATGTATCATGCTCCAAACTTATTCAATTTACCGCACTCCATGTGTGATACTAATCCATTTTCAATTTTCTCAGGCATTTTTTTATCTAATATTGCTTAAAAGATGATACCGTTCTCAGTTTGGAGATTTTATGTAACAAAGAAGAAAGCGATAGATCGGAGCAACCCGACTAGAATTTTATTAACCCACCATATGTACCGTTTCATTCCATATTCTTACCTCTTCAGATTGTACGTCACGTGCCATCCAGTTGTCTTTTCCAGCATACGAGTGGAAACCAGTACCAGCCGGCCACTCAGCTGAAAAGTTACATGAACCACTATCATAATAATGACTGTCATGAAACTGACCTGCAAGGAGGTAGTAACAACTACCGTGACAGCAAACACCCTGACTATAACGACGGAACTTCGGTTATGGACACGAACAGAAATACAAAGGGTTAGCAGTCCAACCGATCCGCCAAATTCTGGCATGATGACCTAAGATTTTAAATTTCATTGTTTCACATCTCGAGACACATGTCAAGACACCAGTCAAGACACATGTCATACGCCATTCATATCAGATTATGTACAGTGATGTTCAGGCTCCTGAATGCATTCATCTTGGTTTTCTATCAGGAAAATCTATACAAGTCACTTATGTTATACAAGCATATGATTGTCATTCCATGGCTACGAAGATTTTCTAGCTATCATTTATGACACGACTGCTGAAGCTCCTTTTACTCAGAGCCAGCCAATTATTTCAAAATTTCCTATATGTATTTCTAGAAGAACCTTCGAGTATACTTCCTGGCTGCAAGATGGAACATAACATCAAGCAGGTTAGGGAGCATAACCAGTTTCTAAGACTCTTTATAGCATGGCTTTCTTGAGTTAAAGAATTGAAGGTTCAGCTGCAGAGATGCCTGAACAAAGTTCATTCATCAGGTGCATCACCATGGTGTGCACCGGTCCTGTTTATTAAGGAAAAGGACGGTAACATGAGATTATGTGTCGACTACTGTTGATGTAAACAAATCATCGTTCATGACCGTTATCTCCCTCCACGTATTGACAACATATACGATCGACTACAGGGTGCTAAGCACTTCTCCAAGAACAACTTACAATCATGCTGACAACAGTGGCGTGTGAAAGAGCAGGACATTTTCATGACTACTTTTCACACACGATTTGATCATGCTTAATCCACGATTTTGTTTTGGTCTCTCAAACGCTTCAACGACATTATGGAATAGATAAATTGAGTTTCCATGAACTCATAAACAAGTTCGTTAGTATTTTCATCGATGACAACCTGATCTTCTCTAAGTCTGGAGAAGAGCATGAAGAACATATTCGCACTATGTTGCAAATTCTACGACAACAGAAGTTTCATCTAAAATTTTCCAGTAAGAGTTATGGTTTATGCTGAATCACATCGTTTCTCACGATTAAATTTTACCATGACTCAGCTTACGCGTAAATGAGAGAGTCCTACACTAAATTATGTGTTCCAGAGGATCCTACGCAAGAAGGAGTCCAATTTGCAGAGACTCTTAGTTTTTAAAATTTCTATGTATACAATTTCTATGAAACAAGATGCAGTTAAGTTCATATCTAAATATCTGTCATACCGGCAGGATAAGATAGAACACCAACATACCAGGAGCTATTCCCACCATTTGAATGGGTGAGCGGAGAAGGGACAAGATCTCCGTGAAGTTGTCACCGGACTACCGCAGGCTCATAAGCAGCATGATGAAGCTGAGTCATTTACAACCGTTTGACCAAGTCTGCGAATCCTTCCATCTTCAAGGATTTCACAGTTAGCAGATCATCAGACATTGCTAGTGAAAGATCATACGATCACTTGTTACTCTTTCAGCTGTTAACTCAGAGGAAGACTCGCATACGCATTCATTCATTATTATGTTCACAACCTTGTTAAATCTTACGTTTTGCTTTCGCATTCACGTTCATGGTACTATTCACGTTCATGATTTTATCCTAGCTTACGATTTTACGTTTCACTTTTCGTTCTGAGAAGTTTTGTAGAAAGCTTGGGAGACCAGACTCAAGTTTAATAACTTTACATCCGTATTCAAGACGTTTCATGTCACATTTCACGTCTCACCCGTATAATTTAGCGTTACCTCCTTAGTGGTCTCATGTTCACGATATGTTTCAAATGTCATGTTCATTCCACGTTTCTCATATCACGTCCACGATATGTTGTACGTACCATTATCCACCATATGTTTCTCATATTACACCCACCATATCTGTGACAACCCGTCAATTTCAGGTCGTTATTTTAATCTCGACTATTATGTATTACGTGTTTACTTTAATGAGAATTTTAAATTATCGACTAACCGAGAAGGTTATGACTTGAAACTAGCGTAAGAATGTCGATTAGATGAAAACCGACAAGGAATATGTTAGGTATCGATATTATATTCTCAAATAATCATAAAAATGATTTTTATTATATTTAATCTTTATTTCTCGTATTTTACGTTTTAACGAATGACGATAACTATTAGTGATCGCGATACCGACGGATGCCCAAAAATTTACGTTTCATTATCGATTGTCTCGATATTGTATATTTTCGACGTTTTCGATTTAATTGCGTTTTAAGTCGTGTCGAAGCTTTGTTATTATATTTTGGAGCGTTTTAACTTTCGAAAAGTATTTTTACGAAACCCGAGCCCCGTAAATATTTTTAAAATTTACAATTTACATTTTCTACCTTGTAAACTACTTACTTGCATTTTTGGACCAAAAGAATGCATAAATGACAAAATCTACCCTCACCCCACTATATAAGGTTTTTCCACTAACTCATTTCATTTAAAAATTCATTTTAAACAAAAAAAAAATCTCTCTCTCTTGTTCTTGTGTTTTAGCCGTCCACCCCTAGCCCCAATCCATCAAAATATTTTGATTTCTACTTTGAATCAAGCAAAACTAAGACAAGACCCATCTTGGAAATTCAAAGATCTTTCTATTGGTATAAATTTTTCCCACATGCATTCACTCAATTTTTATTTTCAATTTTTGATGATGAACATCATGTTTGATCCATTTTTATGGTGATGAATGTGTTAATATTATTATATTCATAGTGGGTTGTTGTTGCATGTAAGATTTTTATTTATTTAATTTTTGTGAGATTAAATTTGAGGGTGTTATGGGTTAGTTAGATGTGTTAGTATGATATTAGGATCATATTAGGACCATAGGAATTGTTGGAATGGGTTGAAAATGTGTTTTGGTATGATTTTTAGATGGTCTATGTTAGGCAGTAACTTTAAGGCCATTTTTGAAATTGTTAGTGTGATAAACTTGGTAAACTAATAAGATAGGGTCGTAGAGAATTTAGTTAGCTTCGATTTGAGCTAAAGTAGAGCTTCTAACTCATTACGAGCGAAAAGTTATGCTACTTTTAGTATTTGTGTACCGGGAGACGGGTATCGGCACAATCCGAAAATTGTTGTCGATATTTGGAACGAATCTCGGGGACTATAAAATGAGTTTTAAAACTGTTCAAGGGATGTTGTAAGTTGATAAACCTCAGGTCATGAGTCTATTTTCAAACAAGAGTGTCGGTTTTGCAAACGGAATTGTTTAGATAAGTCAAAATGGTTTTACAAGTCAAAGGCGTAAAACTGTCCGGTTTTTGCAACACGAAGGTGTGTCGGGCAGAAGGTCTTAGAAGTAATATTTTTGAATGAAATTTAAACTGAGTCTTATTCATATTATGTGTGATTTTGTCACCAAGTTTCGTCGAAATCGGACAAGTCTAGATAGGTTAGATTGGTGTGTACATTTGGAGTGTACATGCTGATTGGTATTTTGGACACGTAGTTCAATACTTGTGTGGCGTGAGTTGAGTATTCACTATTGCACATGGTGACTTACTCAAGTGTTAAGTCATCATATAAATGACTTATTTACTGGTCCGAGGGAAGTAAAATGAAGGTTTGACTTGCGTTGACTTGGCGTCTTATGACGGGTCAATGTCAAAGGTGTGAGTTTTTAAATGAATAAGTGTTGAACAAAAGGGTATAGTAGTACACTTATATTTTTGTTATTTTTCGGGATTTTCATGGTCATTTGAAATTGACTTTCGTATTATTTAAGTATTATTTATACTTGAGTCGTTTATTAACGAACGCGCCTTAATTGGTAGGTTGCGGTCTTCGTGTTTAACGGGCATCACAAATCGTCGGCGATCGTCGCATTACTACTATCGTACCAAGGTGAGTCTATAGCCTCGCTTTAACATGTTTAATTGTTTTATAAAACCCGCGAGGGGGATAACATGCTTGTTTTATTAAAATAAAAGGGTTACGACGAGAAGTTGTGGAAACCCTTATTATTGGAAAAAAAAACATTATTATAAATGAAGGGTACAACGAGAAGTTGTGGTAAACCCTCATTCTTTTAAAAATTGAACACAAAGGACCCGATTGTATGCTTAGATGAAAGTTGTTATAAAAGTTTGTTTAGCCTGAAAAGACCCATGAATCGTGAATTGTTAATCGAAAGGAACGCTAATACTATGGATAGATCTATCGGGGTGACACCCAGTCCGGTCGCGACTAGCTATCACGTGGTGTTGTGATGCACCAGTAATGAAACATCGGATGCAATTGTATAAGAGAAATATACGCACTTGGCTAGGTGTGTTGGGCTGAAATAATATATGTTAACGTTCAATTTCACGAGACTTATGAAATAACAACGATAATTATGTCTGATCCACATGATTGTCAACCACGGAAGGTTTATTCAGAATACTTGTGTTCGTTTATTATATTTTAAACTCTATAGAATCACTCAACATTTTTGTTGACTTTATAGCATGTTTTATCTCAGGTCCATGAAGAAGGCACTCAGGGAAGGCGGTTTCATGCAGCTTGCTAAATTAAAATGTTGTGGCCCACTTTTATAAACTATGTTCATTCAAAGAAACTTTTATCGTATGGTTGGTTGTGTAAACCTTGAAACTATTTGGGACCGTGTGTGAACTGTTTTATTTTTAAACAAATGAATGGATGTATGTTTTGTTAAAACGACTCATTTTGAGGCGTTTTCTATGATATTGAGGTTGAACCATGATCGTAACACCCAATGACCCTTCCGCTGCTATGACCCGAAATTGGGGGTGTTACAGATTGGCATCAGAGCTCAAGTTATAGAGAACGAAAAGATTTTCCAAAAATAAAATTTTGAAATCTTTTGACTATAACATCTGCAAGCGAAACCTCCGAGTTGCCAATGGACGAGAATAAGAAAAGTATATATATGTTATACATATTTAATTATTAATTATGCTTAAAGCATAATGAAATTACATTTATTTATAAATGTTTATTATTTGATTATTATAATACTAATACGTGATTTACAAACGACGCTGATTGTCACAATAGAAATCCCTGTCTTCTGACTCATTCCTCGTGAATCTTCGTTCCTTGTCTAAATTCTATTCCTTATTCTATCATCCATTCTTGTTTCTTTTCACCTATCTATTCTTATTCTGTGTTATTCATGTTTTGTTGTCACAAGCGTTGAATGAATACTCATTTTGATGTGAATTGTGTAACAGGATCATGCCGCCAAAACAGTTGACTGAGACTCAGTTACGTGCTATAGTAGCTGATCAATTTCAGATATCTATGAATGCATTTATGGCAAATTTGAATAATGGAGCTGGAGGATCTGGCGGATTTGGTGGAGCTGGTGGATCCGGTGGAGCTGGTGGATCTGGTGAAGCTGGCGCTACTGGAACTGGCGCTACTGGAACTGGCGCTACTGGAGCTGGCAACACTGGAGCTGGCAATACTGGAGCTGGCAACACTGGAGCTGACAATACTGGAGCTGGCGCTACTGGAGCTGATAATACTAGAGCTGGTAATGCGGGAGCTGGCAATGCTGGTGCTGGAACTGGTGATGCTAATAGACCAGTGATTCCTGAAAACAAGAAGTGCAATTATACCTCGTTCATGAAATGCAAACCTCCAACTTTTAAGGGTACTGAAGGTGCTATTGGGTTAATGCAATGGTTTGAGAAATTGGAATCCGTGTTTCGATTTAGTGGAAGTGAGGAAGGAGACAAAGTGATGTTTGCCTCTGCTACTCTACAAGGGCGAGCATTAACCTGGTGGAATGGAAGAATGGAATCAATGGGTATGGATGCTGCTTATGCTACACCTTGGGTTGAAGTAAGAAGGTGGATGACTGAGGAATTCTGTCCAAGGAGTGTTATTCAGAGGTTAGAACAGGAACTATATCAGCTGAGACTGAAGGGTACTGACATCGATGGATACACAAACAGGTTCCATGAACTTGCTCTACTTTGTCCAAACAAAGTTAACCCTGAATACTTGAAGGTAGAGCAGTATATTCGAGGCTTACCTACCAACATCCGTGGGGATGTGACCTCATCTAAACCTGCCAATATTGATGAAGCTGTTCGTATGGCCTACCAACTAATGGGTCAAATCATCCAAGACAAGGCTGATGGTGTTTCTGAAGGCAACAAAAGAAGAGCTGAAAATGACAGTGATGATCGTGGTGATAACCGTCAATCTCACAACAGAAATCAAAACCGAAGGAGGGGTAACGCTAATACGATGACTGAAGCTGCAACTGCTGATAAGGGAACCAGATGTCAACGCTGCAAGAAGTCTCATACTGGTGAGTGTGCTAAGTGTGGAAAGTGCAACAAGTTAGGTCACAAGACTGAAGACTGTTGGGGACCAGGAAAGAAGGGAGTGACGTGCTTTAACTGCCAAGGTAAAGGTCACATGAGGAACCAATGCCCTCAACCTCCAAAGAATGCACGTGGTGGAGATAACCAGGGAAAAGCTTATCAGTTGGGTGAAGCCAAAGCGAAGCAAAACCCGAAAGTTGTCACTGGTACGTTTTTACTGAACAACCGTTATGCTACAGCTTTATTTGATTCTGGTGCGGACAAAAGCTTTGTGTCTACAAGTTTTAGTACCTTAATTGATATCAAACCGGTCGAATTAGACGCGAGTTATGAGGTAGAACTAGCTGATGGTAAATTAGTGAGTACCAATCGTGCGCTCCTAGGATGTTCTCTTAATCTTCTGAACCGTATTTTTAAGATAGACTTGATGATTGTCGAATTGGGAAGTTTTGATATTATTATCGGAATGGATTGGCTATCCAAGTATAACGCGTCTATCTTGTGTGGAGAAAAGAAAGTTAGGATTCCCTTAGATGACAAGACCATGGTTATCGAAGGTGATCAACGTAATTCACGACTGAAGATCGTTTCGTGCATTAAGGATCGTAAGTATATCGAAAGAGGGTGTGAGTTATTCCTAGCTAAAGTAGTGGAGAAAGAATCGAAGGAGAAACGTGCTGAAGATGTACCTGTTATCCGTGACTTTCCTGAAGTGTTTCCGGAAGATTTGCCTGGGCTTCCTCCTCCAAGGCAAGTAGAATTCCAAATTGACCTAATTCCTGGTTCTGCACCCGTGGCTCGTGCGCCGTATCGTTTAGCCCCATCCGAGCTGAAGGAGTTATCTGTGCAATTACAAGAGCTATCTGATAAAGGTTTTATACGACCGAGTTCGTCACCTTGGGGAGCTCCTGTCTTATTCGTTAAGAAGAAAGATGGTTCGTTTCGTATGTGTATTGATTACCGAGAGCTGAATAAGCTAACGATCAAGAATCGTTATCCGCTTCCAAGAATTGATGATTTATTTGATCAACTCCAAGGTTCTCGTGTTTTCTCCAAGATTGATCTTCGTTCTGGTTACCATCAACTTCGCATACGTGAGGAAGATATTCCTATTACGGCATTTAGAACTCGCTATGGTCATTATGAGTTTCTGGTTATGCCTTTTGGTTTGACTAATGCACCTGCTGTATTCATGGACTTAATGAATCGCATTTGTAAGCCGTATCTTGATAAATTCGTGATCGTTTTCATAGATGATATTCTAATCTACTCCAAGAGCAATGAAGAGCATGCCGAACACTTAAAGATTATCTTGAACTTGTTGAAAAACGAAAAGCTGTACGCTAAGTTCTCAAAGTGTGATTTTTGGCTTAACTCTATACAATTTCTCGGACACGTGATTGATAAAAGTGGAGTACATGTTGATCCTGCAAAGATCGAAGCCATCAAGAATTGGAGTGCTCCGACTACTCCAACTGAAGTACGACAATTTCTAGGCTTGGCTGGTTATTACCGAAGGTTTATTGAAGGATTCTCTTTGATATCGAAACCATTAACTAAGCTGACTCAGAAGAATAAACCGTATGTGTGGGGCGATGATGAAGAAGAAGCTTTCCAAACCCTGAAGATGAAACTCTGTAGTGCGCCGATCTTATCGTTGCCTGAAGGAAGTGAAGACTTTGTTGTCTATTGCGATGCATCTCTTCGAGGATACAGTGCTGTTCTCATGCAACGTGAAAAGGTGATCGCATATGCCTCTAGACAATTAAGGAAGAATGGGGAGAACTACACTACCCATGACTTTGAATTGGGCGCTGTGGTTTTTGATCTACGACTTTGGAGACATTATCTGTATGGCACGAAGTGTACAATATTCACTGATCATAAAAGCCTACAATACATACTGGATCAAAAGGAGCTGAATATGAGGCAACGTCGATGGGTTGAACTCTTAAGTGATTACGACTGTGAAATTCGTTATCATCAAGGAAAGGCGAACGTGGTAGCTGACGCGTTAAGTCGAAAGGAAAGGGAGAAACCGATTCGAGTGCGTGCTTTGGTGGTGACAGTTCATAATAACTTACCTGAGCAGATTCGAAACGCACAAATCGAAGCGTGCAAGAAGGAAAATATTACAGCCGAAAGATTTAGAGGAGACGGTGAAACATTTGAGACGCGATCCGATGGTATCAAATGTTTGAGAGGTCGAATTTGGTTACCATTCTTCGGTGGACTGAGAGACTTGATTATGTTAGAATCTCATAAGTCCAAGTATTCTATTCATCCTGGATCGGACAAAATGTACCAAGACTTGAAAAAGTTATACTGGTGGCCGAATATGAAAGCTGATATTGCAACATACGTCGCGAAATGCTTAACATGTGCAAAAGTGAAAGCTGAATATCAGAAGCCGTCAGGATTACTTGTCCAACCTGAAATTCCAGTCTGGAAATGGGAGCGAATTACGATGGACTTCATCACAAAACTCCCAAGGACACCGTCTGGGTTCGATGCAATTTGGGTTATTGTCGATCGTTTAACTAAATCCGCTCATTTTATTCCAATCAACGAGAGGTTCGGTTTGGAGAAACTCGCCGATATTTATCTGAAGGAAATCGTGTGCAAGCATGGTGCCTATTTCAATCATTTCCGATAGAGATAGTCGTTTCGCTTCTGGATTTTGGAGATCACTTCAAAAGTCGTTAGGAACCAATTTGGATATGAGCACAGCCTATCATCCGCAAACTGATGGGCAAAGCGAAAGAACAATTCAAACTTTGGAGGATATGCTACGTGCTTGTGTGATAGACTTTGGAAGTAGCTGGGATAAGCACTTACATTTGGCCGAATTCTCGTACAATAACAGTTATCACGCGAGTATTAAAGCTGCACCTTTTGAAGCACTTTATGGGAGAAGATGTAGATCACCCGTTAGCTGGAGTGAGGTTGGTGATGCCCAACTCACTGGACCAGATTTGATTAGAGAGACGACGGATATGATTGTGCAAATCAAGAATAGGTTGTTGTCTGCTCGAAGCCGACAGAAGAGTTATGCGGATGTGAGAAGAAAACCATTGGAGTTTAACGTGGGAGATAAGGTTATGCTAAAGGTATCACCATGGAAAGGTGTTGTACGATTTGGAAAACGTGGGAAGTTGAGTCCTCGTTATATCGGACCATTCAAGGTTACATCTAGAGTAGGACCCGTGGCATACCAACTTGAACTACCACAAGAGCTGTATGGGATTCATAACACTTTTCATGTGTCGAATCTGAAGAAGTGTTTATCCGATGAAGAACTCATTATACCGTTAGACGAGGTTAAGGTTGATAAGAAGTTGCACTTTATTGAAGAACCAGTCGAGATCATGGATCGTGAGGTCAAGCAACTGAAGCAAAGCCGAATACCTATTGTCAAAGTTCGATGGAACTCTCGAAGAGGACCGGAGTTTACTTGGGAATGAGAAGACCAAATGTGGAAGAATTACCCTCATCTCTTTGATTTCAACAAGCGATCGGGCAAGAACGCAAGTTGATCTTCGAGGGCGAAGATCCTAATTTGGTGGGGATGATGTGACAACCCGTCAATTTCAGGTCGTTATTTTAATCTCGACTATTACGTATTACGTGTTTACTTTAATGAGAATTTTAAATTATCGACGAACCGAGAAGGTTATGACTTGAAACTAGCGTAAGAATGTCGATTAGATGAAAACCGACAAGGAATATGTTAGGTATCGATATTATATTCTCAAATAATCATAAAAATGATTTTTATTATATTTAATCTTTATTTCTCGTATTTTACGTTCTAACGAATGACGATAACTATTAGTGATCGCGATACCGACGGATGCCCAAAAATTTACGTTTCATTATCGATTGTCTCGATATTGTATATTTTCGACGTTTTCGATTTAATTGCGTTTTAAGTCGTGTCGAAGCTTTGTTATTATATTTTGGAGCGTTTTAACTTTCGAAAAGTATTTTTACGAAACCCGAGCCCCGTAAATATTTTTAAAATTTACAATTTACATTTTCTACCTTGTAAACTACTTACTTGCATTTTTGGACCAAAAGAATGCATAAATGACAAAATCTACCCTCACCCCACTATATAAGGTTTTTTCACTAACTCATTTCATTTAAAAATTCATTTTAAACAAAAAAAAAATCTCTCTCTCTTGTTCTTGTGTTTTGGCCGTCCACCCCTAGCCCCAATCCATCAAAATATTTTGATTTCTACTTTGAATCAAGCAAAACTAAGACAAGACCCATCTTGGAAATTCAAAGATCTTTCTATTGGTATAAATTTTTCCCACATGCATACACTCAATTTTTATTTTCAATTTTTGATGATGAACATCATGTTTGATCCATTTTTATGGTGATGAATGTGTTAATATTATTATATTCATAGTGGGTTGTTGTTGCATGTAAGATTTTTATTTATTTAATTTTTATGAGATTAAATTTGAGGGTGTTATGGGTTAGTTAGATGTGTTAGTATGATATTAGGATCATATTAGGACCATAGGAATTGTTGGAATGGGTTGAAAATGTGTTTTGGTATGATTTTTAGATGGTCTATTTTAGGCAGTAACTTTAAGGCCATTTTTGAAATTGTTACTGTGATAAACTTGGTAAACTAATAAGATAGGGTCGTAGAGAATTTAGTTAGCTTCGATTTGAGCTAAAGTAGAGCTTCTAACTCATTACGAGCGAAATGTTATGCTACTTTTAGTATTTGTGTACCGGGAGACGGGTATCGGCACAATCCGAAAATTGTTGTCGATATTTGGAACGAATCTCGGGGACTATAAAATGAGTTTTAAAAATGTTCAAGGGCTGTTGTAAGTTGATAAACCTCAGGTCATGAGTCTATTTTCAAACCCGAGTGTCGGTTTTGCAAACGGAATTGTTTAGATAAGTCAAAATGGTTTTACAAGTCAAAGGCGTAAAACTGTCCGGTTTTTGCAACACGAAGGTGTGTCGGGCAGAAGGTCTTAGAAGTAATATTTTTGAATGAAATTTAAACTGAGTCTTATTCATATTATGTGTGAGTTTGTCACCAAGTTTCGTCGAAATCGGACAAGTCTAGATAGGTTAGATTGGTGTGAACATTTGGAGTGTACATGCTGATTGGTATTTTGGACACGTAGTTCAATACTTGTGTGGCGTGAGTTGAGTATTCACTATTGCACATGGTGACTTACTCAAGTGTTAAGTCATCATATAAATGACTTAGTTACTGGTCCGAGGGAAGTAAAATGAAGGTTTGACTTGCGTTGACTTGGCGTCTTATGACGGGTCAATGTCAAGGGTGTGAGTTTTTAAATGAATAAGTGTTGAACAAAAGGGTATAGTAGTACACTTATATTTTTGTTATTTTTCGGGATTTTCATGGTCATTTGAAATTGACTTTCGTATTATTTAAGTATTATTTATACTTGAGTCGTTTATTAACGAACGCACCTTAATTGGTAGGTTGCGGTCTTCGTGTTTAACGGGCATCACAAATCGTCGGCGATCGTCGCATTACTACTATCGTACCAAGGTGAGTCTATAGCCTCGCTTTAACATGTTTACTTGTTTTATAAAACCCGCGAGGGGGATAACATGCTTGTTTTATTAAAATAAAAGGGTTACGACGAGAAGTTGTGGAAACCCTTATTATTGGAAAAAAACATTATTATAAATGAAGGGTACAACGAGAAGTTGTGGTAAACCCTCATTCTTTTAAAAATTGAACACAAAGGACCCGATTGTATGCTTAGATGAAAGTTGTTATAAAAGTTTGTTTAGCCTGAAAAGACCCATGAATCGTGAATTGTTAATCGAAAGGAACGCTAATACTATGGATAGATCTATCGGGGTAACACCCAGTCCGGTCGCGACTAGCTATCGCGTGGTGTTGTGATGCACCAGTAATGAAACATCGGATGCAATTGTATAAGAGAAATATACGCACTTGGCTAGGTGTGTTGGGCTGAAATAATATATGTTAACGTTCAATTTCACGAGACTTATGAAATAACAATGATAATTATGTCTGATCCACATGATTGTCAACCACGGAAGGTTTATTCAGAATACTTGTGTTCGTTTATTATATTTTAAACTCTATAGAATCACTCAACATTTTTGTTGACTTTATAGCATGTTTTATCTCAGGTCCATGAAGAAGGCACTCAGGGAAGGCGGTTTCATGCAGCTTGCTATATTAAAATGTTGTGGCCCGCTTTTATAAACTATGTTCATTCAAAGAAACTTTTATCGTATGGTTGGTTGTGTAAACCTTGAAACTATTTGGGACCGTGTGTGAACTGTTTTATTTTTAAACAAATGAATGGATGTATGTTTTGTTAAAACGACTCATTTTGAGGCGTTTTCTATGATATTGAGGTTGAACCATGATCGTAACACCCAATGACCCTTCCGCTGCTATGACCCGAAATTGGGGGTGTTATAGTATCTCCACGTATCACGTTCACAATTGCTCACGTGTCACGTTCACAACTGTTCATGTACTACGTTCAGTATGTCTCGTAAATCATTACTAAGACGTTTCTTATGTCATTTATTCCAGATTATTTCGCATCGTAACATTTTGTTATTTTTACATGTTATTTCTTAGCCATTCGATCAAATTCATGAGGATCCATCTCATGTTGGTGAACTAGAAATTTTCTGTATCATCAAGACAGAGTCATGAAGACCAAGGTTTACTAGTTTTCGTCAAGACTTGTTAGAGGATCGTTCCGAGCAGGAAGCCACTTGGAAACGGAGGAGTCCATCTGGATCCTTATCCTCTTTTCTATCCATGAGTGATATATATTCTTCTCAATTACATCACGTTTCATGTCCTCTTTAGTCATGTCACGCTCCGTGTATTTTCCAGTCATGTCACATCCTTTACAGCTTCTTGTATCTCTAATTAGAGGACAAACGATCCTTTTAGAGGGGAAGAATGGTAAAATCCGAAACATTATCATGACCCTAATTTGAGAACGAATTATTCTTTTAGAGGGGAAGAGTTGTAAAACCCGCATTAAAATGCCATGAACATTAAACATGAGCAGTAGATACACGAAAATACGTATAAATAAAAACTTTCCATTTATAATATATTACACGTATCACGACATTAAATAACAAGTATTTACGTATATTATAAATGTGACATGATCACGACATTTAATTCACGATAATTAAACACGACACTACACAAGTATTATTTAGCTAGAAAATTGTAAGGTTTTGTTTTCGGGCTTAGTGTTAGCCTCGGCAACAATCAAAGAAACCAAGGAGTGGGCCTTTTGGCCCATGACCCAATTATAACTAGACACAACATATTCCAGGGGAAAGATAATAACTATTTTGACAATATTAACAAAACCATGTCCTTTCTTCTCCTCAATAGCCGCGGCAACCAAGAACAAGAGGGAGAGAGTTTTTGGTTTATTGATCTAAGGAGTTTACGTATTTGTGATTGTATTCTTTAATCCTTTTTCGACTACGCATTCGGTAATCACCATAACCCTTTTCTTTTTATTCTTTTTATTAAATTCATGATCACATGATAATTATACCTTAAAAACAAACAATAAAACATGTTAAGGTTTATCAAGAAACAAGATTTGGGGTTTTGGTTTGTTGGTTTTGGTTCGGCCGACGCATCAACCGAGAGCCCAAGGCTCTCGGCTTGGTTAATCACACCACCACCAAGACTTAAGGTCTCGACTTGGTTGGTTTGTAGGTCGATCGCACACAAGGAACCCCGACGCATGTCAGGGTGTGTGTTTTGGTTTGGTTTAGTGTCAACCGAGACCATCATAGTCTCGGTGGGACTATTTGTCGCGACAGTGGGAACCTCGACTACAGCCGTGGGTAGGCTTGGCTCCGTAGTGGCTAGCCGATGCTCAGCAGGGGGAACAACTAGCCACCAGTGGCAACCGGCTAGCCGGTCTAGCCCTGATGGGCTACGTTTGGTATTAGCCGTTGGCTGACACCACTAGCCGCCGGCTATGTGGTGTCGGCTAGGTTTTTTACCCGGTTTTTGTTATTTTAACGGGTTCGGGTTCGGGTCATTTTAAAAATCAGAATTTAATTATTTTATGTTCTTTTAATTAAACTAAAACATGTCCATTAATTTAATTAATGCAAGACTTAGGTTTTAAATATTAAAATTAATATTTCATGATTTAACCTAAGTACTTAATTAGCCTAATTTAATTAAACATGTTGTTTTAATTAAATTCATATAACGTATAGTTTATTAAATCAACCATGTTAATTATTTAATAAGCTATAACATTTAATCCGTGACTTGTATTTTTACTAATAAACTTTAATTTATATTTTAATGGTCCAGCTTATTTCTAATTATGGAAACTTACTATATTTGGAAACTTTCTATTTTTGGAAACTTACTATTTTAGGAAACTTGCTATTTTTAGAAAGTTACTTAGTATTACAATACAAGTATTATAATACCTTATTACATGAATAATAAACAACATAATACAAGAATAACTACAGTTAATACTTACAACAGTTAAAACAGGACCGAACATGAATAATAAGCTAAGAGCATATAGAACCAGTAACATACACGTATCTCAGAAAATTCATACACGTCCCTCATCTTATGTAGTATTATCCGTTAAGGCAGAGTAGGTTCTTCAACGTTTTCGTTAGCTTCTATTGGACACAAGGTACGGATTTTCCGTCCTTCAGTAAGGATAATCTCTTCCTTTATTAGGATTTCCCGTATGCAGCCAACTGTTTTCCTAGTAGTTACAGATTTAAATGCTTATGTTTTATTAGTTACCTTAGCCATATACATGCATGTCAGTTTCACCTAGTTATGGAGGTACCATAACCATAACACTGGAGGCATTAGTGTTATGACTTCATCACGGCGGAGTAATAGCTCGTGGCATCCCTTCAGTTTATTTGACCATTATTTGTTTATTATGTTATCATGTAAGGCGTATGGGTGCATCCTAGTTACAGTTTTAGTCAGGATTTTCATGGTGAATGTGGTGTGTGCCTTGCATCCTTCACAAGGAGCTGATCCCTCCTACACATACCATATTAATTAGAGGCATCCCCTCTAATTGCATGACGAGGTCACCCCTCCAATTATTCATGCACGTTGTTGACCTCATGACCTATATTGGCTTTTGGTATATTAAACTAATACAAATTTCCATAAGTAAACATAAGCTATATTTTTAGAATATAAAACCAGATTAAAAACATGTTCTAAGTTTTCCAGGATTATTCATTTCCACTGCTATTCATGCTTTACATTTCTTTGCTATATTATGTCATTCATTCTATGTTATTATCCGTTCACTGAGCGTATTGCTCAGCCGTTACTTTTCTTTCCATGTCCCAAAACGGCAAGTACCCAAGGTCAGAATTGAGCCTTTTGGTCATGTATGTTTTAGTATATTTTACCTTGCATGCTTTGATGATACGCCATAATTATCCTATGATATTCCATTTATCAAAATGGGGTGTTACAAGTTAACATGAATGTTTTCTGTGAGAATCTTAGACTTCTTGTTATAAACCCTATACCCCTTGCTATTTGTGGAATATCCCATAAAAAGTCCCTCATCACCTTTTGAGTGAAACTTGCCTAAGTAATCACTAGTATTAAGTATTACTACATGACATCCAAAAGGCCTAAAGAAGTCTATATTAGGCTTCCTATTCCAAAGCAATTGATAAGGAGTCTTATTATGAAACTTATTGACTAAGGATCTATTTTGAACATAGCATGCAGTGTTCACAACCTTAGCCCAAAAAGCAATGGGTAGATTTGCATCTGCCAACATGGTTCTAGCTGCTTCTATAAGAGTTCTATTTCTCCTTTCAGCTACACCATGTATTTGACCCCGACGGATTTTCTTCAAGGTTTGTTTACCACTTAATAAAAAAAACGAGACTAAAATGTGTGTTTAATGTCGTAAAAGTCGGAATTACGGGTGGTTTGTGTTTTTGTTGTGTTTTAGGACCAAAAGATGAAAAAGGAAGAAAACACGGGCTTTGACGGGCTTTTATCGAAGAAAAAACAAAAGACAAAGTCAAAAGATCAAAAGTGCAAAAGGAACGGAAGTCAAAGGCCTATTCTGAAGATTTATTGAAGAAAAATACCAAAGACGGAAGTTTAACAAAGTCGAAGAACCAAATCTAATAAAAGAAGAAATTAGAAGACGAGTTCATTTTTATCTATCGAAAAATCCCGAGACAAAGTCGAGAAAGACGAATTAATTAAGAAGATGAGAAGACAAAGAGAAAGAAGGAAGCAACAACACCAACTACAACCACTCCACTATAAATAGTCCTTTTCCTTCATTTTGTAATAGTTAGTTTTTTTATTAGTTACTTTTCATTAGCTTTTCATTAAGGTAATTAGGAGTAGGTGTGATTTACTTTTATCTCAAGTTTCCTTTAATGTTTTTCATCTTTTCATCTTAATCTTTCAATATTTGGATCTTTAATCTTAATCTTTTTATTAAGCTTTTCAATTAATCTTATTCTTCCTTTCTTGTTTTAGTTTTGAATTGATTTGATTAATAATCATGTAGCTTATTTGATCTTATTGCTTATTTGATTGAAGTACTTATTCATTGTTCTTATTATTATTATGTGATTGATGTTTATAGCTTATTGTGCTTATTGCTTAATTTGTGTTTAGTTTATTTTTAATTGAGTGGATTTGGTAGTTTAAATGTTTTTAAAATTGATTTTATTAATTTTGCTTATTTAGAGCTTTTTAGAGTTTTTTATTGTGTCTTGTTTAGCTCTTTCTGAAGATTAGTTTAGCTTAATTTTTGCTTATTTGCTTAGTTGCTTTTAGCTTGATTTTAATTTTCCCGAATAATTAGAAACCCTCTTTTTCTGAATTAGATAAAGTTTTCTTTATTCCGAACTAAACATTATTCGGAATTATAGATATTTTCTAAGTTTTCCGAATTATAAACTTTAAACATTCCGAATTATTTTGTTATTCATTTTTCCGAATTGCACTCAGTTGTTAGAATTCCGAATTAAGTTTTGCCCATATTCTGAATTATATGTTTTGTAAACATTCCGAATTAAATTCTTAGTCAGTATCCCGAATTAGCTACATAGAGCAGATTCCAAATTAACCTTCTATGTTCATTCCGAATTGCTATTCGGAATCCTTTATTCCTAACAAAGGTCTAAGTTGTTTTCCGAATTGTGTTTAGAGATGTGTATTCCGAATTATATTAAGACTTTGTATTCCGAATTAATGTACTTATTGCATTCCGGATTAAAGTTCAGTTTTGAATTCCGAATTAAATTAGATTTTTTTATTCCGAATTGTTTTCTTAGAGTTCTTTCCCGAATTGTTTTTCAGATTTTATTTTCCCGCCATTTTTGTTAAGTTTATTTCGAAGTGTTTTGTTTAGTCTTAATTTTTATTTTACTTTTTATTAAGTTTTAATTTGTTTAATCACTTTCTTATTTGTCGTTTGTTTTTGTTTTATTCGTCAAGTTTTAATTTTTAGTAGACATAGATAACCGCATTTTCTTTTATCCACCAAGAATGACTGAGTCACACTTATAAATCCTATTTCAATTCGAATCGATTCGAGAAAAAGAGAACATAATTTCCACAGTTAAATTCAGTTATTAAAATGGCACCACTGCCGGCTCTTTTTCGTAAAGATTAACAGTTTTTTGTGAAAGACGCGTTAGATTTTGGGATCTGTTCACTCGTGAACGTTATTTTTCTTGCAAAAATTTCAAAAATGTTTCAAAAAATCCAAAAAAATCAAAAATTTCAAAAATTCAAAAACATTTAAAAAATATTAAAAAGCATTTCTTTATAAAAGTTTTGCACCAAAAATATTTTCTTTTTACATTAACCTTGTTTCTTTTTCTATTTCTTTTCTATCTTTTTTTGTAGGTCTATGCGTACTCGTGCGCGCAAGAGGAAATTCACTCAAGCCGATATCGAGACTCTTGCTATTGACACCATGGATAACTGACCAATGATAGAGCTCTTGCAATCACACGTTGAAGGCAATGACGATGCAATTGTGGTGTCAGATATTGGAGCCAACAACTTTGAGCTAAAAACCGGTTTTATTCAAATGGTCTCTGCTACACCTTTCTTGGGCTGCACTCATGATGATCCTCACGATCATATCAAGAGGTTTGTACACTTAAATAATACCGTGAAATACAATGGGGTCTCACAAGAGGCAATTCGTTTGCTCCTCTTTCCTTTCTCTCTCGAGGGACAAGCCCGGACTTGGCTTGATAAGGAACCACCCCAAACTATTGCCTCATGGGCGGGCTTAGAGACTAAATTCATTAAATACTTCTTTCCACCCTCACGTACTATCGCTTTGCGGAATGATATCATCAATTTTGACCAAAAGTACGGTGAGACGTTTAGTGAATCTTGGGATCGTTTTAAGGAATTTTGAGAAAGTGTCCACAACACGGTTTTACTAAAGTGCATCAAATTAATACTTTTTACAATGGATTAAGTTTGAATGGCCAAGATTCACTAAATAGTGCTCCGGGGGGGTAATATTCTTGTGAAATCCATGAACGAGGCTTGGGCAATTATTGAAAACAAGGCCAAAGTGCAAACTAAGAGTGTAAGGGCTACTATGGCTAATACTAGTGATAGTGAGACCAACAATTAAATTCAAGCACTTATTTCAATAGTGACTAAACTTGCCTTACATGTTCAAAATACTCCTGGTCAACATGTGAATGCCCTTAATGTGTCTTGTGAAACATGTGGTGGGCCACACTCGTATGCTAATTGTGATAAGGCTTATGACCAATCTCACGGGGAAGTGTATGCTTACAACAACACTGAGAGGGTTCATTTCAAGCCGAATGTCAATGTTAATCATTTGTCCTATAAATCGATTAATTACTTGGCTCCACCCGGTTTCAACAAAGACCACCCTCACCTACCCAAAACAACCAAGGGCCACCACGAGCTAATTTTCAACCAAATTCAAATGTGAGGGGCTATAATGCTAATCAAGGAACTTATCAAGTGCATAATCAAGGCTATCCAAACCAAGGTTTTAATCCACAAGGTTTTCCACCATACAACCAATACCCAAACCAAGGTTTTCAACAACAAGGTTCAATTTACCTAATCCACAAATGGACTTAGTTCTTCAAAAGATTTCGGAACAAGATAAGAAATTAAAGGAAATGCAAGAGTCCATGGATAGGAAATTAGTTCAGATGTTTCAAGCCCTTCGTCGCCAAGGTGCTCTTCCTTCAACAACCGAAACCAACCCTAGAGCTAATGTGGACTTGAAAAATCGAAATTTTAATTTTTAATAATAAAATAATAATAAAATAATATTAAAAATCCAAAATTTATAAAAATTGTAAAAAGTTGCAAACTAGCTTATTTTAACCTAATAAACTTAGAAATGAAGTTGAAATTACAAAATACCCCTAATGGGCCTAGAAATGGGCTAAAAGACAAAACATTCCCTTAATGGGCTTAATTTGGGCCCAATAAGAAAAAGTCAACCAAATAAGCCCAAAACTTCCAGTCTGACTCAAAATTTGATTTTAAAGACAAAACTCTGAAGGCTCAAAAGCTGAAAATGTGTATAAGCTAGCTTATTTCAAAGAAGCTTATTCTTAATGGGCTTTTTGGCCCATTAAGCTATAAGCTGATGCCATAATCTCAACTTAGATACACAAGCTTCTTTTGAGTTACTTAAGAGATCTGTAAAAAGAAAATTGGAAAAAGCACAAGGAATAAGCCTGAATAAGCAATATGATATCTTCACAAAACGACAAAATAGTCGTTTTCGAGTTCTAGGCCACCCCAAGAGCTGATTCAACTTTCAAAAGCTTTCAAATGACTTAACTAAGATTAATCAACAAAATGTTTTTCAATAAGCACACTCAATAAGTTGGAATAAGCAGATAAGCACTTAATTTAAAGTCAACTTTATGAGTTTTCTAGTAAAAAGTCAAAGCCAAGGTCTGATAAGCTCCAGTTCAAACAAATGGGTCAAATAAGGAAGATTGATCACAAAAAATAAGTTGTTGCAAGTCTGGATAAGCCAATATGGCTTTAATAAGCTGGATCAAAATTAACACTAGCAGGGGCTAGTTTTGGGTGTTGAGTAGTGGGAACTTTTCCCACTGCTTGACTTTCTTGACTATTTGTCTTTAGTGACTTTTTTGTGGATTCAAGTTTCACAAGGGCACCCAAATGATCAGTTAATCATAAGGAGTCAATAGCAACAAAGAAATCACCATCACAATCAGCCAATTAGTACAGTTAATTCAAAAGATCACCAGATATCACACAGACATGAACAATAAGCAGTTTACACTCAATAAGAAGTTTTAGCAAAAACCAGCCAGCCAAATTGCACCAAATGCATACACAAGCTATAATAAATTCAAATGAACAGATTTAAAAAGGTTTCATGCAATGGTTCAAGGTCTAGATCAAGATTCAAGCACCAAAAAGTTACTGATGAACACTAGCAGGCAGTTATGAACACTTTGCTGATATACTTGACCAACAAGCCAAATTCAAACACTCAAATCTTCAAACCAGGTTACACAAACATTGATTTAACACCTTTTATCCCTAAACATGCATATACTCTAAGTATTTCCAAGATTTTAGGTCAAAAACAGTCAAAACCAATGAGTTATGGCACAATCTTTAATTTGAGGTTATAAGACTAAAAAACTTGCAGGTTTTAGCACTCAACCAAGTCAATAGCAAATACCAACTACAAAAAACACTTTTCAACAACACAATAACACTCAATAATCTTAAACAGATAACCCCAAACACCCCTTATCTTTTTCAAATCAGATTTAAACAAGTATAAGTGTATTCCAAGACTACCCAAGCCCAATCAAACACATAAACAGATGTAATATGCAGTATTAAGCAAGATTAGACCATAAATTCCACAAGAACACAAGCAACTCACAAATTCACCAAAAATAAAGATTTTAAGCAAATTTAAGGTAGAATGGTTCAAACCTCATGGATGTACATCCACACCCACGAATTTTGAGCTTATGTGCTAGCAAGAACAAGCAAAAGCTTCCACAAACAAGCCTGCTAAGATGGAACAAAGTTAGAAGCACAATTATCAAAAACAGAAAAAGAGGTAAACTTGATTAATGCAACCTTAGTTCCCCACACTTGATTATCCCCAAGTTATAAGCCTCACAACACCTTGATATCACAATATCAGGGTGCTATGATCAACTTATAGCCCAAAAATTCCAAGGTTTGAACAAGACTTAGCAAAATATCAAGATTTAAGGAAAATATGCAAACTTTTGCACACTCCTTTGAAAACAGGTTTTAGGATTCAAGATTAGTAAACATGTAACATTAACAAACAGATAATAAGGTTGGCACTTGAATTTTCTTCACAAAATTCAAACACATTTCATTAATTGAATATGAGATTTACAGAATTGTGAACTAGGAAAATTCAAGAGCAGGGCTCAAAGTGAAACCCTAATACCTTTATATAGGCTACAAACTATCTACTGAATGCATAAAAACGTAACCCTAAGCTTGATGAAGTCCCCAAAACGCCCTATGAAAGTTTGAATGTTTTGAGGATCATGTGACTGAATTTGGCTGTATGCATGAGTTGGCAAGGGTGAATTGTGATCAAAGGCTCACAAAGAAGCTTAAGATGAAAGCTGAATGTGGGTGGTAGATTCCCTGGCATATTTTGGCATTTTCTTCAAAACCGTGTGAAGGAGGTTTATCATGTGCCTTGTGTGTTGTTGAGGTGGCAGGTTTTAGGTTTGGGATATGATTAACATCACCTTAATCACCATTCTGGATAATATGGAGGGTTAATTTTTACTAAAACACAAATACCCAATTTGTGTTCTTGGGATGAATAGTGGTGTTTAATCTGGTTTAGGATTTAAAAAGGTGTTAGGCGCCCTTATTTAAACTTAGTTAAATAAGTTAAACCATGTTTGTTAAGTTAGTTGTAAGTGGAGGGTGATGTGGCCAAAAGGTGGGAGCTGATTGGTGGAGAGGTGGTAGTGGGGCACGTGTCACCCTACTACTGGTTAAGGTAAGTTTTGTGTCTGCCCATTTTAGCCCCTTATCTCTCATACTCCTTTCACTTTATATTAAACAGGCCAAAATTCATTTCCCTTTGTTATACAAGTTTTATTTTGCACACTTTTTCCCCAAATACTTTTCCAAAGTATTTTCAGGGGTATTTCTTGCCAATTCTTGATTCTTGAAGGGCTGTTTTGGAATTTTCTTCAATGATAATGGTCTTGACTTGTCTTGTTGACTTCTTGGAGGACTGATTTTGACAAATCATGATTAATGAGGGACCATTTTTGCCATTTCTTAAAAGTCAATGGTCCTTTTTGTAATTTGACATATTTTGAGGACCAAACTTGTAATTTCTTGTAACTTGAAGTCCTTCATTGTATGTTTGACTTTGAGGAGGACTAATATTGACAATTTAGTTTTGTTGAGGGACTAAAATTGTCAATTCTTCAAAGTGGAGGGCCCTTTTTGTAATATTGATAAACTTTAGGGACCAATCTTGTAATTATGAAGGCACAAGGGTATAAAGTGTCAATTATTCAATATTGGAGGACCCTTCTTGCATAATCTTAAAATTTTCAAGGGTTTCTCTTGGAAAATCTTCATTAGGGCTTGGTTCATTATGCGGCTTCGTTTCCCGTGTTCGTTTTTGTATGATTCTTGTGATCTTTTGCATTTTCTCAATATCCGTACCTAAAATACACAGAAACAAACACAAGCATATATTTGGCCATTTTCATGATATTTAATGCATTTAAAGCCCTTTTTGGACGATGAGACTATGTATAAAAGTAGTCTCATCACTCCCCCATACTAAACCATTGCCGTGCCCTCACGTAATGCTAAAATAAAGTATCGTAGCATCTCCAAAATTCATTTTTATTCACTTTTATTGAATGATTAACTAGCTACACTACTACTATTACTTCTACTACTTGCGTTTTAGACATAATGTATGATTTTCATCGCAAAATGGGACGTTTAGGTTCATAGAACAAGAACACGTGAATGCTTCGTTAGAAATAATTTCGTCGTCCTCGATTTTCACCCAAATTCAATACTAAGTGTGCAACTAGATCATTGTCATTATAAGTTAGTAATGCTAACACTACTCATATGCCCTAATCACGTACTTATCCTCCCATTTTCCTAAGTTGTATCTCTTATATTTTATTTTGTCTTGAATGTTTCACGAGGATACATTGTTTGACTTATGCGATAATAGAGATTTAGGTCTAAAAATAGAGTCCTAACAGTGTAACCAAGACCATCGAATTAATAATCCCTCCTAATAGACAACGATGTCAAAAAATTAAGTCAACAAGAAGGATCGATAAACACGGTTTTATAACGGTTTTGAACATGAGACTTAGACTTTTATACGCCCCCTAACGGAAGGGCCTTATATCATAGGTTTACCTCCATCTTTTATTCAACTTCGCCATGAAGCTTTTATTATGACTTCGGTTTTGCCTTGCCTTTTTATTATCCGCCTCATCGGTGGTTTTATTATGGCCAAAGACGTATATCCTCACGCTAAGGCAAATTTTGGATCTTTAAAGCTTCAAAGATTAAGGCTTGATTCACTTTCAATTTTGCATAGATTTTTCGGCCTTGTGAGCTTCAAATTGTTTGCTAGATTTAGGTGAGCACTTTAAATCTTATTATTGGGTGAAGCTTTCGATTATTTGGGTTGCCAATACTTCAAAACCATGACGCTGGCGATACCTTAATGTCTTCCCAATTTAATTACATGGAAGCTACTAGAAAAGACTAGAAACCAACAATCAAGACTAAACCGCTAAGTCAATATTTATTAAGCAAAAAATATTTACAAGCGAAGGGAGAATAAGCAAACGACGAGAACACATGAGTTTTTGAAAGAATACGAGTACTCTACGTTTAGCATAGTAACTTATAATTAACTCTATCATTTCTCGTCCTCATTTAAGAGACTTAGCCTAATAAAAAGTTAAAGAATCGAAGCTAAGTGCTCAACACGCACGGTCGAGTCAAAAATTACTCTTATTCTCGCCATCGGAAAACCTACATTCGTGTCTTCAAACACTTATAAAACATGAGAAAAAATTTAAAATTTGGCCATTTTTAGCCTTATTTTGCAACAAAAATATAAACTTTGGAAAGCGTGAGGATTTGTCAAGGCAACTATCTATTCACCCCCCCATACTAAAGTTAAACATTGTCCTCAATGTTTCGAGTCTAGGGGTGCAAACACCCCCATACTAGAGACGTAGTCGAATGCTTAATCTAGCATGGAAAGGGTGTAACTGTTAAATTTAAAGCCGTTTATGAAGTGTGCTAAAAACATAAGGTTAGAACATCAAAGGGTATATCATGGATATTGAGAAAGTCTTCAAAGCAAACGATCAAGTGCTCCCATAAAACGAACACGAGAGGCTCCAATCGTGAAGATAATGATCATCTAAAATCCACAATTCACAAACAACCACAGAACAAAGGTTGGATGGGCACAAATCCCCACACGTTACTACATTAGAAAGCGATAATATGTACATAGGATAAGCATGGGACTCCCCCACGAGGCAACTCGTTTTTGATTACCGAGTCATGAGCTCGACTCGATCCCCTCAATACTAATTATCATTGGGGAAGGTGATTTGGTCGAGGTAGTTCAAGGATGGAACTTCCCCGCCAAAGTAGTGCTTCAACCTATGTCAATTCACCTTGAAATTGGGGCCATCGTTTTGAGCCAGCTCGATGGTCCCATATGGAAAAACTTGAGTCACGGTGAATGGACCAGACCAACGGGATTTCAACTTACCGGAAAAGATTTTCAAACAAGAGTTAAAAAGCAAAACTTGACCCCAATGTTAAAACCCGGTTTTTAATTTTGAATCATGCAACTTTTTAGTCTTTTCTTTATAAATCAATGAATTTTCATAAGAAATATCCCTTAATTCATCCAATTCATTTAATTGCATTTTCCGGTGTTTTCATGCGGTCTCCATATCATCATTACAATGCTTTAGGGCCCAATAAGCCTTGTGTTCCAATTCAATTGGCAAGTGACAATTTTTCCCATACACAAGCTTATAAGGAGTGCACCCAATGGGCGTCTTATGAGCGGTCCTAAAGGCCCATAAAGCATCGTCCAACTTATCCGACCATGATTGTCGGTTTTCCCCAATAGATCTCTCCAAGATCCTTTTCAACGCTCGGTTTGAAACCTCGACTTGCCCACTCGTTTGTGGGTGATAAGCCATAGAAAGACGATGTGTAACCCCATATTTCCTTAGGACCCTTTCGAATTGGTCGTTACAAAAATGGGTTCCACGATCGCTTATGATCGCACGAGGGGTTCCAAACCGAGAAAACAAGCTTTTCAAAAACTTGACTACTACACGAGCATCATTGGTGGGCAAAGCCTTAGCTTCCACCCACTTAGTTAGGTAGTCAACGGCGACAAGGATGTACTTATTACCACGAGATGATGGGAACGACCCCATAAAGTCAATGCCCCAAACGTCAAAGATCTCACACACTTGGATGATATTTTGTGGCATTTCATCTTTTTGTGAGACTTTTCCTTGTCGTTGGCATGAGTCACACGACTTCACAAGCTCATGTGCATCTCGGTAAATAGTAGGCCAAAAGAAACCAACATCAATGACCTTCTTAGCCATGAGATTAGCACTGTGGTGACCACCCGTGGGTCCCTCGTGACAAGCTCTAAGGATGTTAGAAGCTTCAGTACCAAAGACACAACGTCGAATAATTTGATCCGCACAAGTTCGAAACAAGTAAGGGTCGTTCCAAAAATAGAACTTGACGTCACGAAAGAATTTCCATTTTTCTTGAGTCGCATACCCTTGATGATGAAGTTGCCCGCATGGTAATTTGCGATGTCCGCAAACCATGGGGTGGAAGAATCAAGCTTAGAATTCACTACACCAAGTGTCTCGAGCGGAAATGCTTCGGTGATTTCCTTGGGCTCGTAAACACTTTGGTGAGGATCTTCCAAACGAGAAAGATGATCGGCCGCTAGATTCTCGGCTCCTTTTTTGTCAACAATTTTGTGATCAAATTCTTGAAGGAGGAGAATCTAACGAAGTAATCTCGGCTTAGCATCTTGTTTAGCCATAAGATACTTGATAGCTGAATGATCCGTATACACTATACATTTAGTCAAGACGAGATAAGGTCGAAATTTCTCAAATGCATACACCACGGCAAGGAATTCCTTCTCCGTTGTAGTGTATTTTAGTTGAGCCTCGGTCATCGTCTTGCTAGCATAGTGAATAGGAAAGAAGTATTTTTCATGACGTTGCCCCAACACGGCCCCAATAGCGTAGTCACTAGCATCACACATGAGCTCAAAGGGGAGGTTCCAATTGGGAGCACCAAGAATGGGAGCTTCGGTAAGTTTCTTCTTAAGGATTTCAAAGGCTCGTACACAATCTTCGTCAAAGATAAAATGGTGCATCTTTTTCAAGGAGATGTGTAATAGGTCGAGAGATCTTTGAAAAATCCTTGATGAATCGACGATAAAAGACCGCGTGGCCTAGAAAACTCCTAACTCCCTTAACGGTTTTGAGATGAGGTAATTTGGCGATGACGTCTACCTTAGCTTGATCTACCTCAATCCCCGCTTTCGAAACCTTATGCCCTAAGACGATTCCACTTTTAACCATAAAATGACACTTTTCCCAGTTAAGCACAAGGTTGGTTTCCTCACAACGCTTCAACATTCTCTCAAGATTCGACAAACACGAAGTGAACGAACTACCAAACACGGAAATGTCATCCATGAAGACTTCTATCGTCTTCTCGATCATGTCATGAAAAATAGCCATCATGCACCTTTGAAAAGTTCCCGGTGCATTGCAAAGTCCAAATGGCATTCTACGATAGGCAAACGTTCCATATGGACACGTAAACGTAGTTTTTTCTTGATCACGAGGATCGATGGGGATTTGGAAGTAACCGGAAAAACCATCTAAAAAGCAATAGAAGTCGTTTCCCGCAAGACGCTCCAACATTTGATCCATGAAGGGCAAGGGAAAATGGTCTTTTCGAGTGGCTTCATTCAACTTACGATATTCAATGCACACTCTCCATCTGGTCACGAGTCTAGTTGGAACTAACTCGTTGGCATCATTTGGCACAACGTTCATTCCTCCTTTCTTAGGGACACAATGAATAGGACTCACCCAAGGGATATCGGAAATAGGGTAAATCATTCCCGCGTCAAGGATTTTAAGGACTTCCTTTTTGATGACGTCGTGAATTTTGGGGTTCACCCTCCTTTGACATTGGATTGCGGGCTTGTAATCCTCCTCCATTAAGATTTTTTGGGTACAAAATTTGGGATCGATTCCCTTAATGTCAGATAACTTCCAAGCAATTGCCCCTTTGTGATCCTTTAGAACATCGAAAAGTGCGGTTTTTTCATCATTTGAAAGTTCTTTCGAAATAATAACCGGAAACTTGTCGACCTCCTCCAAAAAGACATATTCGAGATGAGGAGGTAAATCTTTCAACTCGAGGATAGGTGGTTCCTCAATCGAAAATTTGGGCTCGATACTCATAACCTCCTCGGGTGGAGGAAATGGGAAATCGTTAAGAAAATCCTTGATAATCAAGAAGTCCTCATCATTGTCGAGGTCTTCGTCACAAGTACGTGGAACATCGAATTCTTCCAACGTAAAACCACCGCCTTCAAATTTAGTTAAGGTTGGTGTCGAGTTATCAAGAATGGGATCTAACATAGTGGGATTGCCACTATTTTCATCATCACCAAAACCTAAAACTTCTTGTGAAAATTCCTCGCAAACAACGTCAATCATATCAACGAGGTTTATGGTTGCAATGGAATAAACATGAGAAGTTTGAGAATTTTGAGTTGCGTTTATAACAAGTTCCTCGTCGTTGAAACGTAAGGTGATCTTTCTAGCATGCACATCGATTAAAGCCATAGACGTATCTAAAAATGAACGACCTAAAATGAGAGGAACTTGAGGATCCGTAGGAATATCGACAATGATAAAGTCTACCAGATAATAGAACATTCCCACTTTCACAAAAACGTCTTCCGCCAATCCACATGCGGGAATCGTGGAATTGTCGACCAACTCGATAGACATTAGTGAAGGAGTAAGATTAGGAAGATTGAGCGACTTGAAGATTGCAAGTGGCATCAAGTTAATACTAGCACGAAGATCAGCCAAGGCATATTAGTCTTCCATATCTTGGACTGCACAAGGAATCAAGAATTTACCAGGATCACCGACTTTTTGAGGTATGCGATTAAGATAAACCGATGAACAACTAGACAATTGTTGCAAGTTCTCCTTGTTGTTTAACATACTCTTAAAGTTAGCGGCAAATCGAGGCATCATGACCAAAGCATCAGTAAAACTTACATTCAAATGAACGTCACGAAACATTTTCATAAAAAGCTCAAATTGGTAATTGTCGCGCTCTTGACGTTTCTCCTTTCTAAGTCTCAATGGATAGGGCAAAGGTGGTGTGGGTTGAGGCATAGGCATAGCCTTTGGAATCTCGGGTTCCAAATGTGGTAATGGGTCAACCGTAGGTGTGGCATGAGCGATACTTCGTGGGATTTGGACATGCTCCTTTTCGAACACCACCTCGGGTTCTTCCTCAATTGCTTCCTCCGTAGGAGCAATTGGTTGAGGAGTCGGTTCCTTAAGTGTCTTACCACTACGTGTGGTAATCACTTTCATCTCTCCCTTAGGGTTCGATATGGTGTTACTAGGAAGACTACTCGAAGATGGTTTGCACATAATAGCCTCAAACATAGATGAAATTTTGTCCTCAAACATGGATTGCCTCTTCTCGGCCTTCATCATCTCTTGTTTTATTTCATGTTGCCCTTGTTCCATTTTTTGTTGGTTTTGTTGTAACCTAGTTACATTCCCTTCCATTTTGTTTGTATGGATTTTAAGCTCATTTGCTAACTCATTTTTCAACTCCTTCTTCAAGTCGTTCTTAAACTCGAATCTTAGGCTAATGATTTCTCTTTGAATGTTGTCAAACCTAGCATCATTTCCATTAGCGTATTCAACAAATTCATTTGGAAGATCTTTCAAAGTTTGCAAACCCTTGTTGTTGTTTTGAAAATCATTACTTTGATTTTTGTTTGAAACTTGATTATTAGCCCCTTGATTCCCATATTTTCCTTTGTAATTGATTTTAAAACCAACTTGATTGTTTTGATAGTTGTTGTTAGCATTTTGATTAGGAGCAAAACCCGGTGGAGTCAATTGATTAAAGCAGGTAACTTGACCGTTTTGGTTGTAAGTTCCCGTGGCCGCGTAGGCACTCGAAGTGTTACCACTGTTGGTAATGCACTCGGAGAAATCATGACCTCCACCACAATACATAAATGAAACCTCAACCGCTTTAGCCGTAGCGGGAGCACTTTGTTCTCCAACTTTGAATTCAATTAAAAGTCCTTTAAGCTTATCAAAGATTTTGTTTTCCAAGTTCGCCTCAATTTGGCAAGCATCGATGGTATTAGACAAAGAAGGTGAAGCCGAAGACGAAGCCTTACGAACACTCGATGTGTTACGAGGACTATACACCTTAGATCAATTCTCAATTATCAACAACGCTTCCTCAACCGTTTTACACAAAAAATTACCACCAGCGGCAGCATTTAGATAATCCCTTTCATGATCATTAAGTCCATTGTAAAACGTGTCAATTTGATGCAAATCGGAAAAACCGTGATGAGGACACTCATGTAACATTTCCTTAAACCTATTCCAAGCCGTTGAAAAACTCTCATTAAATTCTTGTGAAAATTTTGAAATCTCGTTTTTCAAATGCGTAGTCTTAGAGGGCGGAAAAAATTGGTTCACAAACTTAGAAACGAGATCCTTCCACGTCAATATAGAATTGGGTGGCTCTTTATCTATCTAAATTTTTGCGGGCCCCGCTAAGGAATACAGAAAAAGCATCATCTTAATCGAGTCATTAGCAACGTCCTTAAATTTGCAAGTGGCGGTAAGACGATTGAATTGGCGGATATGGTTGTGCGGGTTGTCCTTTTCATCACCACGGAATTTGTTGTTTTGGATCATCGACAACAAACCCGTTTTCACTTCAAAATTCTCCGCAAGGATAGCGGGAATCAAAATAGCCTCTCCATAACCCTCGGTGGGTGCTTGAAGTAACTCCATCATAGTTCGATTCACCATGGTTGGTTCCTCTCTTACAATAGGTTCGTCAATAGGAGACTCCTCACTAGAAAGATTAGGAGTAGGTGTTGACTCCTTTCGGTTTTTTCGTTTACGTGCACGTCTTGCTTGGTTGCGGGTTTGCATAAATGTCATGTACAACGAGGGGATGAGCAAAGAAGATTCTTTTTGGTGTTTTTTATTTTTCCAATTTTTTTGTGGTTTTTGATTGTTTTTACTTTTTTTGGATTTCTGTGATTGTATTAAGTAGACAAAAATCTACAAATCTCCTCCTTAATCAAATCTCTTGATTAAAGAAGCCTCAAGGAATGAAAACGATAACGTGAAGTGAACGCCTTCGATGACTTTAGAACGTTGGTGGAACACCAAAACGTTCAAGAGGGTTTAATCAAATGAAACCAAGAAAGTATATATGATACTTAATAATACTTTGGGCGGAAAAACCCTCGATTAGTTTTCAATCTCAATATACTCACAAGCAAGCAGGGAAACGAGGCGGCGCGAAGCACTTAAGAGCCTTTTTCCTTAGGGTATATTTTATAATACACGCCTTATACCCTCCTTATAGTTTGTATTTTTCAAAATCGAGCTTCATGAAAGTATTTATCTATTTTTGCCTTTTCTTTCTTGTTTGAGATTCGAATACAATGATTGAGTAATGACCTCCCAATCAAGGTTGTGTTTTCACACTTTTGGAGTACTTGTGAATTTATTGTTCTACGTATACAATATATTAATAATATTCACAAAAAAAAACGAAAAACCGATAATACGTATTAGTAGAGTGCTACTAATACAAATAGATATTATGGCTATATATAAAAACAACAATTTACAAATCAAAACACAACACACCTCCCCGGCAGCGGCGCCAAAAATTGATGTACTGTTTTTACTACCCTTTAGGAAAAGAGAGCAAAATAGGGAAAGTATTAAGTGTCGGTTTAGGAAAACCAAGCACTAATGACCAATGTGGTTCAAGTTCGTTTCCTAAGGAGGCTAGTGCGTTGTGTTAAGAGATGATTAATGGTTTGTGATTATATTTATGAGAAAAGAAAATAGGAATGAGATAAGAAGAGAATGACGGTTACGATTGTGGATTACAATAAGACGAAAAGTCGTACACGTAAAACCATAAAAAGTGACAAAATTAAAAATTTTCCCTAAAAATTCCTAGAAAATTGCAATAAATCCTAAATAATATAATTAGAGTTTACAAAAAATCAAAAATCACTCAAACCTTTTATTTAATTAAATAATAATTTTTAATGCTAATTAAAGCCCAAAAAATCAATTTAACTAACAAAAAGCCCAAAATGAGATTTTTTCAATTGTAAACCTCTAAAATGACTTAACTTAATTTAAAACTATTTTTGAAAATTTTAAAATTAATAAAAACTATTTAAAAACAATTAAAAACTACTAAAATTTAAATTAATTATAGAAATTAATCTAATGACAATACAAATATTCTAAAAATTGTAAAATTCCTAACTTAATGTATTTAACCTAAGAAAAATATAAAAACTTGAAAAATCTAAATTTTAATTTTTAATAATAAAATAATAATAAAATAATATTAAAAATCCAAAATTTATAAAAAATTGTAAAAAGTTACAAACTAGCTTATTTTAACCTAATAAACTTAGAAATGAAGTTGAAATTACAAAAATACCCCTAATGGGCCTAGAAATGGGCTAAAAGACAAAACATTCCCTTAATGGGCTTAATTTGGGCCCAATAAGAAAAAGTCAACCAAATAAGCCCAAAACTTCCAGTCTGACTCAAAATTTGATTTTAAAGACAAAACCCTGAAGGCCCAAAAGCTAAAAATGTGTATAAGCTAGCTTATTTCAAAGAAGCTTATTCTTAATGGGCTTTTTGGCCCATTAAGCTATAAGCTGATGCCATAATCTCAAATTAGATACACAAGCTTCTTTTGAGTTACTTAAGAGATTTGTAAAAAGAAAATTGGAAAAAGCACAAGGAGTAAGCCTGAATAAGCAATAAGCTATCTTCACAAAACGACAAAATAGTCGTTTTCGAGTTCTAGGCCACCCCAAGAGCTGATTCAACTTTCAAAAGCTTTCAAATGACTTAACTAAGATTAATCAACAAAAAATTTTTCAATAAGCACACTCAATAAGCTGGAATAAGCAGATAAGCACTTAATTTAAAGTCAACTTTATGAGTTTTCTAGTAAAAAGTCAAAGCCAAGGTTTGATAAGCTCCAGTTCAAACAAATGGGTCAAATAAGGAATATTGATCACAAAAAATAAGTTGTTGCAAGTCTGGATAAGCCAATATGGCTTTAATAAGCTGGATCAAAATTAACACTAGCAGGGGCTAGTTTTGGGTGTTGAGCAGTGGGAACTTTTCCCACTGCTTGACTTTCTTGACTATTTGTCTTTAGTGACTTTTTTGTGGATTCAAGTTTCACAAGGGCACCCAAATGATCAGTTAATCATAAGGAGTCAATAACAACAAAGAAGTCACCATCACAATCAGCCAATTAGCACAGTTAATTCAAAAGATCACCAGATATCACACAGACATGAACAATAAGCAGTTTACACTCAATAAGAAGTTTTAGCAAAAATCAGCCAGCCAAATTGCACCAAATGCATACACAAGCTATAATAAATTCAAATGAACAGATTTAAACAGGTTTCATGCAATGGTTCAAGGTCTAGATCAAGATTCAAGCACCAAAAAGTTACTGATGAACACTAGCAGGCAGTTATGAACACTTTGCTGATATACTTGACCAACAAGCCAAATTCAAACACTCAAATCTTCAAACCAGGTTACACAAACTTTGATTTAACACCTTTTATCCCTAAACATGCATATACTCTAAGTATTTCCAAGATTTTAGGTCAAAACAGTCAAAACCAATGAGTTATGGCACAATCTTTAATTTGAGGTTATAAGACTGAAAACTTGCAGGTTTTAGCACTCAACCAAGTCAATAGCAAATACCAACTACAAACAACACTTTTCAACAACACAATAACACTCAATGATCTTAAACAGATAACCCCAAACACCCCTTATCTTTTTCAAATCAGATTTAAACAAGTATAAGTGTATTCCAAGACTACCCAAGCCCAATCAAACACATAAACAGATGTAATATGCAGTATTAAGCAAGATTAGACCATAAATTCCACAAGAACACAAGCAACTCACAAATTCACCAAAAATCAAGATTTTAAGCAAATTTAAGGTAGAATGGTTCAAACCTCATGGATGTACATCCACACCCACGAATTTTGAGCGTATGTGCTAGCAAGAACAAGCAAAAGCTTCCACAAACAAGCCTGCTAAGATGGAACAAAGTTAGAAGCACAATTATCAAAAACAGAAAAAGAGGTAAACTTGATTAATGCAACCTTAGTTCCCCACACTTGATTATCCCCAAGTTATAAGCCTCACAACACCTTGATATCACAATATCAGGGTGCTATGATCAACTTATAGCCCAAAAATTCCAAGGTTTGAACAAGACTTAGCAAAATATCAAGATTTAAGGAAAATATGCAAACTTTTGCACACTCCTTTGAAAACAGATTTTAGGATTCAAGATTAGTAAACATGTAACATTAACAAACAGATAATAAGGTTGACACTTGACTTTTCTTCACAAAATTCAAACACATTTCATTACTTGAATATGATATTTACAGAATTGTGAACTAGGAAAATTCAAGAGCAGGGCTCAAAGTGAAACCCTAATGCCTTTATATAGGCTACAAACTATCTACTGAATGCATAAAAACGTAACCCTAAGCTTGATGAAGTCCCCAAAACGCCCTTTGAAAATTCTAATATTTTGAGGATCATGTGACTGAATTTGGCTGTATGCATGAGTTGGCAAGGTAGAATTATGATCGCTCGCAAAGAAGCTTAAGATGAAAGCTGAATGTGGGTGGTAGATTCTCTGGCATATTTTGGCATTTTCTTCAAAACCGTGTGAAGGAGGTTTATCATGTGACTTGTGTGTTGTTGAGGTGGCAGGTTTAGGGTTTGGGATATGATTAACATCACCTTAATCACCATTCTGGATAATATGGAGGGTTAATTTTTGCTAAAACACAAATACCTAATTTGTGTTCTTGGGATAAATAGTGGTGTTTGATCTGGTTTAGGATTTAAAAAGGTGTTAGGTGCCCTTATTTAAACTTAATTAAATAAGTTAAACCAGGTTTGTTAAGTTAGTTGTGAGTGGAGGGTGATGTGGCCAAAAGGTGGGAGCTGATTGTTGGAGAGGTGGTAGTGGGGCACGTGTCACCCCACTCCTGGTTAAGGTAAGCTTTGTGTCTGCCCATTTTAGCCCCTTATCTCTCATACTCCTTTCACTTTGTATTAAACATTCCAAAATTCGTTTCCCTTTGTTATACAAGTTTTATTTTTCACACTTTTGTCCCAAATACTTTTCCAAAGTATTTTCAGGGGTATTTCTTGCCAAATCTTGATTCTTGAAGGGCTGTTTTGGAATTTTCTTCAATGATAATGGTCTTGACTTGTCTTGTTGACTTCTTGGAGGACTGATTTTGACAAATCATGATTTATGAGGGAACATTTTTGCCATTTCTTAAAAGTCAAGGGTCCTTTTTGCAATTTGACATATTTTGAGGATCAAACTTGTAATTTCTTGTAACTTGAAGTCCTTCATGGTATGTTTGACTTTGAGGTGGACTAATATTGACAATTTAGTTTTGTTGAGGGACTAAAATTGCTAATTCTTCAAAGTGGAGGGCCCTTTTTGTAATATTGACAAACTTTAGGGACCAATCTTGTAATTATGAAGATACAAGGGTTTAAAGTGTCAATTCTTCAATATTGGAGGACCCTTCTTGCATAATCTTCAAATCTTCAAGGGTTTCTCTTGGAAAATCTTCAGTAGGGCTTGGTTTATTGTGCGGCTTCGTTTCCCGTGTTCGTTTTTGTATGATTCTTGTGATCTTTTGTCATTTTCTCAATATTCGTACCTAAAATACACAAGCAACAAAGACAAGCATATATTTGGCCATTTTCATGATATTTAATGCATTTAAAGCCCTTTTTGGACGATGAGACTATGTATAAAAGCAGTCTCATTGATAGTGTTCTGCTCTTGCACACTTGCCCATATAGGATAAGCCTTATATTCCAACTCATCAAAAGACAATCCCTGAAACTTCTTAAAAGTCCAACCTGTTTGATGACATCTGAGCAACATGTAGTAGAGCTCCCTCCTAGCCGTCTTAGTCTGTGAAAGAACTTTGCTAGCTTTATATTTCAGAATCACCTTGCAATCCCTTTGAACTCTTATTAGAATCTCCAAACCCCAAATTTGATCTGATAAAGTCATGTCTGGATTTTCCATTACCTTATTCTCTCATACAAAGTACATTTGAGCAACTTTAGGCATCTCATAATCCACCTGGTTTTTCAACTTTGCAATCTTTTCCTTTGCCAACTCATCACCATATTCAAGTCTCTCTGGTTCTTCAATAATCATTACACTTGAATCTGTGCTCTCATCATCACTGCCTTCCTTACTCTCAATAGCAGTTTCCTCCATTCTCTCCTCTTTATCAAGTTGTGCAGCCAACATGGAATCAAACTTTACTTGGACTGCATCCTTGGGAACTACTGTTTCTACCATAATCCCTTTACCCTTATCTAATATATCAATGGGGGGTAAAGATGATGATGGTACCTGTGTAGACACATCCTTGATAATAGCTGATGACTGGGATACATCAACCATACCTGCAGGTCTATCAACATCCAAAACCTGTGTGTCAACGCCTAACTTACTCCTATCAGCGCTTAGCTTGTCAGCGTCAAAAACTTGCTTGTCAACGCTCAACTTACTCTTGTCAGCGCTTGGCTTAGAAACCTGTTCCAGCATCTCCATAAACGAAATCTTTGTTGGAGTTGCCAGTGAAACATCAATAACTGGCCTCTCCTTCAAGCTGGTCAAAGCTTTAGCCATTTCCACACCAATAGAACCACCTGAGCCTTTATCACTTAAATTAAATGGCTCAGTAGCAGCTTCCTCCCCTTTGTAAGAATCCTCCCCTGATGAAAGGACCCTTGTCTGCCTTCTCCTAGTCTCAGCAGCTTCCAAAACAACAATCCTCTCCCTCAATTGCTTGAGTTCAAGGCCTTATGTAGAGACAGTATGTACAAGGTCTGCATTTTGCTTTTGCAAGCTAATGTAGACAGCCGTCAATTCCAACAATGTATAGGGTTCCAATCTGCCATCCTCTAGAATGGGAATTTGACCTCCCAAAGTAGAGTCATGGGGCATGGATGGGGTCTTAATGATGTTAGGACTGGCTTGGCCTGCATCTAAGCTAGTACCAATAGTCCTAGCCCCACCCATGTCACCAACCACACTTGCGGTGATGGTTCTCTCTACAATATGGCTAGGACCACCAGAGGAGAACACTCCAGTAGTCCTTTGGCGTTTTCCATCCTAAAGTCTGAGGGTGAAGAAGATGATGTGGATTGGGTGTCAGTTTGAAGGTTAAGGGGTGTTTGGGTTTGGTGTAAAAGGGTGTCAGCGTTTGGATTTGGAATGTCAACGCCAACATTTAACGTGTCAGCGTTGAAGGGTTCTTGGTCAATATCCATTTGCTGTGGTGATGGTGATTGTTCAGGTAATGGATTTGGTTGTGGTAGAGGGTCTGGTTGAGGTTTTGCTGCTGCAATAACAACAACCATGGCTTGGGTAAGGGGTAAGTCTCTGTTTGGTGGTGTATTCATCTTTCCAAAAATCGCTTTCTTTTGCACAGGGATCTTATAAAAATCATTGTGATCCCTAGTATAATACCTTTGTTCATCAAACACCATTTGCAAAAATCTTGGGTAAGCAAGAGTCATCTTGCTACCCTTGTTATGACACATGCCATCAAAAATCATTTTAGAAAAATTATATTTTTGCCCAGTAGCAATACACACAATGGCACTCCCAATTGATCTATTAATTTCATTGTGTGCAGTACATTTGGGACTAAAACATTGAAGAATGACATGTCTCAAGTACTTCCAAGCTAGGGGAAATTCCTGTTTTGAATATTTGTTTAAAGTTCCCTCTTCAGGGAAAGGATATCCCAAAGCTTGAAGTCCTTGTTCTAGCTCACCAATGGGTAGGGTGGTTATACCATCTACATCATTAAGATGCAAATCCTGGCGAACCAAGGCTTCAGTAACCACCCATTGAAGCCCATGTACCGTAGCAGTTAATGTAGTCACATTATTAATCGTTGAGGAAGTGACAATATTCCAAAATTGTTTAATATGAGTGACAGGGATAAGAGAGGCATGAGAAAGTGCATACCTTAATAGGGATGCATTTAAATACTCCACCATCTGAGTATATTGGGGAAACAGAGCATTGTCAGCCTCTAGATAGACAGCCATGTTGTGCTGACTTCTGAACCCCAATTCCAAATCACTCGGTTTAAACTTAGGCGCCATTGATGTAGAAAGCTGTGATATAGGTTATGAAAGATGAATGTGTGTGAAAATTTAGTTAGACAAGAATAAGCAGTAACCCTGTAACACCCCATTTTGGTAAATGGAATGTCACACATGATTATGGCGTGTCATCAAAGCATACAAGGATAAATGTATAAAACATCACATGACCATAAAGGAAATACCAGAAACAAACATCGGTACCCCAAAAGTATAACTCATCACACACAAACATAAGTACTGTAAATGAAAAGGGCTAAACAATGTCCACAGAAATGAGTATCAAAAGTATGAAGAAATGCATAAAGTAATGAAGGCTAGAAAGCTTCCAATCCATATGCACGTACGCTTAAAGTCTACAAGCGTCCTTGAGTACCTGCCGTTTTAGGAACATGAAAGGAAAAACGGCTGAGCATAATGCTCAATACACGGATATACAAGTATAGCATTAATAATTTAAGCATAAAAGCATAAAGCAGCAGAAAAGACTAAGTCCTGGATAACCTGGTATATCTTAGTAAAACTGGTTTTATAGTTTGAAAAGCCTTATGTTTATCTTATAAAAACTGTTTAACATATTTACAATTAGCCAATATAGGTCATGAAATATCAACGTGCCTGAATACTTGGAGGGGTGACCTCGTCATGCAATTAGAGGGGCTGCCTCTAATTTAATATAAGTTTTGGGTAGGAGGGATCAGCTCCTTGTGAAGGATGCAAGGCACACACCACATTCACCTGAATAATCTGTAAAAGAATGTAACCTAGGATGCAACCATACGTCCCACATGATAATAATAATATGGCCAAAAGCTGAAGGGACGCTACGAGCTATCACTCCGCCGTGGTGAAGTCATAACACTGGTGCCTCTAGTGTTATGGTTATGGTACCTCCATAACTAGGTGAAACTGGTCATGCATGTATATGGCTTTAGGTATGTAATTAAACATAAGCAATTCAAAAACATATAAAACATATACTGGGAAAACAGTTGGCTGCATACGAGGAATCCTAATAAGGAAAGAATGTCCATACTGAAAGGACGGAGAATCCGTACCTTGTGTCCAGTGAACGAAGAAGACGAACGGAAGAGAGTCCTACTTCGATATCACTAATGCTACATAAATAATATACGTGTATAAGTATCTGATTACTGAGTACGTAACTGGGTTTATATCATGTCTTAGCTTGTTTTATATGTTCATGTCTCGTTTTACTGATTTTAACGTTATGCTGTGTTTATCATGTATTCTGTCCATTCTGATTAAGTATTACTTGTATTTCTTGTATTATTATACTTGTTGTGTAATAACAAGTAACTTTCTAAAAAGAGCAGGTTTCCTAAAAAAGAAAGTTTCCAAAAATAGAAAGTTTCCAAAAATAGAAAGTTCCCAAAAATAGATTTACTGCTTAAAATAGATAAGTTTATAAAAATATAAATTTTCAATAAATAAATTAGCTGCCTTAATTAAATAAGTTTCTAAAAATACCATAAATAGAAATAAGCTGGATTATTAAGCTAATAATATAAGCTTAAGTGTTTACTGATTTATATTCTAAGTAATGTGATATATAGTATAGTTTATTAATTATTACATGTAAATTAAACAAACTATAGGTTAAAGTATTTAATTAAATATAACATGATTTAATTGAATAAAAGTAATAATACTTAGGTTAAAACATGTATTAATATTTATTATTAATATAACCTAAGTCATGTAAATTAATTAATTATAAGGCATGTTTAATAATTAATTAATTATATAGTCTAACTTAAATAATAAATACTTAGGTGAAAATCCATGTATTATTAATAATAATAATAACATAAGTCATGTTATAATTAAATTAATTATGTAACATGTTAAATTAATTTAATTAAGCTTGTAAATAAATAATCTTGTAAAATAACTAAACTTGTAAAATTTATTAAGTCGTGAACCGTGCCCGTGAACCAGTGAACCGGACCCGTGAACCGGTCAACAAACGCACCCTTAACAGTGGCAAAACCGGCTTGGCCGGTTGCCACTGTTTTTGCAAAAACAGCCACCGGCTGTGCTGGTGGTTCCCCCTGTTTTCTCGGTTGCAGTCGCCGGCTGGGCAAGGTTCCCACCGGCAGTTAGCCGGTGGTTTCCCCCTGCTGCCGCGGCTGTTCCTCCTGCTTTCCTTATTTAGCCACCGGCTTATGCCGGTGGTGTTCTTGTTTCTGCCGAGACCCAACCAAACACCAAACCACACCCCGACTTAGGTCGGGGTTCCCTTGTTCTTGCGACCGAGACACACAGCCACACCGAGACCTCTTGGTCTCGGTTGTTTGTGCGAGCGAAAGCAAGCCGAGACCTTGTGGTCTCGGTTCCGTGCGTCGGCCGAAACAAACACCCCTAAAACACCATTTTTATGTAACCCCCCATGATTAATTACATGTCATGTTAACTTGTTTTTATAACCATATGATTTCATATGTTTTTATTTAATAAAAACATAAAAGAAAAGGGATTTAATGATTTACCGAATACTTGAAACAATGAATAATGAAAAACACGAACACCCTTGCAAGAATTTATCACCAAAAATCAACCAACACACCCCTTTTGGTGTGTTATACCCGGCGGACAAAAAGGGAGAGAGGAAAAGGATTAGGGTTTTGATATTTTCTAATTTACTCTGATTTATGAAAATATCCTTTTCCCTTTTCTTGTTTTAGTAAAATTTAAAGTGGGCTTGGCCCTTGTCTTATGTCTATGCCGCGGGTAAGAGGGGCCCACAAGTGTTAACCCATTGTTTTCCGTGTCTAAATATTATACGTGTTCTCGTATCGTGTTTACGTGTTTTATGTAGTTATCGTTCGAGTCGTAATATATTTATTCGTAATCGTAATAAATATAAGTAAATACATAATATTAAGTTCGTGATTATAAACGTTCATGATTTCATGTTCTATGGGCGCATAGGACTATGATCAAAACAGCCAACGGGGACACTCCATTTGCATTGGCCTACGGCACTGAAGCTGTTATACCAGCAGAAATCGGAATGCCTACCATCCGCACGGCGGAGGTTAATGTCGTCACGAACGACGAGCAACTGCGAATCAACCTGGATTTATTGGCAGAGAAAAGGGAGATAGCAGCCATCAATGAGGCTAAGTCCAAGGCTAAAATGAAGGCTTATTATGACGCCAAGGTTAAAGGTGTTTCTTTTCGACCGGGAGATTATGTCTATCGTGCTAACGAAGCAAGTCGAGCAGAGAATACAGGGAAGCTGGGCCCTAAATGGGAAGGACCGTACGAGGTCACGGAAGCCTTAGGACGAGGCGCGTACAAGTTACGTGACATGGATGACCGCGATCTGGAACACACATGGACATCTCCAATCTCAAAAGGTGCTATCTTTGAAAGCTACGGCTTCCGCATGGATACTTCGCTACACTTGGCTTTAATGAAGATCCATGTACTCTATCTGTTTTGTTTCTTATGTTTTTTTTCTAGGTTCGTTTTTGTTTTTAAGACTTCCCATTCTTGTTCAAACAAAAAATGTAAACGTTCTAATAAAATGCCGTGGTGCCTAGCTAGCTCCACGGCTTGTTTTGTGCAAATTATTTTTTCTTAGGATTTTGTTAGTCATATGAACTTTAGTTATTATTATAATATGCCATGTCTCATTCATATGCATTCATTCAATCACCGTACATGTACTATACGCCTCCAGGTGGGGTAAGAGGATTAAGTGAACCTACTAATTCAACTTGTCGCGTAAGAGGGATGCAACCCCAGCGGCGCGGATCATGTACCCTTACTAGACACCTTACTCACAAGACGTTGTAGTAAGTCTCCGTATGCCGTACTCACGCAGTGCTTTGCATAGTAAAGACGCACGTCGCATGTCTAGTGAATTATAGACTTGAATGTATTTCCTTTTTGTGTAAGACGTGACATGTCATGCAGTATCGGTATACGATATTCAACAAAATAAAAATACACAAGTTTCCAAATCATAACAAAATGACCGTGGTTATCACGGACTTACATACAAAAGACAGTTATTTCACACATCAGTCTTAGCCATGTATATACACGGACGAATAAAAGCTACAAACGTTTACGAGATAAATTACAATGGAGGTAGGAATTCCCCTATGTCCTTCTTCCCTTCTTCGATCATGGCACGAAGGGCCTCCCCGTGAGCGTTCTTGCCATCCTGCGCCTTGATCGCAATCGCATCCAAAGCCTCAGCAAGCAGTTTTTCACCTTTCATTACTTTTGACACGGAGTCGTAAGTAGGCAAGGTTAGTTGGATGGGATCCGCAGTGAGCTTGGACATTACCAGCTCGTTAGGAGCATCCTTCAGCGCCTCCAGCTCGTCCAAAAGAGGATGTTGGATTTCAACAAGTGCATCTATTGACGCGGTCATCTTGTCGGCAGCTGAAGGGTTATGATAGGGATGCTGAGTAATATCTTTGTTCTTACCTATCAATTCCGCAGCCTGGACCAAGCCCTCATGCCTACCACGGTCAATCGCATCCGAAACGACCCCGGCGAATGCTTGCAGCAGGTACGGAGCTTCCATAACCTTGCTTACAGCAAGGCGCATTCCTTGTCCAATCATCCACCTGCGCCCAGCTATGGCCGATAGTAAAGGAGGACACATCCTTTCAGCACAATCTGTGGCCATCTTGCTCAGCTCCTCCTCAGCTGTTGCAGCTTGATCTTCCAAATTGGTCCGCACTTGTGTTAGCTCGCCTTTCAGTGCATCACGCTCCTGTGCGATGTTGAATGGTTGTACGGTTACAGCTTTGGTAGAGGCTTCAGCCGCGGACACCTGCATGTGGAGCTTAGAGTTATCACAAGGATAATATGTTTTTTTTTCTTGGGAAAAAAAATAAAAATAAATAAATAATGATATATTCTTGTTGAAAGCATACCTTCTCGTTAGATGCAGCTACGAGGGCCTCGAGCTCGGCGATGCGTTTTTCTCGGTTGTTGGCATGATGGGCTTGCTCCTTCACTGTAGCCTCGGCCGCACCCAACGCCGTTTGCAAGGAAGCAATGGCCTTCTCATTCTTCACAACCAGTACTTCTCGACGAGCTATCCTTTTGTCTGCACGCTTCATATTCGCCAGGGCCTTGATCAGGCGGCGTCTTGAGGCGGCACCCACCGTCACTTGATGAGCGGACGACACATCAAACTACTCCAGCAAGTACTCGTGGTCTAGCTCGTCTAAGTCTTGCGCAAGGGCTGGAGGGGTAATATGCTCGATAAATTCCGAACACTCAGACTCCGCCTCCAACCTTGTTAAACTGGAGAGATTCCAGGCTAGGCGCAGGCTATTTTCTGGTCCTTCGGGGAGTGGCTCCTCGGCGTGTGTCGCAGCAGGGGATGGAGGTCTGATTGATGTTGTGGGGGAAGGGATCCTCTCCACCTCTTCCTCTTAAGCTACAGTCGACGGATCTGCCCTGTTATTGACATATGCAATTTCTATTTAGGCATTCTATATTTAACAAGCAAAAAGACAAGGAAAGACTGAAAGACGAGGGGTGCTTACGTGGTACCAGTCGCAGGTTCCGGGGTGGTAGGATCTACGACACTCACGGGGGTAGCTCGCCAGACTTGCTCATCCATGTGCGGTGTGGGGTTGGCCTGGGCCGTCGCAGTACCACTTCCCTCTTGGTACTGCGGATGGTCTTTCCTTAGTTTCTTTAGGGGAGCATTCGAGGCCCCCGCCTCATCCCCTATTGTCTTTGCCACCCTCCTGGTGGTCTTTCTCTTTCTGGATGTGGGCTTGGCGGACCCAGAGGCTTGAGTGATGTCTTCATCCTCAAGGTTGAGGAAATCACTTTCATCTTCCTGGTGCGTCGCGGCGCCCTCCAACAGCAGCTCTCCACCATCTTCATTATAGAAATCCAAAGGGGATTTCTCAATGATAGGCTCCTCTTCATCTAATCTTTGCTCGGAAGTTTCTTCGAGTGGAATGGTACGGTCTGCGGTCGCGTCGAGAAGGGGGAGTTCATTCTCCTTCAATGGGCGGAATCCTTCAGGCACCTTCATTGGGTCGCCCTGGCGCAATAATCCGTGTAGGTTCATTTCTGCGGACATTTATAAATACACGGGTCAGTAAGGTCCTACAATACAAATGACGGTTATCACATTTACAAAGTATAAAGTAAACCTACCCAGTCCACGCTCCGTCAGAAAGCACGGATATAAGTTCTCCCTCCGATAATAACGACAGCTTAATCCTACTAAGCACATAAAATGTTCCGGCAACCCCTTATGGAATTCTGTGCGGTGGGTATCTAGTATTTTCAGGTCTCTGCTGCTATAGTCTTTGGATTTGGGCAGAGAATCTTTGGGTACCCTGGTTTTAAGGACGAAGGGAGTGGGGAATACTTTTTCATCCACAAAAAAGTAATGGTCGTACCAGTTCTTAAGGGAGTCTAAGGGCTTCCTATACGTCATGGGGGCATTCCCGGATCGTTTTTTAAATGATAACCACCCATTCACTAGTTGGGGGGAGTAAAACGCCCTAAATAGGTTCACGGTCGGGGTTACGTCGCACGTATGGCATGTAATTTCAAATTGATTGATTTTACACGCCCCTATGCAGTGAAACTGGGTTATGTGGAAATCATAGTATAAAAGCAGATCTACCAGGAATTTAGACAGGGGGATACGGTAGTTGGCTGAGTCAAATAGGCGCGTGTACACGCCTATCTTCCCCTTTGGTGCATCTGTAATTGCCTCACCTTCACCTGGATAGGTTGGGTGTACGCTTTCGGGAATGTAATACTTCGACAAAAAGTCTATGTATTTTTCCGCAGACATCACGTTCAGGACATCCGTGATAAGAGGGTTGTCCTTTACCATGTTTTATAAAAAGGGTTTGTAATGCGTGATGATCTAAACTGCGGCGCAGGAAATCCGTGGAATAGAAGGCAAAAGTTTGGAGGATGGAGCTTGGAAATAACAATGGCAGAAAAGAGTATGAACTGTGTGTGTAACAAACACACACACCAACTCTTATATAGGGTTGCCTCGATTTCCGAGGTAACGTGGATGTTTGACACGTGTAGGCCACTACACCTATCCAACGGATGGGATTTCTTACACTTCTGAAACGTCAGAAGGGACCCACGGGTCACTTCTTAGCAGTTTTACGTGGCTCAATGGTGGGCATTAATGGTGCACTTTTGCAGAAGTGCGGCTGACCAGTTGAGTACCATTAATGCATTTATTCTGGTTTCGGGATATGCGGTCTTACGTAAGACAATATTCAATGCTACATTTAATTTGTCTCGGCCGTTACGTGCGGCTGAGGTCCTATTAGGAATCACATTCCTAATGACAGGCAGCCACGTGCGGCCAAAGCAAAATCTTAAATATTTATCATTCCCTAGGTCTTTCTTGGTATGTCCGGAGAGCATTTTGATAGTCTAGAGGTTACTCCTACGGCTGTAACAACTAGACTGGGGGGACATGATGACGTATAGTCCCCAGCCGGGCCAGGAACCCGGCCCACGGGTACTACCCGTATCTGGCCCATCAAAAATGGGTTGGAGTAATGTCATTTAAGCTTATGGGCTTAGGTGAACAGTAACCGCACACACGTGTGCGGCCCACGGCCCGGCATGACCGGTACAGGGCTAGACAGAATCATATTTTGTCTATGAATAGGATTTACCCCAAAGAAGAGGATATTCACTCACCATAATTAGAAGATAACAATCAATATAATTCTGGTGCTTATCCTTTCCTTGGGGCCGAAGCATCAGTGACAGCCCATTAGGGTTTCACTGCCTATATAAGGAACCCCCAACGGTTCCACAAAGGTATTACGTTCTATAGACTCTCAACTCATCCGATTCCTATAAACCCTAACCGGTTACTTACTCTCACGCCGGAGTCTAATCGTGGGAAACATTCCCACGGTAAGTCTAACACGTGTTGTTTAGTGTGCAGGATCCCAACCATACAGTTCACTTGGTGCAGGAGCCGGAGCCCAGCCAGCCCGAATTAAGCTTAATTCGGGTCTAGCAAGGATCACCCAACTTTTGCATCAACATTCGTATGCTCGTGATTATAATTATTATTGAAATAATTATCGTGTCTTAATACGTATTTAATACTTATCGTGTTATAACACGTACGTAATACTTGTAAATCTTATTCGTGAAACGTAAACGTGCTAAATAAGGAAAGTTCTAATCATGTACGTACGATCGTAAGGGTACTATTCATGGTAAAAGCATGCGGGTTTTACAACTCTTCCCCCCTAAAAAGAATAATTCGTCCCCGAATTATAGATAACGTAACTGGAAAGAAGGACATACCTTAATTCAAAATATGAAGTGAGGGTAAGAAGCCCAGATAGACTCCTCTATTTCCCAAGTGGCTTCCCGCTCGGTATGATCCCTCCAAAGGATTTTGACGAATGGAATCGTATTCCTCCTCATGACTCGTTCTTGTCTGTCAAGAACTCGTTCGGGTTCTTCTATGAAAGTGAGATCTTCACAAATCTGTTCCAATGGATACTGAGCCATGTGAAGAGGATGATACTTGTTCCTCTGAGTAAGGACACATGAAAAACATCGTGAACATGAGAAAGCTACGGAGGTAACGCTAAACAGTAAGATACTTCACCGACTCGCTCAATGCCATCAAACGGTCCGATGAATCGAGGACTGAGATTCCCTTTGATTCCAAAACGTCTAACCCCACGTGCCAGCAAAACCTTAAGGAAAACGTGATCTCCTACGAAAAATGTAAGTCCCTGCGATGCTTGTCGGCATAACTTTTCTGACGTGACCGTGCTTCTTGTAGTTTCTGCTTAGCTACTTCGACCTTCTCGTTGGTCAACTCAATCATTTTTGGTCCTTCAAGTGTTCGCTCACCAACTTGATCCCAGCAGATTGGGGCGCGACACCTGCCATACAACATCTCGAATGGAGCACACTTGATACTTGCGTGGCAACTGTTGTTGTATGCAAACTCTAACAAACAGATGTAATCCTCCCAATCTCCCGTCCATTCTAACGCACATGACCTCAACATGTCTTCCAATGTCTGAATCGTTCACTCCGATTGCCCGTCTGTTTGAGGATGAAAATCCGTGCTAAGCCTAAGTTTTGTACCCCCAAGCTTTCTGCAGACTTCTCCAAAATCGCGAAGTGAACCGAGGATCTCTGTCTGAGACGATGCTGGATTGAGCACCATGAAGTCTCATGATCTCCCTCCTATAAGTATCGGCGATTTTACTGACCGAATCTTCCTTGCGGATCGGTAATAAATGAGCTGACTTGGTAAGTTGATCAACGATAACCCAAATCGCATCGTGCTTCCTCTTTGTCTACGGAAGACCGGTAACAAAATCCATGGTGATCTTGTACCACTTCCACTCTGGAATATCTAACGGTTGAAGAAAACTGCCAGATCGCTGATGCTCGATCTTAACCTGCTGGCAGGTCAGACATTTAGAGACGTAAGTCACAACATCCTGTTTCATACCACTCCACCAAAAGTATTGCTTGATGTCATGGTACATCTTGGTCGAACCAGGATGAATAGAGAATGGGGATCTATGAGCCTTAGCTAACAATGCTTCCCGAAGTTCTTGATCCTCAGGAACACAAAGTCTCGTGCCCTGCCATAAGATACCATCTGCGTCTACTCAAAATTCTGTCTGCTTCTCCAAATTCTGAATTATCGCCCAGATTTCACCATCATCTTTCTGAGCTTCCTTGATCCTAGAGAGTAACTCGAGTTCCACTCTAAGATAAGCCCAGTAACCGTGCTGTCCACGTACCATGATCCCTATGTCTAGTCGCTCCAAGTCTCTTATAATTTCCTCCTCAATTTTAATGTCGTTTATCATTCCGGACTTTCTGCTAAGTGCATCTGCCACTACATTCGCCTTGCTAGGATGATACTGCAGATTAATGTCATAATCCTTCAACAGCTCTAACCATCTCCTCTGTCTCATGTTTAATTCATGTTGAGTGAAGATATACTTCAAGCTCTTGTGGTCCGTGAAAATGTCGCATGATTCTCCATTTAAGTAGTGCCTCAATATCTTCAATGCAAACATGACTGCTGCAAGTTCCAAGTCATGCGTAGGGTAATTTTCCTCATATAGCTTAAGCTGCCGTGAAGCGTACGCGATCACTTTCCCATGTTGCATGAGAACACAGCCAAGTCCCTTCCCCGATGCATCACTGTAGATCTGAAATCCACCTATACCAGATGGGAGAGTAAGAATCGGTGCAGATACTAATTTCTGCTTTAGGTATTCAAAGCTCTTCTCTCTTTCTTCAGTCCAGACGAATTTCTCCCTTTTCCGCATCAGTTTGGTCAATAGTAGTGCTAAACGGGAAAAGTTCTCCCCGAACCTACGGTAGTAACCAGCTAAGCCTAGGAAACTGCGGACTTCATTCGCTGATGTCGGTCTTGGACACTTGGTAATAGCCTCAACCTTTGCTGGATCCATCGTGATTCCTTCTGCTGATACAATGTGACCTAAGAATTCCACCTTGTCTAACCATAACTCACACTTGAATAATTTAGCATACACCTGCTTCTAGCGAAGAATCTGTAGTAATGTACGAAGATGGTCTTCGTGTTCCTCCTTGGACTTAGATAATATCAGGATATCGTCAATGAAGACAATGACGAACTTGTCCAGAAATTCATGGAAGATTCTGTTCATCAAATCCATGAACACTGTTGGAGCATTGGTAAGGCCAAATGGCATGACTACAAATTCGTAGTGGCCATAGCGTGTACGGAAAGCAGTCTTGGCGATGTCCTGCTCTTTAACCCGTAGCTGATGATAACCCGACCTTAGATCAATCTTGGAGAAATGTTTGGCCCCTTGGAGTTGGTCAAACAGATCGTCTATGCGTGGTAGAGGATACCTATTCCTAATGGTGATCTTGTTGAGCTCGTGATAATCTATGCAAAGACGCATATTACCGTCCTTCTTCTTAACGAATAAGACCGGTGCGCCCCATGGAGATGCGCTCGGTCGAATGAAGCCTCGTTCCAGAAGTTCTTGCAATTGATCTTTCAGCTCCTTCAACTCTGTGGGAGCCATGCGATAAGGGGCCTTGGAAATCGGCTCAGCTCTTGGGATGAGCTCGATATTAAATTCTACTTCACGTGCAGGTGGTATGCCCGGAAGTTCTTCTGGAAACACATCTGGAAATTCTTACACTATCGGCTGATTCTGAATTGATGGGGTGTCAGCATCCATGTCATGAACAGTATCTAGATAGCCCTCGCAACCATGTGAAAGTAATGCACGTGCTTGCAGGGTTGATATGAGTTGTACAGACCTTCCGTGTACGAACCCATTGTGAATGTACTCTGGTGCATTAACATCACTGAAGATGACTCGATATGAATGGCAGTCTATGGTAGCATGATTCTTGGATATCCAATCCATGCCCAATATCATGTCAAAATCATTCATGTCCAGTGGAAGCGCGTCAATAGGACGAATCTTGTCATCATAATCTAGGGGAAGGCTCTTGTACACATGGATTATGCGTATAGAGTCTCTTAAAGGCGTGGAAATATTCAGTATATTCTCTAGTGGCATGGGGAGTATCCTAACATTCTTAGCATAAGCAGTAGAAATGTCCGAGTGAGTAGCACCCGTGTCAAATAGAACACATACAGCCTGACCATACATATACAAGATTCCAGTAATGGTACATGTAGACTTGTTGGCCTGATCGCGAGATGTCGTGTAAACGTGTCCACTAGTAGGAGGCGGCTTGGTATCAGCATGTCCCGATGTTCCCTTCATCTCGCCCTTGCGGCAGTCCTTCATGTGATGGCCAGGAAGACCAGACTTGAAGCATGCGCCGCTGTCGCGGCGACATGGCCCTGGGTGCCTACGGTTGCAGGTAGTGGAAAGAGGATGAGTATATCCTCCAGCAGGTGTCCTTGCTAGCTGAGAGCCTGATAAGAACAATATACATGAGACATGATAATAGGTACAAAGGACAATGCGGATAATTCGTAAGTAATAAGTGTGAAAACACTTATCCTTTTACCACTTAACTTTAATAATAACCAATCTAAAACGTGTATTTTATGTCGTAAATCTCGGAATTATGCGTGGTTTTTGTTTTAGTTGTGATTTAGGATCAAAATGTGAAAAGGGAAGAAAACACGGGCTTTCACGGGCTTTTATCGAAGAAAAAGACAAAAGACGAAGTCAAAAGATCTAGAGTGCAAAAAGAACGAAAGTCCGAGGCCTATTCTGAAGATTTATCGAAGAAAAAGTCTAAAGACGGAAGTTTAATGAAGCCTAAGAACTCAAGTCTAATTAATGAAGAAATTACAAGACGAGTTTAAAATAATCCCGAGACAAAGTCGAAAAAGTCGAAGAATTTAGAAGACGAGAAGACGAGAAAAGAAAGAAAGAAGCAACACATGCTAACCTTCCCTAATCACTATAAATACCCTCCTAATGACACATTAGGAGGTGTTGGCTATTTGACACATAGTTCTTCCACCTTTAATTACTTGCACTTTCTTATTGTCATTTACTTAATTGCACCTTTAATTTCTTGCCTTTAATTCACGTAAGTCTTTTAGGGGCTGTTTGATAAAAAAAAGTTAATTTAGCACTGAACGAGTCAACATGCTGAATGATTCTAAGATGCTGAATGATAACAATTCTGAATGAAAATGATCGTTTGATAATCATTCTGAATGAATGATATAAATATTAGAAATTTACGAATTTACCCATCGTTTATAATTTAATGCTAGAATGTTTTAAGTTTATTTTTGTCCTCCATGGAATCTTGTTAAAAGATTATTAAAAATTCAATATTTAAAAAATAAGATATTAGTTTTTTTAATATTAGAATTTAAGATATTATTAAATATTCAACATTTCAATAAGATATTGGTTTTTTTAATATTAGAATTTAAGATTTATAGTTCAAATGATGATAATATTGAAATTTAAAATTCATACTCTAGTCACGAAATTTTAGTATAAAATTATCATTCGAAAAAAAATAGTTCGTAAACTTATTACACAACCTAAAAATGAAAAACAAAAAAAAAATTGTTACCATAGCAAATAACGATGAGGTAGAACAAAAAAGACATTTGAAGACAATGTTACAACTACTGAATCGGAGAGAGGGATTTGTGTGATGGCCCACTCAGTGCTGCATTGGCCCATTCAGCATAAACTTTTTTTCTACCAAACACATTTGTTTCTGACCGATTCATTGATGGATGCTTTATCATTCAATTAAGTGGCAATCAAACAGGCCCTTAATTTTGTTGTCGAATCTTTTCTTTTAATCAAGTTCTTATTTTTAATCTCTCATTCTTCCTTTCTTGTTTTTGCTTAATCTTTTTGTTTATGTGCTTATTTTTATACTTATTTGATTAAGTGCTATGTTTATATGCTTTTGATTGTTTTGGATTATTGATTTTATAGCTTATTTGTGTTTTTCTTAAATTTACTTAAGTGTTTTAAAAGTTATATTTATATAAAAGTTGTTTTCGTATATCTTTTTCAATTAAGTGTTTTTAAAAGTATTTAAATTCTAGCTTATTAGCTTTTTCTTATACATGTTTTGATTAAGTTTTTAGTTGTGTGCTTATTTAGTTCGTAGCTTATTAGTTTGCTTATTACGTTTTTCCTACTGATATTTCGATTCACCATCGGAAAGGGGTTTCACATTCCGACCAGCATTCCGATTGCTGGATCGGAAAAGGGTTTCCATCATTACGATCACCCCAAATCGGAAAAGGGTTTGTGATTCCTTTTGGGATTCCGATTTGACATTCTGATCAGGGGTGTTTATTTGGTATTCCGATTAGGCTTTTGGTGACAGCATTCCGATCAACATTCCGATTAAGGATTCCGATAGGTTTGATTTTGGATATTCTGATTTAGGATTCGGATCACATTCCGACGGGGGGACACATTCCGATCTCGATTCCGATAAGGGAGGTAAGCGTACATTCCGATCGGATTCCGATGGGATTCCGATTAGGTGTATTCCGACGGTAGGTTTTGTTTAATATTTTGTCTTGTTTAATTTTTAAGTTTACATTGTTTTAAGTTTTCAACTTTTTCACGCTTCCCGAAATCTCTGTTTTTACCAAGTGTTTTTCTAGTAATTTTTAGTTTAATTTTTAAAGCTTTTATATTTATTAAATTGTCAATTTTACTTTCATTTTAATTAACTTGACAAATTTACTTTTCGTCGAGCTTTAATTTTAGTCATTTAATTAATTACTTTTTAAAGTTTTAATATTGCACCATTTACGTTTTAATCAGTTTTAGTTTTAATTAATGTCGTTTACTTTAACTCTTTGCACATTTACTTTTCTACAACAACCCAATCTATTTGTTTTCCACCAAAAGACGACTGAGTCGCACTTTAAACCAGTAGTCAATTCGAAAAGATCGGACGATAACTCTTTCATAACTAAGTAAAACCCAGTTATTAAATGGCGCCGCTGCCGGCCCTTTTCGTGAAGATTAACGGTTTTCTGTGAGAGACGCGTTGAATTTTGGGATCCGTTCACTCGTGAACGTTATTTTTCTTGCTCAAAAATTTCCAAAAATCCATAAAAATTAAAAATTTTCAAAAAATCCAAAAAGATTTTATTTTTATTTTTACACGTACATATATATTCTCTATTTCTTTGCTATCTTTTTCTTTTACTTTTGCAGGTGTATGCGTACTAGATCTTCAACTTATCCAGAGCCCGAGACTCGTGAAGATTTAGATATGGCTGGTGTGAACAACAATAATAACCCACCGCACCTCAACAATAACAACAACAATGTTCTTCCACCACCCGATCTTAGAACGATGGAGGAGTTGTGTCAACCTACAATGAATGGACGAGGAGGACCGATTGCGCCGATGCAAATCATGGCTCCAGAGTTTTCGTTGAAGCATCACATGATCCAACAAGTTCAAAACACTTGTCCATTTCGCGGATTACCGGATGATGATGCCAACAAACACCTCGACAAGTTCATTACCGTAACTCAAAGCATGAAGTTGCCCGGTGTTACCATGGATTTTCTTCGCCTTCATCTATTTCCACACACTTTATCCCACCATGCCAAAAAATGGTTTGATCGTCTTCCGAAGAATTCAATTCATACTTGGGATGAGATGACTCAACGCTTTTTGTCGCGCTACTTTCCACCATCCATGGTCACGAGCCTTCGAAATCAAATTAGTGGATTTACACAAGAACCTGATGAATCACTTTTTGATGCTTGGGAACGCTATAATGTTTTGATCGATCGATGTCCAAACCACAACATGCTCCCCGTTACTTTGATTGATATCTTCTACAATGGTTTAACTTTTCGTGATCGTGATACGATTAATGCAGCCACCGGTGGCACATTTATAAAAAGAAGACCCGAGGAGTGTAGAGAGCTTATCGAGAACATGACTACTCATCACAAAAATTGGGATTCATCAGCATCTTCAAGATCAAACCCGAGATTCAATGTTTCTTCCACTTCTTCAAACCCTGATATCACCGAATTGACCCGCGCAATGGTCTAAATGAGCAAAAACATGCAACTTTTGGCTACAAATCAACAACAACAAGTTAAAGCTGTAACACTTTCTTGTGAGACTTGCGGCGGTCCTCATTCATACACTGATTTTCCTTCTACTCATGATAAACCGGAAAACGTGTATGCGACTTATGGTAACTATTCAACGGAAAGCCATCAAGCTCGACCTCAAGGTGATCGTAACTTGCTAAGTTACCGTTCTAACAACTTTCTTTCACCCGGTTTTTCTCCTCAAAACCACAACCACAACCACAACAACTACAATAGAAGCAACCAAAACCCACCTCGAGCTTCTAATCTTTATCACCCACTCGCTCAACAGGCCCCACCCATTAATCAAGATGTTGAAGCTTTTATGAGGACCCAAGGAGAGCAAATTAAGAATCTGCAAAGCCAAATCATCAATTTGAAAGGAGATATCACTAAGCAAGGGAATGATATTAGATCCGAGCTTCGACATGATATACAAACCTCTTTTAGCACTCAAACAAATGATTTGAAGAATATGCTGGCTAGTTTCTTACCAACTACTCAACCCTCTACTTCGGGCTCTCTACCTTCAAATACCGTCACCAACCCGAGAGCGAATGTGAGTGCTATTACTACACGTAGTGGAGCAACCTTAGTAGGACCATCTACCCCTCCCCAGTTACTCCATTTACACCTCTTCCACCACCATTTATCTCTCCTACTCCCACGCCCAGTATTAGTTCTCCATTACCAACTCCACCTCTTACAGCAGAAGTACCCAAGCAAAACCCTTCACCGACCCCACCTTCCACCTATAAACCCAACATCCCTTATCCTTCTCGCTTAGACAAAGGCAGATTGCTCACCAAGGATGACATTCAAGTGTCAAACTTTTTGAAGAAGATTTCGGGAGTTACCATCACCCTTAGCCTTGTTGAAGCTCTTGCCTAAATGCCGCAATTTGTTAAGATGTTTAAGGAATTGCTTAATAAGAAGGAGAAGATGGCCGAGTTTGTTAATACTCGATTGAATGAGAATTGTTCTGCAATCCTTCTTAAAGAACTTCTAGAGAAACTTGGAGATCCCGGTCGTTTTGTGCTACCATGTACTTTTCACCAAACCGAAGAATTTACCGCCTTAGCCGATCTCGGGGCAAGTATAAATCTGATGCCTTTAAGTGTTTGTAAAAAGTTATCACTACCCGACCTTACACCAACAAAGATGACTCTTGAGCTAGCAAATCGCACTCTCGCTTACCCTGTCTGTATTGCCGAAGATGTGTTTGTTAAAATTGGTACCTTCACTTTTCCGGTCGACTTTGTTGTTGTTGATTATGAAATGGACCCTCGTATTCCGTTAATACTTGGTCGGCCATTCTTGAGAACCGGAAAAGCCTTAGTCGATGTTGCCGAAGGTGAGTTAATCTTAAGAGTTGGGAATGATGCACAAGTATTTACAATGGGGAAGATCACCACCAAATCAAATGGAAGAGAATCAACGAATATGATTAATGTGCTTGATGATTTTGTCGTCTGCAACAATGCTCTTTTCGATTCTTGCTATGATAATCCACTTTTCCAAGATGATGTGGATGAATCTCTCTCCAATTTAGATCCTCCACCAATTCATGAGTCTCTACCGATCTATGATGACTTCGATGATGATTCGAGTTCTGATATGGATGATTCTGATGATTTTACTTCTGAGTATCCAGACATGCCCACTTGTGATGATTTTGATGAGGCTGATACTCTCTCGAGTGATTCTTCACATGATAAAGATCCTCCACCAACCATGCTTGATCCTACTTTGGATGACTACTCATTTGAGGAAGATTTTGCTACTTTTCTCAACACTTACTTCCCAAATGAGAGTGACTTTCCTCCTTTGGACTTTGATGATTATGGTCTTTATCCTCCTTTGGATATTAAGAAACCCGCTTCAAAGGAGAAGAAGCCGGTCGATACTGATATCCGTAGCACTTATGTTTTGATACCTCTCTATCCACCTTCTGAGGATGAGATTGTGCGATTTATGAGCGGATCTTATTCAAGGTCTACTGAGCCTGAGTGTTATTTTCCCCTAAAGGAAAAGGTGTTCGATCCCGGTATTGCAATTGCTAAGCCATCTCAGTATCCATCTGATGAAATAAAAGGAAAGACTTTTGGAAATTATGGAGATATGCTTGCACCTATTCACCCCTACTACCACCGTGCTCTATTTTTACTTAAGGGAACCTTGCCTATTCTTCTTGGGCTTGCCTTGTTCGCCTTAAGCTTGTGCTACTTGATGGACGAAAACTATGTTTTTGATCCCTATGGATATGTTTCAAGCTTCTTGCTATGCTAATCAAGGTCGAGTCAGGCTCACGACTCAGTTAACAAAAACAAGCGCTTCTCAGGAGGCAACCCGCAATATCTATCTTTTTTTTATTTTTTATAATAAGTGTAGGGGGAGACCCTAGTATGTGTTTGTTGTTTTCTTTCTTATCATGTGCAGGGATTCGAGCTTTAAAAGATCCATTCTTGATGACTTTTGACGAACCGTGATCCCGTGTACCCGTCTTCCCGGTTCTATCCTAAACTCTTTTGATTCAGTATTTTATATTCTTCAATATTAAAATAGGAATCACTTTGGTTGTCTCTTCCTTAGCAATATTTAAACAAAGTGCACAATGTCCTAAGTGTAGGGGAGGTTACTTCCACATGCTTAAACATTAAGGACAATGTTTATATTAAGTGTAGGGGGGACTTCTATCGAAGTTAAGTGGGCTTTTCCATGCATTTGTCCTCATCTTAACCGGAAAGTTGATTTTTCGACATTTTTCAAAAATTTTGATCTATTTTGGCCTAGTAGTTTTTCTTTTGTTATAGTTATTTTCTTTCTTTGTTAGAATAAATTTCAATAAATTGGTTTTAATTTTTCAAACATTGCGAATCTTTTGACTCAACCCGAGTTTACTTATCTAAGTTTACTCTAGCTAGTATCCTTAACGTGTTTAAGTCAAGTTATGTTAGGCTTTTATATAGGGAACGTTAAAACGCGAAAGTCTTAACTCTTACGGGTTAAGAACAAGAACTTTTCGCAAGTTCCTATAATTGACCTAGAAAGTCGTTTATCAAGGGAACTTTAAAATGCGAATTCTAAACTTGAAAAAGTCTAAGAAGTTGCAAGATCCTATAGATGACTTGAAAACCCAAAACTTTGATTTAATAGGCTAAGCATCCACGAGTCTTATTCCTTGAGATTTTAAATTGTGAAGAACGAGATATGATAGAGTCAATTAAAAGATTTGTATTCTTTCATGAATTTATGTGAGTTGATTATAAGCTTTTTCTCCCATCGCTTGTTAATAAATAATTTTGTAATAAGTAAGGTTGTACGATTTGAAAAGTTACTTAGCTTCTAGCCCAAGATCGTTTAAAAGTTGCTCGGTATTAATTAGAGTTCATAGCCAAGGCATAACTTATTGAAGCGGGATGCGAAGATTGGCGAGTCCGAAAAGGTCCTAACAAGACATGAGGGCTACATTTTGTTGCTAAAGATCCAAAGTGATGTGAAGAATCATTTATCAAAAATCAATATGAAGGACCGAGACACACGACGAAAAGCAAATACTCCCGTAAAGATCATGGAGAAGTCTATCCAAAAAGGCCCTAACAAGGTATGAGGATAAATAGATCCAAGTCCTAAAAGGAGGCGGATCGTTGTATATCAAAATCCCAAATAAAGATTGGAGAAAAATGAAGAAGTCGTGGTCCAAAAATGAAGAATCTCTCAAAAAGTTCAAGTGAAGAAATTCCTGTTATGAAGAAAAGACCATTATTTCATGAACGTCTCTCAAGATTTGAAGAATGAAGTCGCTGCCAAATATCGGTCCGAGAAAGGTCTCAAATCGTGAAGCGAGTTATGCCAAGATATGAACTTTATGAGGTCATGAGAAGCAGTTTTAGAAGATTTTGTCCTTTAGCTAACTATTGATTAAATCGTCCTACATTATTATCGGCCTAAATAAACTATCGAAATAAGTCAACAATGCATCCTCGTGATCATTCAAGACAACAATAAAATATAAGAGATACACCTAGGAATAAGGGAGTCTAAGTAAATAATTGGACCACATGAGTTTGTGTTAGTTTGCTAACTTATAATAACAATGATCTCGTTTTTAAGCTTGGTATGGGGAACGTGAAACTTGAGGATGATGAACATTCATGACATTTCCAAAACCCTAAGGTAAGTTTTTGATCCTTTTACTTGTTTTCTTCCTTAAAATATTTTGTCTCTTTAATAAAGGCCAAGGTGGATTGATTGTGATGGAAAATGTAAAACTTGCTTTGTAATTAGTGCATTGCATGAGGACATTCCAATGGTCAAGTGTAGGGGATTTAATAAGTGTGAAAACACTTATCCTTTTACCACTTAATTATAATAATAACCAAGCCAAAACGTGTATTTTATGTCGTAAATGTCGGAATTATACGTGGTTTGTGTTTTTGTTGTAATTTAGGATCAAAATGTGAAAAGGGAAGAAAACACGGGCTTTCACGGGCTTTTATCGAAGAAAAAGACAAAAGACGAAGTCAAAAGATCAAGAGTGCAAAAAGAACGGAAGTCCGAGGCCTATTCTGAAGATTTATCGAAAAAAAAGTCTAAAGACGGAAGTTTAATGAAGCCGGAGAACTCAAGTCTAATTAATGAAGAAATTACAAGACGAGTTTAAAATAATCCCGAGACAAAGTCGAAAAAGTCGAAGAATTTAGAAGACCAGAAGACGAGAAAAGAAAGAAAGAAGCAACACATGCTAACCTTCCCTAATCACTATAAATACCCTCCTAATGACCCATTAGGAGGTGTTGGCTATTTGACACATAATTCTTCCACCTTTAATTACTTGCACTTTCTTATTGTCATTTACTTAATTGCACCTTTAGTTTCTTGCCTTTAATTCAAGTAAGTCTTTTAATTTTGTTGTCGAATCTTTTCTTTTAATCAAGTTCTTATTTTCATTCTTCCTTTCTTGTTTTTGCTTAATCTTTATGTTTATGTGCTTATTTTTATGCTTATTTGATTAAGTGCTATGTTTTTATGCTTTTGATTGTTTTGGATTATTGATTTTATAGCTTATTTGTGTTTTTCTTAAATTTATTTAAGTGTTTTAAAAGTTATATTTATATAAAAGTTGTTTTCGTATATCTTTTTCATTTAAGTGTTTTCAAAAGTATTTAAATTCTAGCTTATTAGCTTTTTCTTATACGTGTTTTGATTAAGTTTTTATTTGTGTGCTTATTTAGTTTGCTTATTACGTTTTTCCTACTGATATTCCGATTCACCATCGGAAAAGGGTTTCACATTCCGACCAGCATTCCGATTGCTGGATCGGAAAAGGGTTTCCATCATTCCGATCACCCCAAATCGAAAAGGGTTTGTGATTCCTTTTAGGATTCCGATTTGACATTCCGATCAGGGGTGTTTGTTTGGTATTCCCATTAGGCTTTTGGTGACTGCATTCCGACAAGGATTCCGATCAACATTCCGATTAGGGATTCCGATAGGTTTGATTTTGGATATTCTGATTTGGGATTCCGATCACATTCCGACGGGGGGGGCACATTCCGATCTCGATTCCGATAAGGGAGGTAAGCATACATTCCGATCGGATTCCGATTAGGTGTATTCCGACGGTAGGTTTTGTTTAATATTTTGTCTTGTTTAATTTTTTAGTTTACATTGTTTTAAGTTTTCAACTTTTTCACGCTTCCCGAAATCTCTGTTTTTACCAAGTGTTTTTCTAGTAATTTTTAGTTTAATTTTTAAAGCTTTTATTTTTATTAAATTGTCAATTTTACTTTCATTTTAATTAACTTGTCAAATTTACTTTTCGTCGAGCTTTAATTTTAGTCATTTAATTAATTACTTTTTAAAGTTTTAATATTGCACCATTTAAGTTTTAATTAGTTTTAGTTTTAATTAACGTCGTTTACTTTAACGCTTTGCACATTTACTTTACTACAACGACCCAATCTATTTGTTTTCCACCAAAAGACGACTGAGTCGCACTTTAAACCAGTAGTCAATTCGAAAAGATCGGACGATAACTCTTTCATAACTAAGTAAAACCCAGTTATTAGTAAGATGGAATACCACTGATAGCTGGACGGTTAGGCTTTGAACCTCTCTGGTTCTGGTCCTTCCTGTTACCATGATTCCTGTTAGAAGATTCTCTAATGTGTCAGAATTAATAACTATAGCATGTAATCATAAGAAAATGAGTAAGTATAAGGACCTGCTGCTGTTGGAGTGTCTATCGTTGTTACGGTAATTATCATTACCGCCACGCCTATCCGTAGCAGAACGGTCATGAGTCTGACCATTTCCCTTGGGTTGAGTAGGCTGTTGCTGAGTAGCCGACTGAGACCGGTCCCTAGTCTTCTGCCTGGAAGATACAGTTTAAAAGAGATGTAAATATGCTGAAAGAATACGATTTGGTCACCGCTGAATAACAAAAGTTTACCTCTTTTCGGGTCTCTCTGCTTCCCCGAACTCTTCTCTTTCTTGCAGCATCTCCAGCTTACGTGCTGCATCGGCCACTTGTGCCACGTTGTTGAAGGTAGCACACACCAAGTTGTTTGTGACCGATGTACGTAGAGCCCACCGGAAGTGGTGTGCTTGCTCTTTGGGAGTACCTGCTACTGCACCAAGAAAACCAGCCAAGCGAAGAAAGGGCTGCATGAACTCGTTGCTATTCTCCCTAGCTCTCTGTCAGATTCCATGGTACTCTCTCTTCAGCTTGTCTTGCTCAGCCTTGGGAAAGAACTGTCCCATCACCAAATCCCTGAACCGAGCCCAAGTCAAACCAGCCACCCGATTATCACCTCCCTCAGACTGCTTCAGTTCCTTCCACCATGCTAACACATTACCTTCAAACCGGTAGCAGGCCAACCTCGACTTGAAGACGGGGTCACAACCCATAGCATCGAAGATCTTCTCAATGTGAGCCAACCAGCTTTCAGCTTCACTGGGGCTATCTGTTCTCTAGAAAGCTCGAGGGCGTAGCTTATTGAATCTCTCCAGCCATGTGACCAATGTTGTTGGAGGAGGAGGAGGAGGAACTGGGTGCTGCTGCTGATTGTTGGCAGCCTGCACCTTAGCCCTGATTTCACTCCTCAGCTGAGGAAGCATAGCTTGCATTGCAGCTTGGACTGCTGCATTGAGTTGTTCCAGCTCGCGTGTGAGAACCATCTGACAGTATAACATAAAAATACATGATTAACTAATCAAAACATAAACTATATACATGAAAAAAAATTATACCAATAAATCATGAGAAAAATTTTATGCAAGAAAACTAGTACATGAATGCATGATGCAGTTTTTTGAAAACTTTTATATGCGCGAGAGTGAACGCCTATGGTCAGTTCACTCAAAACAAAAGACATGGCGAGGGGATGCCAATGGGACGGTCCCAAAGTTAAAAGTTTCGATAAAAGCACATGCGACTAAATAGGGCCAGTCCTGTACCAATCATTACTTAGTCATAAACCTGCGACTATGGCATATATATGTATGCATGAAAATGATGAATGCATGAAAACCGACTGTCAGTTCTAGGAAGACCATAGTGACTACCCACTAATCACAGGTCATGTTTTGAGTGCCTACAGGTCGAAGCCTTGTCTCTGATACCATAATTGTAACACCCCATTTTGGTAAATGGAATGTCACGCGTGATTATGGCGTGTCATCAAAGCATACAAGGATAAATGTATAAAACATCACACGACCATAAAGGAAATACCAGAAACAAACATCGGTACCCCAAAAGTAGAACTCATCACACACAAACATAAGTACTGTAAATGAAAAGGACTAAACAATGTCCAATGAAGGCTAGGAAGATTCCAATCCATATGCACGTACGCTTAAAGTCTACGAGCGTCATTGAGTACCTGCCGTTTTGGGAACATGAAAGGAAAAACGGCTGAGCATAACGCTCAGTACACAGATATACAAGTATAGCATGAATAATATTAGCATAAAAGCATAAAGCAGCGGAAAAGACTAAGTCCTGGATAACCTGGTATATCTTAGTAAAACTGGTTTTATAGTTTGAAAAGCCTTATGTTTATCTTATAAAAACTGTTTAACATGTTTACCATTAGCCAATATAGGTCATGAAATATCAACGTTCATGAATACTTGGAGGGGTGACCTCGTCATGCAATTAGAGGGGCTGCCTCTAATTTAATATAAGTTTTGGGTAGCAGGGATCAGCTCCTTGTGAAGGATGCAAGGAACACACCACATTCACCTGAATAATCTGTAAAAACATGTAACCTAGGATGCACCCATACGCCCCACATGATAATAATAATATGGCCAAAAGTGGAAGGGACGCCACGAGCTATCACTCTACCGTGGTGAAGTCATAACACTGGTGCCTCCAGTGTTATGGTTATGGTACCTCCATAACTAGGTGAAACTGGTCATGCATGTATATGGCTTTAGGTATCTAATTAAACATAACCAATTCAAAAACATATAAAACATATACTAGGAAAACAGTTGGCTGCATAGGGGGAATCCTAATAAGGAAAGAATGTCCATACTGAAAGGACGGAGAATCCGTACCTTGTGTCCAGTGAACGAAGAAGACGAACGAAAGAGAGTCCTACTTCGATATCACTAATGCTACATAAATAATATACGTGTATAAGTATCTGATTATTGAGTACGTAACTGATTTTATATCATGTCTTAGCTTGTTTTATATGTTCATGTGTCATTTTACTGATTTTAACGTTATGTTGTGTTTATCATGTATTATGTCTATTCTGGTTAAGTATTACTTGTGTTTCTTGTATTATTATACTTGTTGTGTAATAACAAGTAACTTTCTAAAAATAGGAGGTTTCCTAAAATAGAAAGCTTCCAAAAATAGAAAGTTTCCAAAAATAAAAAGTTTCCAAAAATAGATTTACTACTTAAAATAGATAAGTTTCTAAAAATAGAAAGTTTCCATAAATAGATTAGCTGTCTTAATTAAATAAGTGTCTAAAAATAGAAAGTTTCCATAAATAGAAATAAGTTGGATTATTAAGCTAATACTATAAGCTTAAGTGTTTACTGATTTATATTCTAAGTCATGTGATATATAGTATAGTTTATTAATTATTACATGTAAATTAAATAAACTATATGTTAAAGTATTTAATTAAATATAACATGATTTAATTAAATAAAAGTAATAATACTTAGGTTAAAACATGTATTAATATTTATTATTAATATAACCTAAGTCATGTAAATTAATTAATTATAAGGCATGTTTAATAATTAATTAATTATATAGTCTAACTTAAATAATGAATACTTAGGTTAAAATCCATGTATTATTAATGATAATAATAACCTAAGTCATGTTATAATTAGATTAATTATGTAACATGTTAAATTAATTTAATTAAGCTTGTAAATAAATAATCTTGTAAAATAACTAAACTTGTAAAATTTATTAAGTCGTGAACCGTGCCCGTGAACCGGTCAACAAACGCACCCTTAACGGTGGCAAAACCGGCTTGGCAGGTTGTCACTGTTTTTGCAAAAACAGCCACCGATTGTGCCGGTGGTTCCCCCTGTTTTCTCGGCTGCAGCCACCGGCTGGGCAAGGTTCCCACCGGCAGTTAGCCGGTGGTTTCCCCCTGCTGCCGCGGCTGTTCCCCTTACTTTCCTTATTTAGCCACCGGCTTATGCCGGTGGTGTTCTTGTTTCTGCCGAGACCCAACCAAACACCAAACCACACCCCGACTTAGGTCGGGGTTCCCTTGTTCTTGCGGCCGAGACACACAGCCACACCGAGACCTCTTGGTCTCGGTTGTTGGTGCGAGCAAAATCAAGCCGAGACCTTGTGGTCTCGGTTCCTTGCGTCGGCCGAAACAAACACCCCTAAAACACCATTATTAATTACCCCCCATGATTAATTACATGTCATGTTAACTTGTTTTTATAACCATATGATTTCATGTGTTTTTATTTAATAAAAACATAAAAGAAAAGGGATTTAATAATTTACTGAATACGTGAAACAATGAATAATGAAAAACACGAACACCCTTGCAAGAATTGATCACCAAAAATCAACCAACACACCCCTTTTGGTGTGTTATACCCGGCGGCCAAAAGGGGAGAGAGGAAAAGGATTAGGGTTTTGATATTTTCTAATTTACTGTGATTATGAAAATATCCTTTTCCCTTTTCTTGTTTTAGTAAAATTTAAAGTGGCTTGGCCCTTGTCTTGTGTCTATGCCGCGGGTAAGAGGGGCCCACAAGGGGTAACCCATTGTTTTCCGTGTCTAAATATTATACGTGCCTCGTGTTGTGTTTACGTGTTTTATGTAGTTATCGTTTGAGTCGTAATATATTTATTCGTAATCGTAATAAATAAAAGTAAATACATAATATTAAGTTCGTGATTATAAACGTTCATGATTTCATGTTCGTATGTTCGTGATTATAATTATTGTTGAAATATATATCGTGTCTTAATACGTATTAAATACTTACCGTGTTATAACACGTACGTAATACTTGTAAATCTTATTCGTGAAACGTAAACGTGCTAAAGAAGGAAAGGTCTAATCATGTACGTACGATCGTAAGGGTATTATTCATGGTAAAATCATGCGGGTTTTACATACCCTGTTTCAAAATAATGAGCTAAATATATAGGAGAGGTGAAAACATGTGATTGGTCAAGGATGAGGCAGTTATTTTCAAAATATAATGGTTAAAATCTTGAAAATATATAACTTATCTTGTGCATTAATAAAAAGTTACCAACTCCTAAAATTACGGCCCAAATTTTCGTCAAAAATAACAACTGGGTAGGACCCAATGTTTATCAACGGTAAAAAATAACTCAACAACGCCCAACGGCTATATTCTTGTCAACGATGGATTTTGCCATGTCAACGTCAAAATTGGTCCTAACAACGTTTGGAAATAAAACTGTCAGCGTCCAAAAATAAAAATAATAAAAAAGAAAAAGGACCTTAACAAAGTAATTTATCCTAGTGAAGATAACCTATAGACTGAAAATTACTATAGGGTGGCAAGCACTGTCCAATCATGCACACTTGCTTAAGAAAGATAGACATAATTGTCCTCAAGTGTCCCTTGCTAACCAAAGTTCTTAACAATGAAGCTATCTTATAAAATCCTTTGTAACTTCCCAGGTAAGCCCAATAAAAATCATACCCAAGTCTCCCAACAGACCACATCCAATTCTAGATCAAAAAGTCTTGGCAGTGTGCAGAGTATATCAACTTTGCATGCTACAGTGCCTCACGATTTAGTAAACTAACTCGTACTCACCAGTGGACACAATCTAGAATTGTGTTGAGAGTATTATATGAATACCCAAAAAGTCCTAAAGGTTTCGTAAACCTCCCCTTAAAATAAGATATACATGTTGCTAAATAAAATGCATGTAATAAAAATTTATGTCAAGATAGGAATATAAATATTCCAACCATCATCCATAAACTTGAACATGCTCCAAGTAAGCTCCAAGGATCCATAAGAAACTCTATATCCATTTGTACAATGCTAACAACGCCTACATAATTAGATCAAAAACCACAAAACTAACATGTTGCTGACAACGTCAATTTAACACTTGTCAGCGTTAAAATAACCTTTATCAGCGTTAGACAAATAAAGTGGAAAATCTAATTTTGTACAAAGACCAATAACAATGCATATCCTGTACATACTGTTCAATAAGTCCCAAAAACACATATTAGGTAAGATTGATCATTCCAATACTTGTTACCAAGTATTGAAATCTCCCAGTATCAAAAGGTTTAGTTAATAAATCAGCCACATTTTATTCTGTGTCAACCCTATCTGGTTGTATTAAAGTTTTTTCAAAACAATCTCTTATAAAATGATGTCTAATTTCTATGTGTTTTGTTTTAGAATGATGTACAAGATTTTTAATAATGCATAAAGTATTGTTATTGTCTACAAAAATCTTGGTATGCATGAAATTATACCCATAATCCAACATCTGGTTCTGAATCCATAAGACTTGTCCACAACAAGCAGCTGCAGCTACATATTCTGCTTCAGTTGTAGAATTGGCCATCATTTTTTGTTTCTTGCATTGCCAAGATATCAACCTACTCCCAAAAAATTGGCATCCACCAGTTGTGGACTTTCTATCAAACTTGTCACCCCCATAATCACTGTCTGAATATGCAATAAGCTCTAATGGAGAATCCTTTGGATACCATAATCCCAAGGTGGGATAGCACCTAAGGTACCTAAAAATCCTCTTGACAGCATGAAGAGGACACTCTTTGGGAGTCACTTGATGGCGTGCACATGCACACACAACAAACATAATGTCAGGTCTTGAAGCTGTAAGATACATCAATGATCCAATCATTGACCTATAATGCCTGACACCAACCTCTTTTACATCTCCAACCTTTCCCCAAGGTTGTTCCCTATCCATGGGTGTGCTAGCCCGTTTTTTATGTGGAGAAAAGCCAAACTTCTTCAAGATCTCTTCTACATATTTGTCTTGAGAGATGAAGATACCATCTTCTTGCTGCTGAACTTGTAACCCTAGAAAGAAGTTCATCTCTCCCATTGCATTCATCTTGAACTTGTCTGTCATGAGCTTGGAAAAGTCTTCACTCATCTTTGGACTTGAAGAGCCAAAGATGATATCATCCACATAGACCTGAACAAGTAAGAAGTCCTTTCCAGTCTTCTTGGTAAACAAAGTCTGATCTATGGTGCCCCTCTTGAATCCATTTTCCACCAGATAGGTGGACAATGTGACATACCATGCTCTTGGGGCTTGATGAAGTCCATATATTGCTTTCTTCACTCTATACACCTTGTCTGGATGTTCTGAATCTTCAAAACTAGAAGGCTGCATTACATAAACCTCCTCTGCAATTATGCCATAAAGAAAAGTACTCTTCACATCCATTTGATAAACTGTGAAGCCCATGCAAGAGGCATAGGCTAGGAAAAACCTTATTGCTTCAATCCTTGCAATAGGTGTAAAAACCTCTTTATAGTATATCCCTTCCTCTTGTGTATAGCCTTGAGCAACTAAACGTGCCTTGTTTCTGACCACAATCCCTCTCTCATCCTTTTTGTTTCTAAGAACCCATCTTGTCCCTATAGGTCTGACATATCTGGGACAATCAACTAACTCTCAAACATCTTGAATAGCAAATTGATGAAGCTCATCTTGCATTGCTTCCACCCAATTTGGTTCTTTGAGAGCATCAAATATCTTTTTGGGTTCTTGTTGTGACAGAAAACAAGCAAACAAACATGCCTGTACAAGAGGGGTATCAACCTTCTTGTGGATATTGGCAATAAATCCTCCATAATTCTGATGAGACCTTCTAGTTTGTACATGAGACATCACATCACCAATAATTAGAGAAGAAGGGTGAATCTTGATAGTAGATGTAAGCACTCCTCCTTCAATAATTGTGTTGTCCTCAATTTCAGTCTCCAAGTTGCCAATATCTTCTTCAAATTCTCTCCCATCATCACCTGAATGAACCTCTTCATGTACTATTGAAGGTTCACCTTGTTCAAAAACATTGGAAGAGAATAATGGTCAAAAGAGTTGTCAACGCCTGAATTGGTGTTGTCAACATTGGAGCCATCAACGCCTGAATTTGACCTATCAGCGCTTGAAGATTCATGTATGTTTTCATCGACGGGTGTTACTTGTGGACCACCTTTTTCCTTTCCAGCAGCAACAGCAGCAACAAATGCATATGTCCATATAGGAATGGTAACATACTCAAGTATGGGTACTGATTTGTCTGCATGTGATCCTATCTCGTTATCAACCTGTATACCTGAAATTTCAACAATTGGTTCTTCCACAACATTTGAATTTACCTTTACAATATCTGGATTAGTAACAGGCATATAATTTAAGGTTCTAGATAGAGGTTCCAAGTCAAATAACCAATTTCGTCCACTTTCAGGATCACAAGGTTTACTTTCTAAAAATCTAACATGTACCTTTTCAAGTATACGTTTTTCCTTCTTAAGGTAAACCCTATATCCTCTACTCTGCACTGATTAGCCAATAAAATAGCCTTCATCACCTTTAGCACTAAACTTTCCTAAGGCATCACTAGTATCTAATACAACTACATGACAGCCAAAGGGTTTAAGAAAACCAATATTAGGTTTCCTACTCAAAAATAGCTCATAAGGTGTCTTGTTGTGGCTTTTGTTGATCAATGCCCTATTTTGAACATAGCAGGCTGTATTCACAGCCTCAGCCCAAAATGCAATGGGAAAGTGAGCATCAACCAACATTGTCTTAGCTGCTTCTATGAGTGTTCTATTCTTCCTTTCAGCCACCTCATTTTGTTGTGGGGTTCTAGCTACACTAAACTGCCTATTAATCCCTTTCTTGGCACACAAGTCATCTAACAGCTTATTTCTAAACTCACCATCATTATCACTTCTAAGTACTTTAACCTCATTCCCAGTCTTTTTCTCTAATTGGGTAATAAAGTTATTCAAAACATCAGTAGTTTCACTTTTCAAAGCCAAAAAGAAAGTCCAAGTAAATCTAGAAAAATCATCAGTTATGACAAAACAATAAGATTTACCATTTAAGCTTTCTATATTAGTTGGACCAAACAAGTCCATATGCAGCAAGTGAAGTGGTTTAGAACTAGAATGCACAAGTTTAGACTTAAAGGAGACTTTGTGCTGTTTGCCTTTAAGGCATGCAACACAAGAGTCGTCATTGTTGAAAGCCTTTTTAAGCAAACCATCAACTAAACCATGTCTCACAAGTCTATTGATGTTCTTAAAATTGATGTGCCCTAATCTTCTGTGCCAAAGATTACTCTCATCAACTGAAGCCTTAGCATATAGCCATGACAGATTATTATTCATCCTAATTCCATTAAGATTCACATTATAAATGTCCTTATGCCTAGGTGTTCTATAATCAATGAATTTCTCATCAGGTATTTTAAAATCTTTGCTTAACACCAAGCATTCAGTATCAGTGAAAAGAACCTTATTTTTGTTATCACAAACTTGTGTTAAGCTAAACAGATTATAATCAAGTTCTTTTACCAGAAATACGTTCTCAAAACACAAATTGTTGGTGATAATAGAGCCTTTGCCAGTAATGGTTCCATATCCTCCTCCAAAGTATACTTTGTCACCATCCTTAATGGGGGTAAAGTTAGTCAAATAATCTTCCTTCCCCGTCATGTGCCTAGAGCATCCACTATCCCAATATCCATAATCATTAACCTGCTTTTGAATGCCCTGCACGTAAAGAAAACAAATTAGTTTTCTTTGGGAACCCAAGCCTGAGCAGACTTGGATTCATTTGGTTGTTCAACAAGAACAGACTTAGTCCTTATAACAACCCCTTGTTCATCCCTTTTTGGATTAAACACCCAGTTAACCCCAATTGGTTTGGTTATGACCTTTGAAATATAATGAAATCTCTTACAGGTCATAGAAATCCCAACTGAGTTAGGGTTTTGGTCTTATTTGGGTCTCCAAGTTAAGCTAGAAGAAGCTTTAGACCCATTTCCCTTTGGTTGCATGTATTTGGCATTACTTGGTCTAGCAGCGTTGGAAACATTCATGTCAGCGTTAAAATTGTTCTTGACAACGCTAGAATTACTCTTATCAGCGTCAAACCTAGGGTTTGCTACAGGAACCCATTGTCTGTTCGACCATATATTAGTCTTTTGAAAAGGCCTTTGTCCATAAGTATTAGACCCTTTAGTAAAGAATGGAGCTGGTCTAAAGACTTGTGGACTTTGTTGGACAAAAGGTTTCGGTTTGACCATGGTTGACTTTCTATCAGCGTTGACCTTTAAAACATTGACACACTTATAAGCCAAATGTGAAAAACTTCCACAAGTATAACAGGCTTTTCTAGACATAACTCTAGGTCTAGATGAAAAGAAACCTGGCCCATTATCACTAACTTGAATTTTTGGTGACCTAGGTTTTCTATACATTTCTGCATATTTAATACTAGGTTTTCTATCAACGTTTAAGCCAAGGTCAATAGTCTTTCCAGTAGTAGGATTGGTCACTTTTATGGGTGCAGACTCATTTGGGCTGTCACTAAGCATGCCACCCTTAACAAACAAAGTAGGGTTGGCTTTCTTCCATTGGTCCAAATCAGTTAATTTTTGCTTGTATTCCTCTAATGGAGTAAGAACTCTCCAAGACAAATCCTTTCTAAGGACACCATAGAAGTTCCCAGCAGGTGGTGGAACACCAACATACTCTTTCATCCCAATCCCAGTCATATCCCTAGAATCGCTTTGTTCACTAACACATTTTTCTAGGGTTTGAGAAGCTTTATCAAATCTTTGAATTTTAAGATCTACATTATCTTTGTTTTTTATGGCCTCATCTAACTTAGCCTGAATAACACCATTGGATCTCTCCAAGATGTCCCTTACCTCAATACTAGCATTTAGGTCATGAGTCAAAACATTGATTTGATCTTTTAGGTCAAGCTCCATTTTCTTATATTCAGCCACAGTCTTTTCAGTTTGAACAAGTGCAAGTTGATAGTTAGATAACTTGCATTTTTCATCAAAACATCTGATTTTGACTTTAAAATTTCTTTGTTAAGTTTTTCAGTGTTCAAACGACAACCTTTACTACAAAATACATCTTCATATATGTAACACTCTCAATTTTCGTATCCGTACAGCGGAAGGGTCTTTTAGAGTGTTACGGGATAGCACAATAACTCCAATCATAGACAACACATAAAAATGGTTGCACAAGGTTCAACATACATTCATTCGATAAAAAGTTTTAAAGTGTACAACAGGTCCCAAATTATACAGGTCATTAAGTTTACAAAACATAGATCGAATGAACATTTTTAATATTTTGTGGGCCATCAGAGTCGATCTCCATCCGGATTACCTTCAAGCACCTGAGATAAAAACATGCAAAAATCATATCAGCGAATGCCGAGTGAATTCATAGAGTTTAATAAAACCGTTATATAAAGGAATCGTTGAAATCAGAACACAAGTATAATATCAGAAGTAAGTCCTCGTATTGCTAGTCAGGCAATATATAAATCAAGCATACATCTTAAACCGTCCATGAGACCGTAGCCTCAGTATTACCATTATAGGTAATATTATTATCGTTACTCATATCGTTATAGGATCACATTAGATTCATTTGGATTATTATTAGCCGCATGACATTGTTACCTTACTATGAAAACAACGGGCCACGAACCCGACAAACAATTTTCCCATCTAAGTTAGCGTGTCGTCACAATAATCACGCTATGTAAATCTTCTCATACATAAATTCGCTTACCAATCAATGTGGTACGACGGGGATCAACCTTCAAGGCGCGAACTGGGGTGATCGTCCCCAAATAGACTATCATATGCATAAGCGTATACCAAATCCCGGTAGTTCACAATTCATGCTAATGGGACTTTGAGTGACATAACCTAACTACTAATAATCCTTTTTATCTCGTTTATAGGGTCATAACATCATTCGGGTCCATATCATTAAGCATACCATCGGGACTACTTGTGTTCTATTTTTATCAAAAACTAGCATGTTATCTCCCTCGCGGGTTTTCAAATCATTTTATAAAACATTTAAAAGAGTGCGAGGCTATGAACTCACGTTGATAATGAAAGGCGGATTATCGGCTACGGGCGTGCTTCGGTCACGGAAACCTATATAAATAATAATCGGTCTTAGACTTTTGTCCAATGACTTTATCAAAAGAACAATATACATATGATGATTTTGTACATATGATGATGATCAAGTGGGTTTAATATCCTTGTTTACTCATTTTAGTGTTTATGTATTAGTAACTTTTTACTAGTTTACTAGTTTTACCTATTTATATGTTTTTAAGTCCAACAAGCTTATTATAAGTTCTTTAACTTGTATTAGTCCATTTTATACTTGTATTATCAGTATTTATACTTTACATGTTGGGCCCAAATGGGTTAAGCCCAATAAGTACTTTTTATAAGTGTTTAACTTATTTAGTCCAATATGCTAACTTAGCTCGTTAATGTTCGTATGTCCTATAGTTCGGGTTTTATCGGTTTTTACTTGTATTAGATACTTATATATCAGTATATGACTTTTAAAAACTTTACATTAGACGGGTTTGATCGTCTAAGTTTTAATTGGCGAAAAACGTTAATTTTACGGTAATAGCCGAAAAAGTCGTAAAAATCATGTTTATAGTTTTTATAACTTATAAATATTATTCAACTAACATTTTTATAAATTGTCCATTTATTTAACCTTATACATATTTATATAAATGAAATTCATAAGTTAGTGGGTTTTAATTTCACATTTTATACTATATAATTTGAGTGCTTATATATAATAGTATTAAACATTAATTCTTCAAAATCTGATTTTTAGTTTCATCTTCACCATTTTTATCATATCTAGATATCTACAATGAATTAGAAGCTCATTTTTGGATGGCATGAACTTCATATTATGTGATACAATTAAGTTAGTTATAGCTACTGCTCATTCTATGTTTAACTATCCTTAACAGTCCCTACAAAACAGACTATTCAGATTAGCACACTCATCTTGTTTTGATCATATCTCACTCATTTTAATGATTCCATTGCATGGCCAACTCTCACATGTGTATGAAATCTTATACTTACTGTAAATGGATTCCACCATGCAAATTTATCAGTTTAAGTTTTGGTTACTTACTGTTTTTATACAGCCAACAAATTAAGCATGATTTTAGCCTTGTTTCTTATGGTTATTAATCTTTTTAAGCATATTTATCAACACTTGATCCCCACACAACATTTTTATCATCATATATTCATCATATACATATACAACAAGAAAGAAAATACATTTGATCTTTACAAAAATTACAAGAGAAATGGAAAGGATGATCTTCTTTACCAACCAAGAGTATATCTTGTTTTTGGAAGACAACAACTTGATGAATACCAAATATATCTCCAAGATCATCAAACACCAAGAAAGTTTGTTGAGAAATTATCCCTAGGACACAAGAAAATCACCTCCTTTGTTGTTAAAATGGCCACCAAGCAATCAAGGCTTCAAGGTTACTCCATAATATAGCTAGATAACAAGTATCTTGTGGCTAGAAAAGATCAAATGGTGGTGTATGGTGGTAGAGTGGGACGGCAATGGGGTGAGAGTGAGAGAGTTTTGAGAGTTGTTTGCATGAGATAAATGGTGGTAAATGGTTTAGCTTGTGGTTTTGTGGTTAGTGGTAGCTTAAGTGTAAGGCTAAGCTTACACTTGTAAGCTAAGAGTTAAAAAGATGCCACATCTTTGATGTGGTGTCTAGTTTGGGCCGTCCCTTGTATAGTGGGGTGGGATAATTTATTTTGTCCCATCCCGCTAATTTACGGGTATTCCTCGATTCTAGTTTCGTCGATTTGCGTGCCCTCGGGTCGTTTTACGAAAAACGTTTTTATAAATTATGAATCAACGGCACAAAACGAATCTAATAAAAATTGTCTCATCAAAAACGGAGTTCAAAAACGTAAATACGTAATCCTAAGGTTTCCGGTTTAGTCGTAAAGGACGCTAAATTATGCACGTAAGCCCAAATTTAAATCCGTAAATTGTGAGTTCATCAACCAACACAAAAATAAGTTTCAAAATATTATACCAGAAAATAATTCACTACCTGAAAATGTTAGATTGTCACAGCTTTTCCTCCTAAAAGGGATCAACGTCCTCGTGATCCATTTCATTTTGATGTCCGTTTCTTATTGAAATCGAAGAGGTGCGGATATTTCTTCCACATTTCATCCTCTCGTTCCCAAGTATATTCCGGTCCATTCTTTGAATTCCATCGGATCTTGACAATAGGTATTCGACTTTGTTTCAGTTTCTTTACCTCACGATCCATAACCTCTACGGGTTCTTCGATAAAATGCAACTTCCCATCTATTCGAACCTTATCCAATGAAATGTTCTCATCACTCACTGCTAGACATTTCTTAGGATTAGATACATGGAATGTGTTGTGAACACCATGAAGTTCTGGGGGGTAACTCTAGTTTATAAGCCACCGGACCTACTCTAGATAAAATCTTAAAGGGTCCAATATAACGGGGATTCAATTTTCCTCGCTTTCCAAATCTTATAACGCCTTTTCATGGCGATACTTTCAACATTACTCGGTCACCCACTTTAAACTCCATTGGCTTCCGCCGCACATCCGCGTAACTTTTCTGTCTACTACGGGCAGTCAACAACCTATTCTCAATCTGAACTATCATCTCCGTAGTCTCCCGGATCAATTCCGGTCCCGTGAGCTGGGTATCCCCAACTTCACTCCAACATACAGGAGATCTACACTTCCTACCATACAAAGCTTCAAACAGTGCATCCTTAATACTAGAATGGTAACTATTGTTATACGAAAACTCTGCTAACGGCAAATGTTTATCCCAATTATTACCAAAATCTAACACACAAGCTCTCAATGTATCTTCTAGTGTTTGTATCGTCCTTTCACTCTGCCCATCAGTCTGAGGGTGATAAGCAGTGCTCATGTCGAGATTCGTTCCCAAAGATCTTTGGAGAGATTTCCAAAAATTCGATGCGAATCTAGGATCTCGATCTGAAATGATCGATACAGGCACTCCATGCTTGCATACAACATTCTCAAGGTATATACGAGTCAACTTCTCCAATGAGAACTGCTCTTTAACCAGAATGAAGTGTGCTGATTTGGTCAGTCTGTCGACAATAACCCAAATCGAGTTGTTTCCAGATGATGTTCTAGGAAGCTTGGTGATAAAGTCTATCGTAATTCGCTCCTACTTCCATTCAGGAATCTTTGGTTGTTGAAGTAGTCCTGATGGCTTTTGATGTTCAGCTTTGACTCTAGCACAAGTCAAGCATTGAAGAACATACATAGCAATATCAGCTTTCATATTCGGCCACCAGTACAACTTCTTCAAATCATGGTACATCTTATCAGATCCCGGATGAATGGAATACTTAGATTTATGGGACTCTAACATAATCAAATCTCTTAAGCCTCCAAACTTAGGTATCCACATACGACCTCTTAAGCATTTCACTCCATCAGCTCTAACCTCTAAAGGATCTCCTTCTCCTCGGAACCCTTCATTAACAAAATTTTCTTTCTTACAGGCTTCTATTTGTGCATTTCTAATTTGCTCAGGCAAATTATTGTGCACGGTCAAGACTAGAGAACGTACCCTGATAGGCTCTCTATCTTTCCTACTTAACGCATCGACAACAACATTGGCTTTTTCTGGGTGATATTTTATATCACAATCATAATCGCTTAACAACTCTATCCATCTTCGTTGCCTCATGTTCAATTCCTTCTGATCGAGAATATACTGTAGGCTTTTGTGATCGGTGAATACCGTACACTTGGTTCCATACAGATAATGTCTCCAAAACTTAAGAGCAAAGACTACAGCTCCTAAATCAAGATCATGAGTAGTATAATTCTCCTCATTCTTCCTTAATTGCCTAGAAGCATAAGCTATCACTTTCTCTCGCTGCATCAAAACAACTCCATAGCCTCTAAGAGATGCATCACAATACACTACAAAATCTTCACTCCCGTCGGGTAATGATAGAATTGGCGCACTACATAATTTTTGCTTCAATGTCTGAAATGCTACATCCTCATCACTTCCCCAAATGAAAGGTTTATTCTTCTGGGGTAAGCTTAGTCAATGGTTTAGCTATCAAAGAAAATTCTTTAATGAACCGCCTATAATAGCCAGCCAATCCTAAGAACTGTCGCACTTCCGTTGGCGTTGTCGGTGCAGACCAATTCTTAATGGCTTCAACCTTTGCAGGATCAACATGAATTCCATCTTTGTTAATCACATGACCAAGAAATTGCACAGAATCTAACCAGAAATCACATTTCGAAAACTTAGCATACAACCTTTCAACTTTTAACAAATTCAAGATAATCCTTAAATGTTCTCTATGTTCATCTTCATTCTTAGAATAGATTAGAATATCGTCAATAAACACAATCATAAATTTATCCAAGTAGGACTTGAACACTCGATTCATTAAATCCATGAAAACCGCAGGTGCGTTTGTTAACCAAATGGCATTACTTGAAATTCATAGTGTCCATAACGAGTTCTAAATGCAGTTATAGGAATATCTTCTTCACGGACGCGAAGTTGGTGATATCCTGACCGCAAATCTATCTTAGAATACACACTAAATCTTTGTAGTTGATCAAACAAATCATCAATCCTAGGTAAAGGATATCGATTTTTAATTGTCAACTTATTCAGTTCCCTATAATCAATGCACATACGGAAAGATCCATCCTTCTTCTTAATGAACAAGACTGGAGCTCCCCAAGGTGACGAGCTCGGTCGAATAAAACCTTTATCAGACAACTCCTTAAGTTGCTCAGATAACTCCTTTAATTCAGAAGTGGCTAATCGGTAAGGCGCACGTGCCACCGGTGCAGCACCAGGAATTAAATCGATTCGAAACTCTACTTGCCTTATCAGTGGAAGTCCGGGTAAATCTTTAGGAAATACCTCAGGAAATTCACAAATAATAGGTACATCTTCCAATCGTTTCTCCCTAGACTCATTCCCGGTCACTTGAGCTAAGAATAACTCACAACCGTTCCTGATGTACTTTTGGACTTTTATACTTGAAACGATTTTCAAACGGGATTCACCTCGATTACCATCAATGACTAACGTTCTATTCCTAAGAGGAATCTTAACCTTCTTCTCTCCACATAAATTAGTAGCTGATACAAGGTTTTTGACCCGTATGAAAGTTATCGTTCTAGTGGTCTAATCGAATTGATCTAGGTTCTCTATGTGACTCTATCGTTCTTTGGTGAAACAAAAGTGTGTCGTTGTAGTATATTTAAATGTGCAAGACTTAAAAGTAAAATGCGTTAAAGTAAAATGGCGTTAAAATTAAACTAAGTCTAATTAAACTAAGTCTAATTAAACTAAAGGGTGCGATATTTAAAAACTTTTTAAAGTAAATTAATTAAATTGACTTAAAATTAAAGCGTGACGAGAATTAAAATTAGACAAGAATTAAAATGATAACTTAAAAATTAAACAAGACGAAAACATAAAACAAACACCTAATCGGAATATATTCCGATCAGACTCACCATCGGAATGAACACACACCCCTATCGGAATGTTGATTGAAAACACCAGATCGGAATATGTCACCTTTTCAGATCGGAATAACCAAACAACCCAGATCGGAATAATGTTCAGATCGCAAAGTTTCAGATCGAAATCCTGATCGGAATGAACTATCGGAATACAAAGGTGCAATCTGTCGGAATGTAACCTATCGGAATGTATCCCAGATCGAAATGTTACTAAGAAAAATTGGGCAGCACTTCGACTAAGTAAACCTCAAGAGCCGTCAGAATGTGCGATCGCAATGTGTGATCGCAACCCCAGATCGGAATGAGGGTGATGTTACTCCTATCGCAATCCCGGATCGGAATGCAAAACCCTTGTCCAAAACTGTCACTATCGGAATGTGGAGAAGCGAGCCGTCGCAATGTGTGTTTACCTTACTTTCCGATGGAGTACCAAATTCGTAATAAGCACAAATCCAAATAAGCTATAACTAATAAGCAATAATAAAGACTTAAATGAAATGAAGAGAAACGAAACAATGAGCTAAAAAGTTAAAACCTTTCAAAATTTAAAAGGCGAAACTAATTAAAAGGGAGTTTAAAAAGTAAAACTTTTAAGAAAACTTTCAAAACAATTAAGCAAAATACCAAATAAGCACATAAGATTGTCAAACTTATGGGTTATTTCGTATGTAACTTAAAGAAAAAGAAAGGACGAAACTTTTAGTTAAATAAGCAAATGTATTAAGCAAAACTTTGCTTAATCCGAAATTTAAACCGAAACAAAAATGAGAAGAGAAGAATGAGATTGACAAAAGTAAACTTGATCAAAGATAAATGAAGATTAAAGCAAGAAAAGTAAAGGACACTTACTTGGAATTAAAAGATAATTAAGGTGCAAAACATGTATTTAAATGACATGAAAAGTAAATGACAAGATAAGAAAATGGTGGAAGACTAATTGTCACCTTAGCCAACAACATGAAAATGAGATACTAATGGTCTATTTATAGGAGATTAGGAGAGTGGTTAGAGGAAGCTTCCTCCTCTCCTTCCTTCCTTGTTAATTGCACCATTAAGTCCTTCCTTCTTAGTCTTTTGTTAATCTTGGACTTTAAGGACTTTTGGCTCGGGATTTATTTAAACTCGTCTTTTAATTCTTCAATAAATAAGACTGGAATTCTTCGGCTTTTGGTAAACTTCCGTCTTTTGACTTTTTCTTCGATAAATCTTCAGAATTGGTCTTGTACTTCCGTTCTTTTTGCACTCTTGACTTCTTGACTACATCTTTCATCTTTTTCTTCAATAAAAGCCCGTAAATGCCGTGTTTTCTCCACTTTTCACAATTTCGTCCTAAATCACAACAAAAACACAAACCACGCATAATTCCGACATAAAAGACATAAAATACACGTTTTGGCTCGGTTATTATTGTAATTAAGTGGTAAAAAGGATGGGTGTTTACACACCTATCAAATCCCCTACACTTGACCATTGCAATGTCCTCATGCAATGCATTAGTTACAAAGCAAGTTTACATTTTTCATCATAATTAATCCATAGTGGCCTTTATTAAAGATATAGAAAACTATAAACATCAAAGTAAAGAAATCAAAAGCATACCTTGGGTTTTGGAAATGTCATGAATAATCATCATCCCAAACCAAGCTTAAAAACGAGATCATTGTTATTATAAGTTAGTAAACTAACACGAACTCATGTGGGCCAATTATTCACTTAGACTCCCTTATTCCTAGGTGTATCTCTTATATTTTATTGTTGTCTTGAATGATCACGAGGATGCATTGTTGACTTATTTCGATAGTTATTTAGTCCGAAAATAAAGTGAACGATTAATCAATAGTTAGCTAAAGGACAAAATCTTTTAAAACTGCTTCTCGGGACCTCATAAAGTTCATATCTTGGCATAACTCGCTTCGTGATTTGAGACCTTTCTCGGACCGATATTTGGCAGCGACTTCATACTTCAAACCTTGAGAGATGTTCATGAAATTGTGGTCTTCTCTTCATAATGGAATTTCTTCACTTGAAGTTTTGAGAGATTCATACTGGGCCCACGACTTCTTCATTTTTCTCCAATCTTTATTTTGGACTTTGATATACAACGATCCGCCTCCTTTTTGACTTGGATCTATTTATCCTCATACCTTGTTAGGGTCTTTTCGGATACACTTCTCCATGACTTTTGGGGAGTTTTTGCTTTACGTCGTGTGTCTCGATCCTTCATATTGATTTTCAATAAATGATTCTTCACATCACTTTGGATGTTTAGCAACAAAATATAGCCCTCATGCCTTGTTAGGGCCTTTTCGGACTCGCCAATCTTCGCATCCCGCTTCAATAAGTTATGCCTTGGCTATGAACTCTAATCCATACCGAGCAACTTTTAAACGATCTTGGGCTAGAAGCTAAGTAACTTTTCAAATCGTACAACCTTATTTATTGCAGATAAATTTATTAACAAGCGATGGGAGAATAGGCTTATAATTAACTCACATAAATTCACGAAAGAATACCGAACTTATAGTTGGCTCTATCATCTCTCGTTCTCCACAGTTTAAAATCTCAAGGAATGAGACTCGTGGATACTTAGCCTATTAAATAAAAGTTTTGGGTTTTCGAGTCGCCTATAGGATCTTGCAACCTCTTAGACTTTTTCAAGTTTAGAAATCGCGTTTTAAAGTTCCCTTGATAAACGACTCCCTAGGATCAATTATAGGAACTTGCGAAAAGTTCTTGTTCTTAACCCGTGAGAGTTAAGACTTTCGCGTTTTATAGCTCCCTATATAAAAGCCTAGCAAAACTTAACTTAAACACGTTAAGGATACTAGCTAGAGTAAACTTAGAAAAGTAAACTCGGGTTGAGTCAAAAGATTCATAACGTTTGAAAATTAAAACCACTTTATTAAACATTTATTCTAATAAGGAAAGAAAATAACTATACAAAAGGAAAAACTAATGGGCCAAAATAGATCAAAAATTTTGAAAAATGTCGAAAAACTGATTTTCCGGTTAAAATGAGGACAAATACAAGGAAAATGCCACTTAACTTCGATAGAAGTCCCCCCTACACTTAACATAAACATTGTCCTCAATGTTTAAGCATGTGGGAGTAAAATCCCCTACACTTAGGACATTGTGCACTTCGTTTAAATCTTGCCAAGGAAGAGACAACTAAAGAGATTCCTATTTTAATATTGGAAAATATAAAATAGTGAATCGAAAAGAGTTTAGGATAGAATCGGGAAAATGGAACATGGAATCACGGGTCGTCAAGAATCATCGAGAGTGGATCATTGAAGCTCGAATCCCTGATTTAGAGAGGAGAGGAAATAGCAAACCAAAGGGTCTCCCTTACACTTATGATAAAGAAAGCGGAAAGATAGATGCATGGGTTGCCTCCCAAGAAGCGCTTGATTTTTGTTAACCGAGTCGTGAGCCTGACTCGTCCTTGATTATCAACGGAAGAAGCATGTAACATATCCACCAGGATCAAAGACATAGTTTTCCTCCATCAAGTAGCACAAGCTTAAGGCGAACAAGTCAAGCCAAAGAAGAGTATGCAAGGTTCCCTTAAGCAGCGATGGAGCACGGTGGAAGCAAGGGTGAAGTGGTGCAAGCATGTCTTCAATAATTCCAAAGATTTTTCCTTTTATTTCATCAGGTGGATACTGAGATGGCTTAAAGATTTCAATACCGGGGTCGAACACCTTTTCTTTTAAGGGAAAATAGCATTCAGGCTCAGCAGAATGGGAAGAAGATCCGCGAAGAAGCACAACCTCGTCCTCAGAAGGGGGACAAAGAGGTGTTAAATCATATGTGCTGCGGATATTGGTGTCGACCGATTTCTTCTCCTTTGAAAGAATGTTCTTCAAATCCAAAGTAGGATCAAGACGATAATCTTCAAAATCATAAGGAGGAGCATCACTCTCATGAGGGAAGTAAGTATTAAGAAATGTAGAGAAGTCTTCCTCAAATGAGTAATCATCCAAAGTAGGATCGAGTGATGTAAATAGAGGATCTTCATCATGTGAAGAATCACTCGAAAGAGTATCAGCCTCATCGAAATCATCATACGTGGGCAGGTCGGGATACTCAGAAGTAAGGTCATCATAATCATCCGAATCTGAGCTAGAATCATCATCATCATAAGCATCAAAGACCGGTGGAGAATCATAAATGGGAGAAGCATCCAAATTGGAGAGAGAATTATTCACATCCTCTTGAAAAAGTGGATTATCAATGCATGAGTCGAATAGAGGATTGTTGTAGATGGTAAAATCATCGAGCACATTAATCATATTCATGGATTATCTTCCAAAGGTTTTGCTTGTAAGCTTTCCCATTTTAAAGACTTGTGCATCATCCCCGACTCTTAAGATTAGCTCGCCTTCGGCAACATCTACTAGAGCTCGTCCGGTTCTCAAGAATGGCCGACCAAGTATTAAAGGAATACGAGGGTCCATTTCATAATCAACAACCACGAAGTCGACCGGGAAAGTAAATGTGCCAACTTTGATGAACACATCTTTGGCAATACCAACGGGGTAAGCGAGAGTGCGATTTGCAAGTTCGAGAGTCATCTTTGTTGGAGTGAGGTCGGGTAATGATAGTGTTTTCCAAACACTCAAAGGCATAAGATTAATACTAGCCCCGAGATCAACAAGGGCAGTAAATTCTTCAGTTTTGTTGAAAACGCAAGGCAACACAAAACGACCGGGATCTCCAAGCTTTTCTGGAAGTTCTTTAAGAATAACTACAGAGCAGTTTTCATTTAAGCGTGTGTTGGCGAGCTCAATCAACTTTTCCTTATTGTTAAGCAATTCCTTAAATGCTTTAACAAATTTGGGCATGTGGACAAGTGCTTCAAGAAAGCTAATGTTGAAGTTATTTGAGAAATCATCTTCACATAGCGTGTCACTTCAGAGTCATCCTTGGTTAGCATTTTGGTCTTGCCTAAACGAGAAGGATAAGGGATATTGGGTTTGGGTGGTGAAGGTGCAGGTGTAGCAGGTAAAGGTTGAGATGTTGAAGGGTGAGATGTTGAAGGTTCCTTCCTAGGGACATCGTCATGGCGAGGCGGAGACGGTAATGGTGCATTAATACTAGGTGTAGGAGGAGTAGGGATAAATGGTGGTGGAGGAGGTGTAGATGATGGGGGGTGGGATTGGTGGGTCGACAATGGTAATTCCACTACGCGTAGTAATAGCACTCACATTTGCTCGCGGATTGGTGACGGTGTTTGAAGGTAGAGAACTTGAAGTAGAAGGTTGAGCGGCGGGCAAGAAACTAGCAAGCATATTTTTCAAATCATTGGTTTGATTGCTGAAGGAGGATTAAATGTTATCTCGAAGCTCGGATCTAATCTCATTTCCTTGCTTTGTGATATCTCCTTTCAGATTGATAATTTGACTCTGTAGATTCTTGATTTGCTCACCGTGGGTTCTCATGATGGCCTCAACATCCGGATTACTGGGTAGGGTTTGTTGGGCGGGTGGGTGATAAGGATTAGAAGCTCTTGGTGGGATTTGGTTGCTTCTATTGTAGTTGTTGGCGGGGTTTTGGTTTTGAGGAGAAAAACCGGGTGAAAGGTAGTTGTTAGATCGGTAACTCAACAAATTTCTATCCCCTTGAGGTCGAGCTTGGTAATTTTCCGGTGAATAATTACCATAAGCTGCATACACATTTTCCGGATTTCCTTGAGTCGAAGGACAATCGGTGTATGAGTGAGGACCGCCGCATGTTTCACAAGGATTAGCAACCGCTTTAACTTGTTGTTGTTGTTGGTTTGAAGCGAGAAGCGTGATACTTTTGCTCATTTCAGTCATCATGCGGGTGAGTTCGGTCATATCAGGGTTTGCTGAGGTGGAAGAAACATTGACTCTCGGGTTGTTCCTTGAAGAAGCAGAGGAATCCCAGTTTTTGTGGTGAGTAGTCATGTTCTCAATTAGCTCTCTACACTCCTCGGGTCTCCTTTTCATAAATTTGCCACCGGCGGCTGCATTAATCGTATCACGATCTCGAAAAGTTAAACCGTTGCAGAAAGTATCTATTAAGGTCACAGGGAGCATGTTGTGGTTTGGACAACGATCAATCAAGACATTATATCGCTCCCAAGCATCAAAAAGAGATTCATCAGGGTCTTGCATGAAACCGCTGATTTGATTGCGAAGGCTCGCGACCATGGATGGTGGAAAGTAGCGCGACAAAAAGCGTTGAGTCATGTCATCCCAAGTGTGAATAGAATTCTTCGGGAGACGATCAAACCATTTCTCGGCATGATGTGATAAAGTATGTGGGAAGAGTTGTAGGCGAAGAACATCCATTGTGGCACCAGGCAACTTCATGCTTTGGGTGATTGTAATGAACTTGTCGAGGGGTTTGTTGGCATCATCATCAGGCAATCCACGGAAAGGATTTGTTTGCACTTGCTGAATCATGTGGTGCTTCAACAAAAACTCAGGAGCGTTGATTTGCATCAGCGCAATCGGTCCTCCTCGTCCAAACATGGTAGGTTGACAAAGCTCCTCCATGGTCCGAAGATCGGGCTGTGGAAGAACATTGTTGTTATTATTGAGGTGCGGTGGATGATTGTTGTTGTTAACACCTGACATACTTAAATCTTCTTGAGTCTCGGGCTCTTGATAATTAGAATATCTAGTACGCATACACCTGAAAATGCAAAAGAAAAAGAAACCAAACACAAAGACAATATATATACACAATAAAGATAAAATCTATTTGGATTTTTGAAATTTTTAATTTTTATGTATTTTTATCAATTTTAATTTTTATGATTTTTTGAATTTTTTATGCAAGAAAAATAACGCTCACAAGTGAACGGATCCCAAAAAAACAACGCGTCTTTCATAGAAAACCGTTAATCTTTACGAAAAGAGCCGGCAGCGGCGCCATTTAATAACTGGCTTTTGACCCGTATGAAAATTATCGTTCTAGTGGTCTAATCGAATTGATCTAGGTTCTCTATGTGACTCTATCGTTCTTTGGTGAAACAAAAGTGTGTCGTTGTAGTATATTTAAATGCGCAAGACTTAAAAGTAAAATGCGTTAAAGTAAAATGGCGTTAAAATTAAACTAAGTCTAATTAAACTAAAGGGTGCGATATTTAAAAACTTTTTAAAGTAAATTAATTAAATTGACTTAAAATTAAAGCGTGACGAGAATTAAATTAGACAAGAATTAAAATGATAACTTAAAAATTAAACAAGACGAAAACATAAAACAAACACCCAATCGGAATATATTCCGATCAGACTCACCATCGGAATGAACACACACCCCCTATCGGAATGTTGATTGAAAACACCAGATCGGAATATGTCACCTTTTCAGATCGGAATAACCAAACAACCCAGATCGGAATAATGTTCAGATCGCAAAGTTTCAGATCGAAATCCTGATCGGAATGAACTATCGGAATACAAAGGTGAAATCTGTCGGAATGTAACCTATCGGAATGTATCCCAGATCGGAATGTTACTAAGAAAAATTGGACAGCACTTCGACTAAGTAAACCTCAAGAGCCGTCGGAATGTGCGATCGCAACCCCATATCGGAATGAGGGTGATGTTACTCCTATCGCAATCCCGGATCGGAATGCAAAACCCTTGTCCAAAACTGTCACTATCGGAATGTGGAGAAGCGAGCCGTCGCAATGTGTGTTTACCTTACTTTCCGATGGAGTACCAAATTCGTAATAAGCACAAATCCAAATAAGCTATAACTAATAAGCAATAATAAAGACTTAAATGAAATGAAGAGAAACGAAACAATGAGCTAAAAAGTTAAAACCTTTCAAAATTTAAAAGGCGAAACTAATTAAAAGGGAGTTTAAAAAGTAAATCTTTTAAGAAAACTTTCAAAACAATTAAGCAAAATACCAAATAAGCACATAAGATTGTCAAACTTATGGCTTATTTCGTATGTAACTTAAAGAAAAAGAAAGGACGAAACTTTTAGTTAAATAAGCAAATGGATTAAGCAAAACTTTGCTTAATCCGAAATTTAAACCGAAACAAAAATGAGAAGAGAAGAATGAGATTGACAAAAGTAAACTTGATCAAAGATAAATGAAGATTAAAGCAAGAAAATTAAAGGACACTTACTTGGAATTAAAAGATAATTAAGGTGCAAAACATGTATTTATATGACATGAAAAGTAAATGACAAGATAAGAAAATGGTGGAAGACTAATTGTCACCTTAGCCAACAACATGAAAATGAGATACTAATGGTCTATTTATAGGAGATTAGGAGAGTGGTTAGAGGAAGCTTCCTCCTCTCCTTCCTTCTTGTTAATTGCACCATTAAGTCTTTCCTTCTTAGTGTTTTGTTAATCTTGGACTTTAAGGACTTTTGGCTCGGGATTTCTTTAAACTCGTCTTTTAATTCTTCAATAAATAAGACTCGAATTCTTCGGCTTTTGGTAAACTTCCGTCTTTTGACTTTTTCTTCGGTAAATCTTCAGAATTGGTCTTGGACTTCCGTTCTTTTTGCACTCTTGACTTCTTGACTAAATCTTTCATCTTTTTCTTCAATAAAAGCCCGTAAATGCCGTGTTTTCTCCACTTTTCACAATTTCGTCTTAAATCACAACAAAAACACAAACCACGCATAATTCCGACATAAAAGACATAAAATACACATTTTGGCTCGGTTATTATTATAATTAAGTGGTAAAAAGGATGGGTGTTTACACACCTATCAGTAGCATTATTCAACGACAACCAATCCATACCAATAATAATATCAAAACTACCTAATTCTATCAACATCAAATCAATCGGAAAGGAATAGTTTAAGAGATTTAGAGAGCATCCTTCTAATAGCTTATTAGTTTTCACTAATTTACCATCAGCCAATTCCACCTCGTAACTGGTATTTATCTCAACAGGTTCAATGTCAATTAGGGCACTAAATTTGGTGGATACAAAGCTCCTATCAGCACCCGAATCAAATAAAGCAACAGCATAATGATTGTTGAGTAAAAACGTACCGGTAACGACATTTGGATCCTCTTTCTTCACCTCAATTGTTCCAAGTTGATAGACACCACCCTGGGGGTTTCTTCCAGGTACAATCGCTTTCAAATTGGGGCATTCCGATTTCCTATGACCTTCTTCATTACAGTTGAAGCAAATGGTTCCCTTCTTACACCTTTCAACCTTGTGTCCAAGCTTTCCGCAATTTCGGCACTTCCAACAGTCGCCAGCATGCCTCTTGTTGCCACACTTAGGACATCTATCATCGTTGCGCGGTGTGTTGTTGGTAAGAGCATTTGCATTCCCCTTTCTCTGGTTCTGACGGCGATTGAAATTCTTCCTATTATCACCTCTATCTACACGATCACCATCACCCTTTCTTTTCTCACCAACACGGGCTTCATCTTCCCTATCCTGAATTATCTGTCCAATGAGTTGGTAAGCCACTCGAACAGCATCATCAATTTTCAGTGGTTTAGATGATGTCACGTCCCCCCGGATATTCTTGGTCAACCCTTTAATATATTGTTCAATTCGGATCTCTTCGGGTTCCACCAATCGAGGACATAGCAAGGCCAACTCATGGAATCGGTTTGTGTAACTATCAATGTCCACACCTTTCATTCTCAGATGAATCAAATCTTGTTCTAACCTAATAATCACACTACGGGGACAAAACTCCAAAGTCATCCACTTCTTAATTTCAGCCCAAGGAGTAGCATTAGCAGCATCAATACCCATGAAAGCAATTCTCCCGTTCCACCAAGTCAACGCACGACCTTTAAGAGTAGCCATAGCAAAATTCACTTTATCTTCCTCCTTTCACTTACTAATCCAAAACACCGACTCAATCTTCTCAATCCACTGGCTTAATCCTACAGCACCTTCAGTTCCATTAAAAGGTAGAGGTTCACACTTCATGAACGTCACATAAGTACAGCCACCAACTTCAGGGGCATTAGTTCCAAGTCCTCCTATATTTCCTCCAGCATTAGCATTCACATTATTAGCATTCACATTCACATTAGTACCGCCAATTCCACTATCGTCAGCTCCACTACCGCCAGCTCCACTACCGCCAGCTTCACTACCGCCAGCTCCACTACCGCCAGCTTCATTTCTAGCATTTGCCATAAATTCATAGATGCGGTAACTTGCTCCGTGATAATCCTACGTACATCATCCTCAGTAACAGTTTTCTTAGGCGACATAGTTCTATAATTTCACAATTTCAAAGTATTAAGCATTCACCCAACAAGGGATTCATATAATATGGATTGAATTCATAATCAAGATACAAATAAGGCACAATATGGAACTCAAGACAAGATACATATTTCATTAGATTTGAAACAAAAGCATTGTCTTAGTTACATCCCATATCAAAGTTCTAGCACTATACATAATCAAAATTCGTGCCAAGTCTACTACTAACAAGTCGGTTCAGTCAAAGCTACAAAAGTACAAAAGATACAAAGGTCACTACTAAATACAAACTGGTCTACTGAGAACCGCCAGATGGTCCATCATCCATCGTCTTTTGTATCTTTGTCGGACGATCACTAGACACATCTTCAGCTGGGCGCTTATGGATCACTCCTCTTTCAACCATGTCAGCATAAAATCTACTATTCCAACCCACATATATATTCAACTCCTTCTCAGCTTTCTCACGCATCGCACGAGCTACATTCAACTGAATCTCCATAGAATTCACCTTTTTCTTCATAGCAGCAAACTCACCACTTTCTAACACCGATAACCTCCTAAAAGCCTCATTCAAACCACGCTCTACATCATTCAAATCCAAACTAAGCAATTCCCGCTCTTTCTCACCAACCTTAGTCTTCGACTCCAAATAAGCAACATGAGTCTGAACAACACCTAATCCAATCTCTGTCATACTACTCTTAACACGGGAAGCATCTAGATCACGTCTCAAGGCCCATGGTGCAAGACCATCAATATGAGTAGCCTCTCGAGCACTAGACGAATCTCCTATCACACGTCTACGAGTAGCAATACCATTAGTACCGTCAGGTGCGTTATCATCCTCATCCTCCTCGACATCCTCGTCGTCAATCTCATCATCTAAATTATCTATCCCAATCTCATCACCATTCTCAATATCAACATTATCAATCTCATTCTCTACCATATCAACCTGAGGGGCAATCTGATCTCCTTGTCCTATCTCGAGATCGGGATCCTCAAATGGTTCCTCCTCATCATCCATATCATAATCTACTAAGTCTAAATAAGGATCATCATCTACATTAGGTTCGGGAATAGCATGGTTCTCTACAAGAATATTAGGGTCAGCCATGACATTCTGCATTTATATATATCTCGTATTAGGATAACATACTTATTAAACAATTACATACTGAAATCATGATATATACATATATATAAATTAAATTATATATATTAAAATATATATCTTCTCAATAGGGCTTGTTGGTAACGTCGAAGATCTTTGGCACCGTTATAGTCAAAAGATTTTTCAAATATTTTCTCAAATGTTCATAGTTAAAAGATTTTGAAAAGTTTTGTTTAAAACCTTGGTTTTTAAAATCTTTTGTTCTCTATAACGAGAGCTCTGGTACCAAACTGTAACACACTCAATTTTCGTATCGGTACAGCGGAAGGGTCTTTTAGAGTGTTATGGGATAGGACAATAACTCCAATCATAGACAACACATAAAAATGGTTGCACAAGGTTCAACATACATTCATTCGATAAAAAGTTTTAAAGTGTACAACAGGTCCCAAATTATACATGTCATTAAGTTTACAAAACATAGATCGAATGAACATTTTTAATATTTTGTGGGCCATCAAAGTCGATCTCCATCCGGATTACCTTCAAGCACCTGAGATAAAAACATGCAAAAATCATATCAGTTAATGCCGAGTGAATTCATAGAGTTTAATAAAACCGTTATATAAAACAATCGTTGAAATCAGAACACACAAGTATAATATCAGAAGTAAGTCCTCGTATTGCTAGTCAGGCAATATATAAATCAAGCATACATCTTAAACCGTCCATGAGACCGTAGCCTCAATATTACCATTATAGGTAATATTATTATCGTTATTCATATCGTTATAGGATCACATTAGATTCATTTGGATTATTATTAGCCGCATGACATTGTTACCTTACTATGAAAACAACGGGCCGTGAACCCGACAAACAATTTGCCCATCTAAGTTAGCGTGTCGTCACAATAATCACGCTATGTAAATCTTCTCATACATAAATTCGCTTACCAATCAATGTGGTACGACGGAGATCAACCGTCAAGGCGCGAACTGGGGTGATCGTCCCCAAATAGTACTATCATATACATAAGCGTCTACCAAATCCCGGTAGTTCACAATTCATGCTAATGGGACTTTGAGTGACATAACCTAACTACTAATAATCCTTTTTATCTCGTTTATAGGGTCATAGCATCATTCGGGTCCATATCATTAAGCATACCATCGGGACTACTTGTGTTCTATTTTTATCAAAAACTAGCATGTTATCTCCCTCTCGGGTTTACAAATCATTTTATAAAACATTTAAAAGAGTGCGAGGCTATGAACTTAACTTGATAATGAAAGGCGGATTATCGGCTACGGGCGTGCTTTGGTCACGGAAACCTATATAAATAATAATCGGTCTTAGACTTTTGTCCAATGACTTTATCAAAATAACAATATACATATGATGATTTTGTACATATGATGATGATCAAGTGGGTTTATATATCCTTGTTTACTCATTTTAGTGTTTATGTATTAGTAACTTTTTACTAGTTTACTAGTTTTACCTATTTACATGTTTTTAAGTCCAATAAGCTTATTATAAGTTCTTTAACTTGTATTAGTCCATTTTATACTTGTATTATCAGTATTTATACTTTACATGTTGGGCCCAAATGGGTTAAGCCCAATAAGTACTTTTTATAAGTGTTTAACTTATTTAGTCCAATTATTAGTCCAATATGCTAACTTAGCTCGTTAATGTCCGTATGTCCTTTTATCGGTTTTTACTTGTATTAGATACTTATATATCAGTATATTACTTTTAAAAACTCTACATTAGATGGGTTTGATCGTCTAAGTTTTAATTGGCGAAAAACGTTAATTTTACGGTAATAGCCGAAAAAGTCGTAAAAATCATGTTTATAGTTTTTATAACTTATAAATATTATTCAACTACCATTTATTTAACCTTATACATATTTATATAAATGAAATTCATAAGTTAGTGGGTTTTAATTTCACATTTTATACTATACAATTTGAGTGCTTATATAATAGTATTAAACATTAATTCTTCAAAATCTGATTTTTAGTTTCATCTTCACCATTTTTATCATATCTAGAGTTCTACAATGAATTAGAAGCTCATTTTTGGATGGCATGAACTTCATATTATGTTCTACAATTAAGTTAGTTATAGCTACTGCTCATTCTATGTTTAACTATCCTTAACAGTCCCTACAAAACAGACTATTCAGATTAGCACACTCATCTTGTTTTGATCATATCTCACTCATTTTAATGATTCCATTGCATGGCCAACTCTCACATGCGTATGACATCTTATACTTACTATAAATAGATTCCACCATGCAAATTTATCAGTTTAAGTTTTGGTTACTTACTGTTTTTATACAGCCAACAAATTAAGCATGTTTTTAGTCTTGTTTCTTATGGTTATTAATATTTTTAAGCATATTTATCAACACTTGATCCCCACACAACATTTTTATCATCATATATTAATCATATACATATACAAAAAGAAAGAAAATACATTTGATCTTTACAAAAATAACAAGAGAAATGGAAAGGATGATCTTCTTTACCAACCAAGAGTATATCTTGTTTTTGGAAGACAACAACTTGATGAACACCAAATATATCTCCAAGATCATCAAACACCAAGAAAGTTTGTTGAGAAATTAGCCCTAGGACACAAGCAAATCACCTCCTTTGTTGTTAAAATGGCCACCAAGCAATCAAGGCTTCAAGGTTACTCCATAATATAGCTAGATAACAAGTATCTTGTGGCTAGAAAAGATCAAATGGTGGTGTATGGTGGTAGAGTGGGACGGAAATGGGGTGAGAGTGAGAGAGTTTTGAGAGTTGTTTGCATGAGATAAATGGTGGTAAATGGTTTAGCTTGTGGTTTTGTGGTTAGTGGTAGCTTAATTGTAAGGCTAAGCTTACACTTGTAAGCTAAGAGTTAAAAAGATGCCACATCTTTGATGTGGTGTCTAGTTTGGGCCGTCCCTTGTATAGTGGGGTGGGATAATTTATTTTTTCCCATCCCGCTAATTTACGGGTATTCCTCGATTCTAGTTTCGTCGATTTGCGTGCCCTCGGGTCGTTTTACGAAAAACGTTTTTATAAATTATGAATCAACGTCACAAAACGAATCTAATAAAAATTGTCTCATCAAAAACGGAGTTCAAAAACGTAAATACGTAATCCTAAGGTTTCCGGTTTAGTCGTAAAGGACGCTAAATTATGCACGTAAGCCCAAATTTAAATCCGTAAATTGTGAGTTCATCAACCAACACAAAAATAAGTTTCAAAATATTATACGAGAAAATAATTCACTACCTGAAAATGTTAGATTGTCACAATATACCTCATTGTCTGATGAAGATGAAGAATGTGCCATGAGAGCATAGTGAACATGCTCCTCTTCCTTCTTTTCTACAACCAAGGCTTTGTTCTCTTCCACATCTTTAGCCAAAAAGCCCCAGTTCCAGCCAACACCATCAATCTCTTGCATGGCAACCATAGCTTTGGTATCTTCAACCTTGATGATTTGGCTTGAAGGCTTTCCAGCATCAGGTCTTCTTGGAGATCTGCATTCTCTCATAAAGTGACCCATTCTATGGAAATTGTAACACTCAACCTTGGATTTATCAAAACCAGCAGTGTCTTTAGCATTAAAAGTCATCTTCTTCCTGAATCTCCTATTCCATCTATTGGCCCTTATGCTTGCAAGTTCCATATTCCACTTTATGTCCATCTCCTCCAAGTGCTCATCACTAATTTGCTCAAGGTCCTCATATGTAATCACTGAACCATTGGGCAATGAAGCAATGTATGCACACACTGTATCTAGATCAATACCAGCAGGCTTAACTCTTGGTGAGTTAACATTGTATGTGTCAGCGTCTGTATGTGGGGCGCTGACAAAGCTTGATCCAACGTTGACACATGGTGATCCAATAACGGGGTGCATATATGACTCCCTTCGATCAAATTGACCTTCACTATGTGAGAAGAAGGCCATATTTCCATTGGTAGATTTTCTTTCTTGATCCAAAAGGATTTCACTTTCTATAATCCTTAGTTTATTGTAGACGTCATCAAAAGTGGAACTTTTGTGAGTATTATTAGCAATCATAGACCTTGCTTCAATCTTCCATGCATCACCAAGACTTTTAAGGAAAGTGGTGATGATGTCAGCATCATCATGCACTGTTCCCATAAATGACAACTTGCTTGTTATGTCAAGAATTCTGCTTCTCACCCCACTTAGCTTTTCATTGGGAAGAGCTTTGAACACATCATACTCATGCAAGAGTTGCTTCTTTTTCTCTGAGGCAGTATCATCATTACCACCATAAGTGACTTGAAGGGCTGCCCAAAGATCTTTGGCAGACTCATAGCCTCTATACTTGTGCCGATTGGCTTGTCCCAAAGAAAGTTTGAGGATGCTTAGAGTTTTCATGTCATTCCTTCTTTTTGCAATGTCCTCAGTTAGGACAGCTCTCCCATCTCCAGGTTGTTCTTTTCGAGCAGCTTCACTTGAGCCTGGAGTTGATCTTAAAGTAATAGCAGCTTGAATCTTGGCAGCCTTATCGAATGTGTTTCCATATTCAGTTATTTCCCATAGGATGTGGTCATGGATTTGAAGGTACTGTTCGAAATTGAACTTCCATAACTCAAAGTTGTATGGGTCTAGCATGGGGATTTTTCTGTTATGGCTTGAGGAGGAGGTCAACTCTGGAGTAGACATGTTGTCTGGATTTTAGGGTTTCTGAAAATTAGGGTTTTTGGTGATTTAGGGTTTTTTTTTGTTCTTTAGATCAAAGTTCCTCAACAAGCTCTGATACCACTTGTTGATCCCAAACTTAGATCGATTTAGCTTGTGTAAACGAGAATAAATCAAGTTAAACACTTAGAGAAACTTTGTTGTATATGAAAAAATTTAAGTATTATGCGGAATTAATACTTAAACAAGAACACACAAACAAGATAAACCAAACTTTCACTTTGATTGATTAATCGAACTTGCGTACAATGAAAGTGTGAAAAACATATATTGAACTAAACCTAAAGGCCTCCTTTTATAGATTAAGGAACCTTGTACAAGAGTCTACGTATCAGCTATTTTAGGTAAAGATAAACATAAGAAATACATTGTCGAACATATCTTTACTAGAAACATAAAACGTGTAGACTAAGTATCTTATCAGTGCTTGACTTCTTTTTATCAACGCTTGACTTCTTCCTGTCAACGCTTGTCTTGACAGCGCTTGATTTCTTCCTATCAACGTCCAAAGTCCTCCTGTCAGCGTCTAAGTGTCTTGGCTTCATTTTATTCCCAACAAAAATTCCAAAGATAGTAAGGATTCCGAAGTTGGAAAGGAAACAAGATTGCGAAGACACAAAGGACATTTTATTCCGAAGATACCGAGTACTTTATTCCGAAGATCCCAAGAATTAGTTTATTCAGAAGTGAATTTTTTCCGAAGTGAATTTTTTCCAAAGTGAATTTTTTCCGAAGTGGATTGCGAAGTTAATTTTTTTTTCCGAAGTGTAATTTTTCAACTCTATTCCGAAGAGACAATTTTTTTAAGATTATTCCGATGTGAAAACAAATTCAGAAGTTGAAAAAAAATCCTAAGTTGGAAAAATTTACACCATTATTCCGAACTACAAAATCTAAATATTCCGACGTCCAAATACTTGCTGATTCCGAAGTTGATTGTCTGGTTTAGATTTCGAAGATCTTTTATTTTTCCGAAAATACACTTAAAAAATTTCGAACATCAGTGTATTTTTTGTTTGTCTTGGAATTTTTGGTCTATCGAGAACATTTTTAGGGGACTTTAACATCTTTTCTCGACAACAACAATCACATCGCATCTACTTAAGATCCGAAGTCACTTCATCAACTGAGACACCATCATCATGGAAAAGAGCTATGAGTGTTCAGACGTAACTGACGTAGAGATGGAAAGACTACAACATCGGATATGTATCTTGAGAAAAAACTCTATGGACGGTTTTAGAGTACTTCAAGAGTCTTTTAAGTACCTTTCAAAAGTCTTGCTCGACTTAGGTGAATCCACTGGCACATTCAGACAAACATTCACTCATGCCATGGATAAACTTGAAGCACAACTTGTCAACGAACGAATCATTGCTAGTGAATGCAAGACCACTCTCACTGATCTCAAGACGACACTTGAAAAGACACTTACTTCTGAACTCATCAAGTCTTCGCGTACAAAGGACTGCTTCAAGAGAAATAATGAAATGGATGCTTTATCATACAAAGATCTGATAACGCACAACATCGACTTCATTGTAACCTATGTGAATCACACAATACAGACGCAACAAACGATTGATGAAAGACTTAATGCTAGTTGTAGTATCGCATCGCATATTGAGAATACAAGCTACGAATATGAGACTCCCACGCATAGTTTAGGGAATGAAGACAACAGCTCTGGGAAAGACAACAGCAGCTCTGCAAACAAGGCAACGACTCTGAGAATGTCATCAACAATATACCTTCCTATGACAATGGTCTTGTTTTCGATTATGAGCCATTGGAAGAGGTACACAATGATGAATATAATATGTTTGCCAATGTTAATACGCATGAGCATTGTGATCAAACTCAAACCCTTATTGACACATGTATGACGGAAAAGGTTGATAGCAATACCAAACCTGATCCCTCAGACACATGCAATAATGAGTTTGACGATGATCAACATGCAAATGAGTATGATGATGAGGAGCGTATTGCGCTTGCTAATTTAATTGCCACTTTACAAAAAGATGTCAAAGAAACTAGAAAGAGTCAAAAGCAATTGAAAAAGGCAAACGCTACGCTCACTCATAATTTTGAAGAATGCAAAGCTGCTTTAATTAAATCTAGTGAGACCATTGATAGCTATAGAGCTCAGCTTCTTCAAAAGACCAACGAGATCGAGGGGTACAAAGGGTGTTTAGTTAACGTCAAAAAGGACGATTATCAATAGAAATATAACGGAACTCTTGAGCTTCTAGAACAAGAGAAACGTAATTATAACACCTCTTTGAGTACTAAACGTCACAAAACATATCTTTCTATCACTAAAGTTAATGAGCTAACTCAAGTAAATGATTTTCTTCAAGAGAATAAAACTAAACTTGTTAATGAAAAGAAAGTAGTGGTTGAAAAATTGGAAAAGGATTTCACAACTAGACAAGTGAAAGATATCGACAAAATGGTGGAACTTTCAACTCAAATTGATTTTTACAAGAAAATTATGTACAAAACTAATCAATCAATTCAAACCATGAGAATGTTGGCACCTCGTTCGTTTATCAAGGGTAGACCAAGTTTTGCAAATCCTAAGTACCTTGAGCAAGCTCAATCTGAGAACCAGCACCTATATCTTGATGAGTCCCAATGTACCGATCTTGATTGCCTTGTTGTTAGGCCTGATAGTGAAGAGACAAATGATTTGGAAGAAGAGAGTAGACCAAATGTTAATAAAGAATTTGTTAAGCCATATAATTATGCTTATGAAAACAATCTTTATGGTCTTTTCAAACCGCAAACACAGAAGTCTCGTGAGTAAATATTTTTCGAATGTGAACAAATAAGAATTAAATGGAGACAAGTTTTTGCCACTAAGAAAACTAATGTTTCAAAATTTATTGAGTACTTGCCATATAAATCTTCTATAAGCAAGAGTAAGCAAGCACTTAGTTTTCTTAAACAAAACAATTTCAAAAAGGTTGTTGACGACGACTGGAAAGAACGTGAACATTTGAAAGGTAACAAAGATATTCCTCACGATATAACTGTGCTTGTGAAAAGTATTTTGATTTCGCTTGCGGAACGAACGCAGAAACATGTTTTGGAATTTGAAACATTAATTAAGCAAGAAATGTTTGACGATTTCAAATATGTGGAATCTCTTGAAAAAGTAGTTGACGATCATCAACCTGAAAGAGACGAGTTTTCTACAGCATATGATCTACTCTTACACGAATGTATCTCCAAAGATATTTTGTGTGTTTCTCTTACATCTTGTGCAGATATAAATGAATATTCTGACATGGCATGTAAATATCTTGATCAAGTCAAAGAGTGTGAACGTCTTGAAACTGCGCTTTCGAAACACACAAATAATGTTGATCAAAAGGCTTTTGCGTTAATTCAACACCGATGTGAATTCCTTCAAAAACACTGTCATACTCTTAAACTTTCTTTGCAAGACAAAGTCAGAAAAGGTCCAAATGATAATAACTTGCAAGCAAAATTTTCCGCCTTGTGTCGAGAAATGAAAAAAAGAGTATGGAAATTACAGACTTGAAAGCTTAGTTGCAAGAAAAGGACATAGCGATAGAAGAGTTGAAGCAACGCGTTGCCAAAATGGGTGGGAAAACTATGGAACCTAAAGTTGTGAAACCTGTTGTTCGACAACCCAATGCCTAAAAGGATCCAAAGTAATCTATCTTAGGAAAACCGACTCCTTTCTCCAATTCTTCTCATGTAAAATCTAGGTTACCCCCTAAGACTGATGTGCAACCAAGTGTTCCAAAACCATCCATATCACCCTATGTTCCTCCATTTAGAAAGCACACTTTTGCTAAAACCAACCATGTGAATGCACCTAGAACTTCTAGGACTCCTCCAAAACGTGTGACATTTGCTTCCACAAAGGAATCTGTAGGTTCAAATGACCTACTTCATACCAGTAACCTATAGGATGCTAAGCTGTTAGCCGTATTTAAAGTGATGGTCATATAATATACCGTTGCGAAGCTCGTGAAAAATACTATTCAACGGTGTCGAGAGTTCTTAGTTATTAATGTTTATGTAACGGGAATTAGTCCCGAACACACAAATGAGGAAGGCCTCCTAAACACTTACTACTTAGTATAAAAGGCCTCCTAAGCCTCATTTGTGTGTGTGTCTTCCATTTCATTTGTTTTGTAGAGAGAGAAACGTGTGTGTTTCTCTCACTAGGAATTCACATCTTTTTGTTTTCTCTTTTTCCTTCATCTAATCTAATCTTTCTTTTTTGGTTTAATCTTCATCTAAATTTCTATATCATATTTAGTCGTGTGATTCAATCCAACAAGTGGTATCATTCGCCAAGGGATTCGTGGATAGCTCTTTGGTGTTGTCCTTGTTTCTTGCTTATTCCGTGGGTTCTTTTGATTTTTTTACTAAAGATCAAAAATTTTTCGTGTTTTCTTTGTTATTCCAAGTATTCGTGTTGTGGGTATTTTGGTTTGCTCAAAAACACGAATTTGTTGCCTCAAAGTTGCGAATTTGTTGCCTCAAAGTTGCTAAAATCGTTGCCTAAAAAGTTGGAAAAACAAGGTCCCTTATTGCGACAGCTTGAATTTCGGAAAGGTAAGTACGGTTTCGATCGCAATAACCCTAGGGTTTTACTTTGCGATCAGTATTGCGATAGCCCCTTTTTCCGATCTGAACATTCCGATCGTTATTGCGATCTGGATTGCGACGGATTTAAGGCAAACGTTACTCTGCCTAAATTTTGTCAGCATTCCGATCTGAAGTATTCCGATCTGAAGAATTCCGATCTGAACATATTACGATCTGAACATATTCCGACAGATCATCATTGCGATCTAGCATTCCGACAGATCATCATTGCGATCTAAGATTCCGATAGAAGGACTTTCCGATCGTAGGACATTCCGATAGAAGGACATTCCGATAGAACATTCCGATAGAATATTCCGATGGGCATTCCGATGGAAATTTTGTTTGAGTAATTTTTAGTCTTAGCCACCATCTAGACTAGTCTCAGAACATAGTTTACACGAAGATCAAAAAAAAAAAAAAAAAAAAAAAAAAAAAAGAGTTAAAATTTTTAGGTCAAGTAGAATCAAATTTTTTCCCTACTGGTTTTTGGCTATCTCGAACTCAATTTCAAAATTTGGCGATACACAATTTTTTCAGCTTACCGTTTTGTCGGACTGAGAAAAAAAATCGGAAGTTTCGGAATTTCAACATCACCTCACGCTTTCTACGAATTGAGATCCTGTTGTTCACACGACTTCTACGATGACGTCTCAACAAGATATCTATGCTGCGGGTACTGAGAATCGTCCACCCATGCTTACCAAGGAGAACTACACTACATGGGCTAGTCGTCTCCTTCGTTATGCAAAATGTAAACCTCTGGGAAAGTTGATTGTCAACTCGATTCAAAAGGGTCCGTATGTTAGAAGAACAATCATTGTGCCTGGGGACCCTACGAATGCTAACCCAGTAGCTGATTCAAGTCATGAGCAAACAGATGAAGAATTAACTGAAGCTGAATCCAAACAACTCGACGCTGATGATCAAGCAATTCAAGTCATTCTTATGGGACTTCCTGAAGATGTTTATGCTGCTGTCGATAGTTGTGAAACCGCACACGAGATGTGGCTTAGGATTCAGAAAATGATGAAGGGCAGTGAAATCGGTTTACAAGAAAAGGAAACTAAGTTGCTTCGTGAATGGGAGAAATTTACGTCTACTGAAGGGGAACAAATTGAACCTTATTATCATCGGTTTTCAACCCTCATGAACCATCTTAGAAGAAACAAACATGAACCCGCACAAATTGCTGCCAACATCAAATTTCTTGATAATCTTCCTTCTGAATGGTCACGATATGTCACTCTTGTCAATCAAACCAAGGATCTTCATGTCGTTGACTACACTCAAGTGTATGACTATTTGAAGATGAATCAAGATGAAGCTAACGAAGTTAGGGCAGAAAGACGTGCCAAGACAGAAGATCCATTGGCTTTTATGGCAAACTCTCCATCATCTATGTCATATCCCATGGTACCCTACCATCAACCCTCATCAAGTAACTTCATGCCACAACAACAACAACAACAACTCACTGCTTATGGATATCAACATCCTGCTGCTATGAATTACTTACAACAACCCATTGCCTGTTTTGATGACATTACCGATCCTACTCATGCTATTAATACTGGTCTTTCCCTTCTTGCAAAGGCATTCAAATTCACCATTAACCCCACCAACAACAATCAAAGAATCTCCTCGAAAACTAGAAATAGGCAGATTGCTCAACCTTTTATGAATGCGAATCAAGATCGCCAATTGGTAGTTGCTGGAAACACGGGGACTCAGTTTCAACAATATGGTCAAAATGCTGGGCAGACCGTTGGCAATGCAGGAAATCAGTATGGTCAAAACCGTGGTCAAAATCCGGGTGTTCCGAATGCGGGTAATCAGAATGGGTTAATTGTTGTGCCAGCGGTTGGTAACCAGATGGGAAACATTGTGGCTGCAAGGGCTGAGAATACTGGTACGGGAAATGGAAACAACAATCATCAGGTTCAGTGCTACAACTGCAGGGGATTTGGTCATTATGCTCGAGATTGCACAGCCAAAAAGAAGAGGGATGCTGCTTATCTTCAGACTCAGCTTCTCATAGCACAAAAAGAAGAGGCAGGAATCCCACTTCAAGCTGAGGAATTTGATCTTATGGCTTCTGCTGCAGAATATGACGAGGAAGAAGAGGTGAATGCCAACTACATCTTGATGGCAAACTTACAGCAAGCATCAACCTCAGGAATGCATGATGACAGAGCCCCCGTCTATGATGCAGACGGTCCCTCTGAGGTACATCCAAGTTTTGATGATAATGATATATATAATATGTCTAATCAGGAGGAAGAGTATACTGAGATGCTTGAGCCCTACATTGAGACACACGAGGATCAAACGAATACTAGTAATATTATTTCAAATGAGCCTAGTGTGGACCTTAGTGTAGATCAAGTTGCCCAGCCTACAACCCTTCCTGATGAGACACATGCGTATTATAAATCTCTATTTGATAAGCTTGCTAAGGATGTAGATCATGCTACGGTGGTTAATAATAAGTTTAGAGAAACTAATGCCAAATTGACCACTGAGCTTGCGGGATATAAGGAACGGGAGAAAAGTTTTGAGATTCATCATGAAAGAATCAAGGAACTTGAACAAGCTCATGCTACATCGGTTTATCAAGAAAAATGCACCACTAAGAAGTTAAATGCCTTACACTTAAGTAGTGCTAAAAAGATAAGCGAATTGAATGATGAAATCACTTCTCTTAATAAACAGCTTTCAACTGAAAAATCTATTGTTTCTGATTTAAAAGAAGAAAGAAAACAGCTAAAACATGATTTCAAAATTCGAGAAGATGGGCTTCTTGAGGATTTTTGCAAAGCGCAGGATAGGATTAGAGAATTAGACAACCTTTTAGTAAAACATGGCCAAACTATGCAGACGATAAATATGCTCGCACCAAAAGTGAATGAGATAAATTACACTCGATACAAAATGGCTTTAGGTTGTCCTCTTCCCCCTAATCCAGGATACCTTAAGAAAGTTCAGGCCACTAATGAAACTTTATATAATGGTAGTGTGCTATTGTCTGATGAGCATGATCCTCCTAGTGTGCATGATTCCGAGGAAACTACTGAACTTGCTATAGAGTCTCGTTTAAGAATGCAAAAGCTTGATAAAGAAGTGATACCCGTTTATTATCCGAAAGTTAACCCGCCAACTGTTTTTGTTCGGTCTAAAACGAATACTGAAATGCTTTTGCTACCAAGTGAGGAATTGTCTGATGACCCTCCTAAACCGAGTATCACTCGCCGATTTCTAAACGAGCTTAAAGATAACTTTGTCATCCTTAAACGTGTTGTTAATTCAAAAATAACTGGAGGTAATTTTACATCACCTGTTCAGATTGAGGTTCAAAAAATTCTTCAAAACGATATTAATCCAATTATTAATCAAGTTGATGCTCGGTTAGGAAATTTGGAAAACGCTTTTCTAAAAGAATTAGCCAACTTTGTTGAAGACTTTAAATCATTGACGAAGGAAGCTGATGAATCTCTTGATAAAATTAAAGTTTTGGAAAACGATCTTGGACGCCTCTCTAAAGCTCGTGATTGTATTGATAGTAGCCCTGTTGAGTTAGGTACCTCTATGTCGCATAATGAAAACCTCCAAACTGAGCTTGATCTTATGAAAGAGAAGATGGAATCTTATGTCATTAAAAAGGATAAAGAATTCACCGATCTTTGGAATAAATTTGTCAAAAAATGTGATGAATGCAAATATGACAAGATTTCGTATGAAAAAGCTCACAATGAAATGCAACAAACTATCGCACGGTTGCAGGCTCAGTTAGGAGGGGTTTCGGAAACGAATTTGGCCTCGTCAGGGTTAGAGAGTGCTAGTGGTGGTAATGTTCAGAAGCTTAAGGCTAAGATTGCAGATTTAGAATCTGTTGTTGTTTCATATAAGCGGGCTGTTGAACAAAGTAAGTCTGTCTATCAGAAACTTATTGATAAAATCTGTGAGAACTGTAAGTTAAAGGCCTTGTTAAAAGATAAGACTTCTGAACATAGCTCGATTGTGGATACGATGATCCAGAAACCAGCAACCTCGGGACCCACTCGTATTGCTGTGACACCTTTTCCCAAGGTTGCTGGAACGAAAACTGCTGTGATTGCCCCAGGAATGTTTCGTGTTAGTTCTCCCTCTGTGCCTAGCAAACAACGTACAGCAAGCGTTAGGACAAAACCGATCACTATAACTCAACCACAAGTTATTGATTTAAAAAGTGCTAATTCTAATAGACGCGTGTCTTCTTCTACAGGAATAAACAACTACACTAAGAGCAGAAGGCCACAGCCTACGAGCAATACAAGGAATGATAGGGTCCCTTTTGCCTCTAGAAGTCGTCGCCCCAAGATCAATAATGTGGAAGTAGAAGAACACCCTAGGAATTTACCGCTTTTTAATCATAATCAGAAACCTAATTCATCTGAATGTAATGACTTTAAGCTTGCTATTCGGAATGAAAAATCTGAAGTTATTTGTGCTAAATGTAAAAAATGTTTCTTTACTTTTAGTCATGATGCTTGTGGTTTGACTATGAATGGTTTGAATTATGGTGGTTACACTCGAATTGACAAGCTGTCAGTCAGTGAACAACAACGCACTCCTAAGGCTAAGGTGTATGTTCCAAAAAGTACGCATGTAGGGACCACAGAAAGTCTTGCTAAGCCTAGTAGCCCTAGACTCACATCTAAATGGTTGCCTACTGGTAGAAATTTTGACTGTAATGGCAAAATTATTGACACTAGTAGATCTCATACTGACAGTGAAACGTCGGTATGTGATACGGCTTAGTTATCTTCTAACCCTACAGGAACCTATTTCATCGGTTGCCAAAATATTTGTTTCTCTTATCATTGGCAGGCTGTTGAAATTTGTCTCTGGTGCGTGGACTCGGGCTGTTCCAAACATATGACTGGGAATCGAAGCCTTCTCAAGAACTTTGTATGGCGTTTCATGGGAACTGTTCGATTTGGAAATGATCATGTTGCAGCAATTCTAGGCTATGGTGATCTTCATTGGGGAAATATAATCATCACCAGAGTCTCTTTTGTTGATGGCTTGGGACATAACTTGTTCTCGGTTGGGCAATTTTGTGATTCAGACTTGGAGGTCGCTTTCAGAAGTCATACATGTTTTGTAAGAGATCTTGAAGGAATTGATCTGTTGAAAGGAAATCGTACCACCAACCTTTACACCATTGATCTTTTTCAAATGTCTGCTGCTTCTCCAATTTGTCTCATGGCCCGAGCCACATCAACAAAGTCGTGGTTATGGCATCAAAGGTTATCTCATCTCAATTTCGATGCCATCACCCATCTCGCGAAAGATGATCTCGTTACCGGTCTTCCAAAGTTCAAATATACAAAAGACCATCTTTGTCCTTCATGTGAGCAAGGTAAAAGTAAGAAGAAGCCTCACAAACCAAAACCTGTTCCCAACTCAACGAATAGGTTACATCTCCTACATATGGATTTGTGTGGCCCAATGAGAATCAAAAGTATTAATGGAAAGCGGTATGTCCTTGTCATTGTGGATGACTATTCTCGCTACACATGGGTTCATTTTCTTGCTTCAAAAGATGAAACCCCTGATGTAATTATTAACTTCTTGAAGAAAACATCAGTTCTACTGCAAGCCCCTGTCATTATTGTGAGAACGGATAACGGTACAGAATTCACAAATCAGAAATTGAAAGCTTATTTTGACGAAGTTGGGATTTCTCATCAAACTTCGGCTGTAAGAACTCCAGAGCAGAATGGAGTTGTGGAACGGAGGAATCGTACGTTAGTTGAAGCTGCTCGAACGATGCTTCTCTCCTCTAGTGCACCGTTATTCCTTTGGGCCGACGCTATAGCAACTGCATGTTATACTCAAAACCGCTCCATTATTCACACCCGTTTCAACAAAACACCTTATGAGATCATTAATGGAAGAAAACCGGATATTTCATTTTTACATGTCTTCGGTGCATTATGTTATCCGAAGAATGATCGTGAAGATATCGGTAAACTTGAACCTAAAGGTGATATTGGCTTTTTCATTGGTTATTCTTCAACTGCTTGTGCTTACAGGGTTTATAATCGAAGGACAAGAAAGGTAATGGAGACTATGAACGTTACCTTTGATGAACTCTCGGGTATGGCCTCTCAGCATAGAAGCTCACATCCCGAGCTTCAAGGTCAGACTTCTGGACACGTAAGTTCAGGACTCGCGCTTCAATTTGCACCGCCAGCAATCTCATCGTTACAACCATCAGAACGTGACTTGGAAGTTTTATTTGGGCCAATCTATGATGAATATATGGAGGGTCCTTCGTCATTTGGTGTTCCTCAAAATGCCCCGGCAGCACCTGCTACGATAGTTCAAGAACCTCCGACTGCATCTACACCATCGACATCTACTTCTGCACCATCTACGTCAACCTCAACCATAGTGACTCAAAACATTCCAACCACTTCTCCGATTGCTGACGCAACTCAACAACATTCTCAGCAAATTCCTAATCATGTTCATCTTTAGAATGAAATAGTTGCTGAAAATGCAAACAATGCGATGCTCAACGAACACGAGTTTGTTAATCCATTTGCGGCTTCCACAAGCACTACTCAGCCTTCAGCACCATATGTGGATCCGTCGAGCTCGCATCAAGTTTCTCATACACTTCCACATGAACACAAATGGACTAAGAATCATCCTTTGGTTCAAGTGATTGGCAATCTCTCACGACCAGTCTCAACACGAAATCAGCTGCGTACCGATGGTGATATGTGTATCTATGCACTATCAGTCAGCACAATGGAACCAGCAAGTGTGAAAGAAGCAATGACCGATGCATCATGGATTGAGTCTATGCAAGAAGAACTCAATCAGTTCATCCGGCTTGATGTATGGGAGTTAGTACCTCGACCAGACAATATCGATCCCCTCACTCTGAAATGGTTATTCAAAAACAAGATGGATGAGGAGCAAACGGTCATTAGGAACAAAACTCGGTTAGTTGTGAGAGGTTATAAACAAAAGGAGGGAATTGACTTCGCAGAATCCTTTGCCCCGGTTGCTCGGATGGAAGCTATTAGGATTTTCTTGGCATACGCTGCACACAAATCATTCACAGTGTATCAAATGGACGTGAAGACGGCTTTCTTGCATGGGCCGTTAAAAGAAGATGTGTATGTATGTCAACCTGAAGGTTTCATCAATACTGAACATCCAAGCCATGTCTACAAGTTGAAAAAGGCAATTTATGGTTTGAAACAAGCACCGAGGGCATGGTACGACGAATTATCATCATTTCTTCTACAAAATCACTTCAGCAAAGGAACCATTGATCCAACGTTGTTTATCAAGCACTACGGCAACGACATCTTGGTGGCTCAGGTTTATGTAGATGATATTATATTTGGTTCTACTAACCCAAAATATTCAATATTATTTGCCGACCTTATGAAAAGTCGATTCGAAATGTCCATGATGGGGGAAATGACGTTCTTTCTTGGTCTCCAAGTTCACCAATCCCCCGTGGTATTTTCATAAATCAGTCCAAGTATGTGCTTGAGATTCTAACGAAATTTGGTATGGATAACTGTGATCCTATTGGTACTCCAATGGACACTAAACACAAGCTTGATTTGGATAAGAAAGGGACATTTGTAGATGCTACAAAATACCGAAGTATGATCGGGTCCCTTATGTACTTAACCTCAAGCAGACCAGACATTGTGCATGCTACTTGTTTATGTGCTCGGTACCAGGCTCAACCAACCGAGAAGCACCTCAAGGAGGTTAAAAGGATCTTTCGTTATCTCCGGGGAACCATTAACATGGGTCTCTGGTATACGAAGGATTCTGGTTTTAATCTCACGGGTTTTTCAGATGCCGATCATGCAGGGTGTCATGATACATTCAAGAGCACTTCCGGTGGAGCACAATTCTTAGGCGAGAAGCTAGTGAGCTGGTCATCAAGGAAACAAGACTGTACGGCGTTGTCAACCGCGGAAGCAGAATATGTGTCTCTATCCGTGTGTAGTGCTCAAGTCCTTTGGATGAGAACACAACTCACGGATTATGGCTTTTTCTTTAACAAAGTCCCTATTTATTGTGATTCACAATCAGCCATAGCCATATCCTGCAACCCGGTCCAACACTCCAAGACCAAGCACATAGCTGTCCGATTCCATTTCATAAAGGAGCATGTGGAAAAAGGAACGATCGAAATGTTCTTTGTCAAGACGGACTACCAACTAGCCGACATCTTCACCAAAGCTCTTTCTCAAGACAGATTTGAATTCTTGGTTCGTCGACTTGGTATGCGTAGTTTCACACCTGATGAACTTGAACGTCTTGCACATTCGCAGTAATCTTGTATATATTTATCAGAAAATCAAAATACAAAAATATAAAACCTATAAAAACAAAATAAAAAATGAGAAAACCTTTCAAAAAATACCAAAAATATTCTTCTCCGACATGTCTCTCAGCATCGATAATATGGACGTGCTTAGAAATGTTGTTCAATAACGACACGGGTACGTACATAAAGTTCGAATGAGAGTTCAAATGTTTTCAAAACATGTCTTTTCTATTTTTCTTTTCATAATGGCTTATAGTCACATGTCAGACTATAATCCGGTCCCTAAATAAAGGAAAGTCTTTGACTCATCCTCAACAACGAGAAATTCATTTTTCTCGGTCATGAGCTTATATCGAAACATTCAAAGTTTTAAGCTCATGAACACAATTTTTCTCGGACTTTTGAGCACAATTTTTCAAAGTATTTCAAAACAATGTGCTCACATACTCCCCTATTTAAATACAATCTCTTTTCGAGGGGGAGTATAATGTTTTTATAAACATTTGTTCCAAAGTTTCATGACACATTATTCTCTCCATGTTTCATCACTAGTTTCACAAAAATTTCAATTTCATGCAATTTTTGAGGGGGAGAATAGTGATTAAAATGTGTTATCTTGAATAATATCTTTGATATAAGTGCTTTTTCTTCCTAATATGTGCAAAAATCTCTCCTTTTATGATGCACATATGTAGGGGGAGCGTTTTTGGTGATATAGAAAACTTTCAAGGTGTAAACATTAATTTCATCAACACCTTGACTGCATTTTCAAATGTTTTTTCTGGTTACGATATCTATACCCTTCAACACATAAATTCACGATGGTATTGGTGTCAAAAGGTGGTTAGGTATTCGTCCTATGATCCAACCAGAACCGGAGGGATCTTCCCAGGGACAATCCATTAGAACTTAGAAGTCCTTAGGAAAGATGGAGTAGTTGAGTTTACGGGAATAATGCCGACTAATGACTTAAGCTAGCACTGGAACAATCACAACAAGGTGCTAGTTATGACGTCTTGGTAAGCATTGAAGGGGTTGAAGAATGAAAAAGAAATGTAAGGATAAAGGGTGTAAAGAAAGAAGCCCTCCATACAACTTAGGCAGAAACCGGGTCAATACATCTATTATCAGAATCACTTTGATGATTTTTGATACTGAAGACAAAGCATCATGGACCCAGTGATGCAATGCACAACCCTTCCCAGCCTACTCAAGCTTCTCTCAAAAGAAGTTTGTTTTATTGTCACGGAGATCAACTCATTTCTATCAACTTTCTCACTCCGAGATAGTAGATATTGAATAGGTGGCAGTCTGCTCCAGCCTCCGATCACCAAATAAACGTGCACTTATAGAGTCTAGAGCCAACGAGATTCATCAAAAATCTCATTAGGACACTTATTCCATAGATCAATTGTTGTTTATCATTAGAACACAAGCGATGATTTAAAGAGTCCTACGCTCTATCCTTGTGGTATTGCTAGAACATTCAGAGTGATACTCTTTAGTATTCATAGTGATGAATGGAAATCCTTCGAGTGTTAACATCAAACAGCACTGCGGTAGGTCATATGTAAGATTCACTTGAATTAAACATATGTTAACTGGAAAGCAACAGTGGTTTGATTCTTAATTGATTCAAACTCGTTCCAGGTCTCGACGCAATATCTTTATGATCTTGCCAGAACATTCAGAGTAATACTTTTCAGTATTTACAGTGACGAATGGAAATCCTTCCAGTGTCATCATCAAACAGCACTGCGGTAGGTAACTTGTGCGATTTTATACGAATCAAACTTGTGTCAACTGGAAAGCAACGATGGTTTGATTCATAATTGATTCAGACTTGTTCCAGGAAAGTGAATTGACGACTTAATCAGCAGAATGGAACTGCATGATTCACTCCTTACTCTGAATTATCTTCCGATATATTCAAGTATTGAGAACGGCTACCACAGCTGGAAATCCTGTCAAGGAAGTTCTTTGAACTTACCTGATCACAGGTACAGTATTCATACTGTATAACGGGAAACCGGTGGAATGCAAACGGCGGGAAACCGGTGGAATGCAAACGGTGGCGTTATCTCAAGAGTCGCAATTCAAGGCCACATATTCAGGATTATTGAAGAAAGCTCAAGAACGTCTAAAGACAAAGACTTCCGCTACTCTGATGATTAAGGGAGATTGTTTACAAGCTTTCATGTCAACTCAAAACATGAGTATGTGGGTAAAGACACAAGAACACAAGCTGGAAAAGTTACAAGATCAAGTCAAGGTAAAGATCAAAGATCCAAGATCACAAGTCATGAAAGGAACTATGAAAGAACTCTCAAGACAACGAGCTTCAAAGCCTGCAACACCAACGAAGTGAAGTCACATATTACATGACCACCCCTTAGGGGGAGATTGTTAGCCGTATTTAAAGTGATGGTCATATAATATACCGTTGCGAAGCTCGTGAAAAATACTATTCAACGGTGTCGAGAGTTCTTAGTTATTAATGTTTATGTAACGGGAATTAGTCCCGAACACACAAATGAGGAAGGCCTCCTAAACACTTACTACTTAGTATAAAAGGCCTCCTAAGCCTCATTTGTGTGTGTGTCTTCCATTTCATTTGTTTTGTAGAGAGAGAAACGTGTGTGTTTCTCTCACTAGGAATTCACATCTTTTTGTTTTCTCTTTTTTCCTTCATCTAATCTAATCTTTCTTTTTTGGTTTAATCTTCATCTACATTTCTATATCATATTTAGTCGTGTGATTCAATCCAACATAAGCAAAAAGGGAAGATTCAGAAAGACAAACCCGTGTATTCAAAACCTAGTTTACCAAATCCCGCTAGAGTTCCACACACTCTAATGGTAGTCAACCAAAACCTAGGATTCATCACCAACAATCTAGGAATTGGAAACCATCCATGAATAGTCGTGTTTCGAACACTACGCCTGAACGATTTGGAAAACCAAGGAATACAAGTACTTTCGTGAATCCTAAATTCCCTGTATGCCCCACTTGCAAAAAGGGCATTCACAATGAAAACCATGATCATTGTATTCTACAATACCTTTATGAGGTCAAATCTCGTGTCTTTGTACAAAGAAAGAATGAAGAATCCCATAAGACAACAAGGAGATACAAACCCGTCGCAAAGAAAACCAATAACACCATATTTGAAACGTGGATTCAAAAAGGACATAGTTTCTCTCCAAAGAAGTCTTCCGTTGTGCAAGAGAAAACAACTCCTAAATCTAGTCTTCAGTGTAAACCAACGGGTAGGATCTTTAAGGAAGTTGGTCTTAAGTGGATTCCTATAGAGAAGAGTGTTGAAACATGCTCCAGCACTAATGCGGGTGTTCTGAATGTAGACAATGAATTTGTTACTCCTAACACTAGTATTTGTGCAAAATCTTCTTCTATCATTGCAGGTACAACAGCGGACTCTGAACCCACTTCTTCATCTTCTTCAAAGAGTTCCAATTATGTACATTCTATATCACCTTCTTCTATTGTACAAAAGTCTCTTTTGGATTATTTTCGAAAAAGTTGAGAAAACACAAAAATACAATAAAATGTAAATATCAATAGAAAAACAAAATAAAAATGGAAAAACTTTCAAAATACCAAAAATATTATTCTCGGCATGTCTTTCAGTATAGATAATATGGACGTACCTAGAAATGTCTCTCAATAACGACACGGGGGTGTACATAAAGCTCGAATGAAAGTTGTAAATATTTTTCAAAACAGGTCATTTTTATGATTTACAATTACTTCAGATTGTGACTCGTGCTTCAAAGAAAGGAAAGTTGATCACGGATGATAACTTATCCTTAACAACGGGAAAATAAAATTTTCTCGGTCATGAGCTATCGATAAAAACATTCCAAGTTATTAAGCTCATGTAAACGACTTACAATTAAATGTCAGAGTGTAACTCGAACTTCAAATAAAGGAAAGTGTATCTTTAAAGATAAACTTATCCTAACAAACGGGTAGAGCAATCTATCGTGGGTGGAGCCTTTCACAAAACATTCAATGTTTTGAGCTCAAACAATGGCTTGTAATCACTCTCAGATTGCAACCTGGATTTATATTCACGGGGGAGTGTACGATTTAGTGCCCTTACCCTCAACAAAAGAAGAGAAATCTTCTTACACTTGAGTGGATTCGTCAAGACATTCAAAGTCTATGAACTCAATTTTATGCTTTAGAAAAACCACTTCGCCAAAAAGAATGGATTTTTCAAAAAGTGTTGAACACAATTTTTTCAAGAGGTTTTCAATGATTATTCAAAATCTTTCAAAAATTGTGTGTTCAACAAATCCTATCCTCAAAAGTTTAATGTGGATCATATACTCGTAATGACAATTCAATTGGATCAATTTTTGAGGGGGAGCATTCCTAGTTCATGCTAAGTTTGACACATTTTTCTCCTGAAGATTTTCAAGACTATTTTTTACAATATATTTTAATCAAATTTGGTATCTCTAATATCAAACGATTTTATATATTAGAGATAGAGGAGAAAATGTGATTAAAATATGATCTAAAGACTCAAGCACTAAGGGTTACGATCAAGTACCCACAACATCTTCAATTCACGACGTTATTGGTGTCAAAAGGGTGGTTAGGTTAAGTCCTATGATCCAACCAGAACCGGAGGGATCTTCCCAGGGACAATCTAATAGATTATTATAACTCCTTAGGAAAGATGGAGTAGAATGTGAACGTAGCTGAATGCTGTCTAAGTACTGAGGCTAGCACTGGAACAATCACAACAAGGTGCTAGTAATGATGTCTTGGTAAGAATTGAAGGGGTTGAAGAATGAAAAAGAAATGTAAGGATAAAGGGTGAAAAGAAATTAGCCCTCCATACAACTTAGGCAGAAACCGGGTCAACACATCATGAAGAAAACATATCATGGAACCAGTGATGTAATGCACAACCCTTACCTAGCTACTCAGGCTTCTCTCAAAAGAAGTTTGTTTTATTGTCACGGAGAAAAACACGACTTCTATTGGCTTTCTCACTCCGAGTTAGTTGATATTGAATATGTGGCATCTGCTACAGCTTACGACCACTAAAAGTGCACAAATTGAGTGTAGAGCCAAGAGATCAATCAAATCTCGTTAGGACACACGAAATGACGATAAAGAGAGTCCTACGCTATATCCTTGCGATATTGCTAGAACACTCAGAGTGATAATACTTAGTATTCACAATGATGAGTGGAAATCCTTCTAGTGTTAACATCAAACAGCACTGCGGTAGGTCATGTGTAAGATTCTTTATGAATTGAACATATGTAAAACTGAAAAGCAACAGTGGTTTGTTTCTTTATCGATTTAAACTCGTTTCAGGTTTCTACGCAATATCTTTATGGTCTTGCCAGAACATTCAGAGTGATATTCATTGATATTCATAGTGACGAATGGAAATCCTTCTAGTGTCAACATCAAACAGCGCTACGGTAGGTAACTTGCGAGATTCTTTATGAATCAAGCTTGTGTCAACTAGAAAGCAACAATGGTAAGATTCTTAATGAATCAAACTTGTTCCAGGAATTTGTATTGACGAATTTAATCAAGCGGATATCTATCCAATTGATTCACTCTTTATGTTCACAGTCTTGCTTTAAGACGGTCGAGTAAAGAGAACGGTTAGTACTGTCGTGAAACTGTCAAGCAGATTCTTAATTAACTCTACCTATCACAGGTACGATATTTAATATCGTGTAACGGTCTTCACCGACCGGAGGTAAAACGCTACCGATTTAGGATGAATGTCAAATCCATTCAGTCCGTGTATATGTTTTGTCTTGAGAAGGTGGCGTTACGATGTACTCAGCAAAGTCGAAGATTCAAAACCACATACTCATGCCCAAAGACATATTCAACAATCAAGAAAGCAAAAGACTTTCGCAACTCTGATGATCAAAATTTTCCTTATCAATTAATGTAGAGGAATGACCTCTCTTCAAAGGAGATTGTTAGAAAGCTTTCAAGATGGTGCAAAGTATGAGCATGTGGATAAAGACACAAGACCGCAAGATGGCAAAGACAAGTCAAGAATGATTTGAAGATCTCAAGTTTAAACACAAAGTCGAAAGACAACGACAAAGGCTTAAAGATCACAGCATGAAGGAACAAGACTACTATTACACATTCAAGACTCATTTATGACGAAATTAGAAATCTCCATTGATCTCCAAATATCAAAGAGGAATGACCTCACATTGGGGGAGATTGTTAGCCTCAATATTTCGAGTCAAACAAGAATGTTCTGTCATAGGTTTATATTGTAACATTTATTAGAATGTTGTAATAGTTAGTTAAAATAGTCGTGACTTTACGGGCTTGATGGCTAGCTTAAAAGGCCTCTTTTAAGGTAATAAGCATTTTATTCAAGCCTGACCCATTAAACAATATAGTCCATTAAGGCTACATGTATAAGCCCGACTATATATACCTCTCCTATCATGTTAGGAGAGGTTGGTGATTTCATTTTGCTTATGTGACAATCCGTCAATTTATGGTTGATATTTTATTCTCAAGTATAATTTAAAAACATTATTTTGATGTTATATTATGAACTCACTTATTTTTGGGAAGAAATTTGGATTTACGTCTTGAAGTAGCATCAACTACGTCTAAACTGGAGGATTCTACGTTACATGCTTACGTTTACATACACCGTTTTGGTGACAGTCCGACATTTTAGGAAATAAATTTATCCGTGAATATTATTTTGAGATTTTAAATTTGTGTTGGTTCATAAACTCACAAATTTACGAGAAGAGATTAGGACTTACGATTTTAATTTAACGTCCTTTACGACTAAACCGGAAACCTTAGGATTACGTATTTACGTTTTCGAACTCCGTTTTGAAGAGACAATTTTTATTAGATTCGTTTTGTGCCGTTGATTCATAATTTATAAAAACGTTTTTCGTAAAACGACACGAGCGCACGTAAATCGAGGAAACTAGAATCGAAGAATACCCGTAAATTAGTGGGATGGGACAAAACAAGTTTATCCCACCCCACTCAAAAGAGATGGCCAAAAGAGGACACCACATCATAAGATGTGGCACCCTTTTAGCTAGAAAGCTAACACATGTTAGCATAAGCTTAACATGTAAGCTAACTTAGCACAAAACCACCAAAACCACTTCATTCATACCATTTACACTTAGCAACTCATACAAACCACTCACCAAACTCTCTCATCTCTCTAAAATTCGTCCAACCATCATAAAAAACAACCCTCATTTGATCTATGTTAGCCATAAAATCATGTGTTACTCATAGAAATGATGATGATACTTTGAAGCTTTGAAGATTGGAGGTGATTCTAACATACAAGGAGAAGATTTTTTGGTGTCATAGGGCTGATTTTCCATGAAAAGTTTATAAAGGATGGTATACTTGAAGATGATATTGGTTTATCACAAGTTTTGCCATCAAAATCCAAGCCTTGTTCATCAAAACCTCATCTTTTCATCACTAATGGTGGTATAGAGATTGTTCTTCCTATCCTCTTGTTATTTTGATTATGTAATCTTATATTTTATTTAATTATGTATATGCATATGATGATGAATGATGATAAAAATATTATGTGCGGATTTGGTGTTGATAAACATGGGTAAAAAGATGGAAAACCACATGTAAAATGGTTAAAATATTGCTTAATGTGATGGCTGTATAAAAACAGTAAGTGACCAAATGTTAAACTGGTAAAATGGTAAAGTGGAATCAATATACAGTAAGTATTAGGTGTTATACACATGTGAGAGTTGGCCATGCAATGGAATCATCAAAATGAGTGAGATATGATCAAAACAAGATTAGTGTACCAATCTGAATAGTCTTTTTTGTAGGGACTGTTAAGGATAGTTAAACATGGAATGAGCAGTAGCTATAACTAACTTATTTGTAGAACATAATATGAAGTTTATTCCATCCAAAAATGAGCTTCTAGATCCTTATAGAACTCAAGATATGATAAAAATGGTGAAGATGAAACTAAAAATCAGATTTTTGAAGAATTAATGTTTAATAGTATTATATAAGCACTCAAACTAATATAATATAAAATGTGAATTAAAACCCACTAACTTATAAATTTCATTTATATAAATATGTATAAGGTTAAATAAATGGACACCTTATAAAAATGGTAGTTGAATAAGATTTATAAGTATAAAAACTATAAACATGATTTTTACGACTTTTTCGGCTATTACCGTAAAATTAACGTTTTTCGCCAATTAAAACTTAGACGATCAAACCCGTCTAATGTAAAGTTTTTAAAAGTTATATACTGATATATAAGTACCTAATACAAGTAAAAACCGATCAAACACGAACTATAGGACATACGGACATTAACGAGCTAAGTTAGCATATTTGGACTAATAATTTAACTAAATAAGTTAAACACTTATGAAAGTTACTTATTGGGCTTAACCCATTTGGGCCCAACATGTAAAGTATAAATACTGATAATACAAGTATAAAATAGATTAATACAAGTTAAAGAACTTATAATAAGCTTATTGGACTTAAAACATGTAAATAGGTAAAACTAGTAAACTAGTAAGAAGTTACCAACACGTAAACTCATAATGAGTAAATAAGAGTATATAAACCCACTTGATCATCATCATATATATAAAATCATCATATGTATACATAATTGTTACTTTGATAAAGTCATTGGACAAAAGTCTAAGACAAGTATTATTTGTCCAGGTTTCCATGATTGAAGCACGTACCGTACATCCGAATTGCCGATAACCCGCTTTCCCACATCAACGTGAGTTCATAGCCTCGCACTCTTTTAAATGTTTTTATGAAATGTTTTATAAACCCGCGAGGGAGATAACAGGTTAGTTTTTTTGAACTAGGACACTAGTTGTCCCAATTGTTTGTTTATTGATTTGGACCCGGATGATTGTATGACCCGATGAATGATTGTATGACCCGATGAATGATTATATGACCCGATGTATGAGATAAAATGGATTATTAAAGTTAGGTTATGTCACTAAAAGTCCCATTAGCATGAATTGTGAACTACCGGGATTTGGTAGACGCTTACGCATATAATAGTACTATTTGGGGACGATCACCCCAGTTCGCGCCTTGACGGTTGATCCCCGTCGTGCCACATTGATTGGTAAGCGAATTTATGTATGAGAAGATTTACACAAGCGTGATTATTGTGACGACACACTAATTTAGATGGGAAAATTGAGTTTCGGGCTAGCTACCCGTTGTTTGTTGTAGTAAGGTAACAATGTCATGCGGCTTATAATAATCCAATTAACGAAATACTGCTATACGCACCGAATTACGATATATTGCCTGACTAGCAATACGGGGTCTTATTATTGATATTATGTTCGTGTTTTGGTTTTTCATAACCATATTCATATAACGGTTTTTATTTAACTTTATACAACGTTATAAAACGTATTGTATGGTGTTTTTACGACTTTGGTTCGTATAATGATTTTGAAGGCAAAAGCCTATATCATGATTTTGATAAGGATTTGTATAAAATGACTTTGACTATTTTATGGCCTATTACAAAGATTTGTACAAAATGATTTTCGGTAATAATTTTATACCGATGTTATATTGATGGATTTAATTAAACTCTATGAATTCACTCGGCGTTTTCGCTGACCTTTTCTTTTAACATGTTTTATCTCAGGTACTTGAAGATAATTCTCGGGAAGACAACAAGAATTCATGGCCCGCACTTAAACAATAATTTCCATTCAAATACTTTGTAAAACCTGTATGAAATACAATGACTTGGGACCTATGTAAATTTGATATTTATGAATGGAAATGCTTTATTATCAAACGACGCGATTTTTAAGCGTTGTCTATGATGTGAGTAATGTGCTATCCCGTAACACCAACGAGTCTTCCGTTGTATCAAATTGTGTAAATTTGGGGGTGTTACAGTTTGGTACCAGAGCTCTCGTTATAGAGAACGAAAGATTTTTAAAACTAAGGTTTTGAATAAAACATTTAAAAATCTTTTAACTATAAACATTTTTCTAAAAATGTCTAAAAATATTTTGACTATAACGGTGCCGAAGAATTCCCGAGCTACCGACAAGGCTAGACTGAGAAGTGCTATTTTAATATATAAATTGGATTATATATATATGATGTAATTTGATTACATGATTGTTTGATGATTATTTCTATATTTATACGAGATATTTATACGACGTAGATTGTCACAAGAAACCCTAACTTCCCTAGTAAATTAACCAAAGCTATTCCCGTAGGAATTCTAGCTATTCTTGATCTATACCAAGTTGCGGATATTTATGATCCCAACAAAATGGTTGATATTCGTAGAAATGTTAATATTAGTTGATTGTGATATTAAAGAAGAATTAGCGAGATTAAATCTGATATCGATGTCATGACGATCTTTCCTTATAGAGTGGAGTTTGACAAAATGTTACCACCTGGAAAGGTGTCATCTGATTCGTTGTCACCCAATTCTTAAATTGAAATCGAAAGGGTGAATGTTGCACTTGAGGCTGTAATTGGAGCCTTTACCCAAAAGCCTCATGCCACTAGTACCTTTCCGAGAAGTCTAATTGAATGTGTGAGTCATTTCATACTAGTGACTCATTTGATAATTGTTGTTGTAAGAGCTATAGGATTGGAAATTAAGTGTTGTTCATAATGAGATATTATTGCCCTTTCAAGGTCTAATAATAAGGTTGAAAGTATTGGAAAATGAGGTAGGATATCGCATTGCGTATGATTTGGTTGAAACTTGAATAAATTAAAATTTAACTCGTATGGAATAAGAAATTGTTAAGAGGAAGTCGTTAAGTTCTCTGATTGAATTATAAGGTTTTAATTGATTGTTGATTCGTGTTAAGGGTTGTTCCTAGGCCATTGTCCACTAACGAGGATGCCCAGTGTCCAAGAAATAAATTGAAGAAATCTTCTTCTAAATTGAGACCAATGGATCTTCCGGGACATGTGAAACACCTAATGACTCTTGTAGATTAGTATTCATTGTGGTATCTTTTAAAAATCCCTAACTTAACTGAGACATCAGTTGGTTGGATGAGTTCTTGGAATTGTATGACATAGTGACACACAATGTGTTACGGTACAATTCTGACTTGTTTGTGATTAATGAAAAGACTACCTTTGATTGCTAAATCCTACATGTATCGATGTTATCTATCTTTTATTGCTTCATCCTAATGTTCGCATTAGTGATGCAATCATTGAACAAGTACTCATCTCGATTTGAGTTACGTTGTGAATTATTATCTTTTGAGTGCCATCGAGGTCATGAACCTCGTGATTAATTGGCTAAGCTCATTTCCTATCATATCGTAGTTAGTTCTTGGTGAACAACTCTTCATCACTCCTTTACAGATCACTCATTGTTTTTATAAGATACAATAGTATCCCTTGAGAAAAATTGAATTTTCATCACCATACGGATTATTTAAAGTGAGACTTATAAATAATCGTTATCGAAATGAAGTTGTTTATAAAACACCTTGGAAAACTTAATTGTTTTCATAACAAAGAAAATCTTTGTAAATTTATTTTGATTCTTATTTAAGAATTAAGCATGAAAATGTTTTTATTATAAACATGATGATAAAATTTTGACGAACTGAGTAATTGCATCATTAATCTTGAAATTGTATATAGTTGCGCGCCTACATACAATTTGGAATGGACCATGCAAGGCTGATTAGTAGTCACCATAAAACTGATTAATAAACACTACATTTTATTTGAAGATTGTGGAAGATTAAATTTTATGAGATCTACAAGAAGTGAAAAATAGGGACATAGTGTTAGGGACACCTACATATGTGCCTGTAGCATCTATTCTTCTGAGTCGAATTTACTCATCTGTGGATATTGTCTTAATTAACAATTGATATTCCCTTTTTGTCTAATTCTCTCGTAGTGAGATTCTCTAGAAAAGTATCTGATTACCGAGTGTTGATACCCGACTGAATGTATCGACATTCCTATTATTTCTTTTGATTAGATTTCATTTGAGTGACCTGGGTAGCGATCCGAGGAGCTTTCGAATGCGTACTCAAATTATGAAAACATGGGATATATTCATATTCATTAAATGTTTTCGTCGGTATCTGATTTGAAATTATCTCGCGTAGATCATGCGTTGACCTTACTCTTTTAAGGTTAGTTATGTCTCCATATATCCTTGAATTTGTGAAGGATTATTAGTTATTATTAGTCTTTTGAGAAGTTTACATCTTATCGACGGCCATAAAACTGAGAAGTTGGTAATGCCAGTAGAATGGATTGATTGATTATGACATGACGACATTGTCTTAATTGATGGGAACTCGAGTAGAATTCCCCTAAAAGATAAGATGTTGATTATAAAAAGTGATCTAAATAAGTCTTGATGGGTGACCGTATCCTGTATTTAGACTTGAAATTATACCGTGAATAGTTGTGAATTAGTCGTAGATATTATAATCTAAAAAGAACCTAATATGAATTTATTAAAAGATGTTTCTGTTATCTGAAACTTTAGAAGGTATTTGTTGGTAAATTACCTAGACTTTTGCCATTAAGGCAAGTTGAAATTGGTATTGATTATATTCCCGGTGCTGCACTTGTGGCATGTGCACTGTACGTCAGCACCATCTAAATTAAAAGAATTACCCTACAACTGAGGGAGTTGTAGGAGAAGACTTTTATTCTACCAAGCTCGTCATCATGAAGAGCTATGGTGTTATTATTTATTATATTTATTGATTACCGTGAACTAGGTAAACTGATGATCAAAATCTATATCCACTACCCAAGATGATAGATTGTTCGATCATTTACAAGGTTCTAGCATATATTTAAAAATTTGATCCACGGCATGGTTATCATCAACTTCACATCCACGAAAAAGATTATCTATTCCAATCACTACATTCGGTACTTGTAATAAACATTATGAGTCTCACGTGATGTCGTTTGGATTGACTAATACACATGTAGCATCCATTAATTTGGTGAATCACGTGTGTAGGCTGTAATTTGATAAATTCATGCTTGTGATCATTAAGGACCATTTGTTTATTTATAAGAATAAGAATGAGTTAATAATTATTTGTAGAATGCTCTGAGTCGGCGGAGTAGTGAAAACCTGTACCTTAAATATTTAACATGTGAATAAAGGCTTAATCCTTTACATAATTTGACCATGTGATTAATAAGATAATGGAATCTATATTGACTCTTTAAAAATTAAGATCCCTTTTAAGGCTTTGGGTTTTACTAAAAAGAAAGTGCAAATATGTTTTGACAAATATTTTAACAAAAGATTTTTAAGGAATCATTCCTTATAAATAAACATTTAACTAAACTCCTGTTTAGGGGTAAATGTTTGTGTATACCTCAAGACAACCTAAGAGGGATTGAGGAAACCATTTAAACCATGACTTAAAATTTGAAACGACAAATTTTGCTTGTCAACCAAGAAAATTGTGACCAAAGTATAAACAAATTTCGAACATTTACGAATCTCACTAATTATTTTCGGTAAATCAACAAAAATCGTGTTAATTAAAAATAAAAATTTATTTTGAACATTTTTATAAAATTGGTCGAACTGAGAAAATTTAAAACTTGTTACGTTTACGTTTCATAAAAATTGAATATTTATTATTTAATTACTTGAAATATTTATTGACGCTTTAGACGTCAGGTTGATCAAAACTGATAAAAATGATAGTTGAGACGAAACTAAAACTTAGAAAATGTAAAGAAAGAGTTTTTTAATAAATACGGTCATGTTATTTATTCCATTTAGGAAAGTGAACGTAATTACCGACGCATTATGTAAAAAGGGGTTCGCGGCTAATGTGGACCATTAAAATTGAGAAGCCGATGGTGTTTTAAAGGCCACTTGTGGTTGCCTAAATAGGGAGATTTTGAGATATAGTTATGTTGGAATTTTGTAAGTATAAGTATTCTATTCCTGTCATTTCTGACTAAATGTATCTTTATCTGAAGAAGTTGTACTGATGGCAAATTATGAAGGCAGACACCGCCTCATACATTAGTAAACGTCTAGTTATTGCAAAGGTCATCATCTGAATTTGATTCGATTTGGGTCATCGTCGACAGACTGACCAAATCTGGTAATATCATTCCTGTTAATGATAGATTCTTGATGAAGAGATTGACTCTTTTGTATTTAAAAGAGTTGTGTAAACATAGTGTGCATGTATCGATCATCTCTATCAAGATCCTCGATTCGCATCGAATTTCTAGAGATTTGCTCAGAAGTCATTGAGAACGAATCTTGATGAGAGTACTGTGTACCACCCCAATCGAAGGGACGAGGTAAAGTAACGATACAAAATACTAGAAGTCTTGTTTTATGTTTGAAAGATTGACCTTTGGTAATGAACCGTATAATATTTTTCCTTTGGAAAGATTATCATTGAAAACTATCGTATTAGGAACGAGATCGAATCTTGTGAGGATATATATTAGAGCATCTGTAAGCAGGAGTTGGGATGAAGACACCCGACATACACCCATTGTGAGTTGGACATGTCTTTTAGGTTTAAGGTTTCCTATGATGGCGAACCTAACCTTACAAAGTACTCGACCCACGAGACCTGAAATGATTGTAGAAATTAGGATCTGATTATTGACTGCCGGTAGTGGGCAGGAGGTTATGTGAATATGAAATGTAGATCTTGAAGTGCCAGATTGGTAGCAAAGTTATGCCAAAAATTTTAACCATGGAAAAATGAATTGATGATCTGAAAGGTCATGGGATATAAGTCCCCGTTGTATGGGACCATTGAGATGATGTAAAAGATTGGTTTGAAAGGCATATAAGCTGGATCTACCCTAGGACTTCAAGGACTGCGTGAATTATGTTTCGTATATCTAACTTGATAAAATGTCTATTGATAAGTGTGAAAACACTCATCAATAATGATCCAAAAACCACTCAAAACACTGTCAAATACCTGATATTAAACTGTAAATTATCAGAATTACGTGGGTATTGGTGTTTTTGTGTTTTCAGGTAAAGAAGATACATTTTGAAGCAAAGACGCGTTTTAAGGGATTTATTTGAATAAAAGACGAAGAAAGAGACGAAATATGATTCAAGGACCTTACTTGTCACTACTTCAAAGATCGAGGGCTTAGCTTGCAATTTCCTACAAGACAAAGGATGAAAAGAACTTGATTTAAAAGTTTCCAAAACCATTTGCAAAGAAATGAAATAAGAAGGGACTAAAAAGAAATTAAATGAAAAGTTAAGAGACTTTTATTTACTTTGGTCCATTGACCAAGTCTCGGTCAAAACACCCATACACGCCTCTTCTTCACTGAAACAAAGAGAGAGAAAGTATGAGACGGTTTCATATCTCTTTTCACCTCCATTACCTGCAATCACATATCATGAACAATCAAGAAGGAATCAGGCCAACTCTATAACTACAAAAGTGATCAGATTCCTCTTCTCTACATGATGGTATAAGTTAATTAGATCAAGATTCAATGGAGAAGAAATCCCCAAATGTGAAGATGATGAAGAACGAGTTCGATTCAACCTCGTATTTTCCACGTGGCGTAACTGGATTGGCCAAGACACGTCATTGAAGTCACCAGCTCCTCTTCTCGACGGCTATATAAAGAAGACGAAGACTCATTTGCAAATGGTTAGCTTAGGTGTAGATTTACACATAGTTAGGAGTAGTTTAGGTTTCTCTCAAAGTTTTATGAATTTCAGTAATCAATCAGTTAGATTCAGTTCGATTTAGTTAATCTTGTTGTAACCGAATGCTATTTTCTTCCATTAATGAATTCTTTTGAAGCTTTATATCTTCTTCTTTCTCAACTTTGTTCCTGTTTAGTGTTTAAAGAAGTTATAGATTGATATGTTACTAATCATGCGAGTCATTTACTATTCATAGTTTGGTTTGTAAGTTTGGAATATTCGTTTCAATTTTCTGACATTGATGAACTTTTATTTTCTCCTCAAGTTTTTAGAATTAAAATGTTAAAAAGTTCAATTGTATTGTTAAATGTTTTGAGTTCTATGAGTTTAATCTGATTTCGATTATTCAGTGTCATGAATTAGAAGGTTTTTTTTAAGCTGTTAAAACTCCTAATAATTTTGTTCCTTTCCTTCTAAAAGTGTTAGTTTAATCAGTTACAAAGTTTGTTAGTAGTTAGGATCGGTTATGAGATGTTTTAGTTTTATCATCATAGTTCAGTTCAGTTAAACTGAGTAAAAGTAATCGGTAATTCAGCATTTCATTTTCAGCAAGTAGTGTTCGGAATTGCTAGATTCATAAGTAGTTTAGCTTTTCGAGATCAAACTAATAGAAATTGAGTTCAGTTAGATCTGATTTCGGTCTTTATCGAAACCAGTATCAAGAATAGCTTGTGCTCAAATTGTAGTTCATTTTGCAAGTTGATTCAGTAACAATAGTGTTCATGAAGGATTCAGAATCGAGGAATCTCGTCTATTTTTCTGTGCTTTGTTTTAGTTTTACAGGGATTTGGATTTGCTGTTGATAAAGTAGTGGATTATCAGTAAAGTTCGATAGTGGTGTTCGAATTCTGAAGGTGTAGATTGATTTCAGATTTGCGAGATCGTTTGGAGTAGCTGATGACATAAGCTACGCAAATGCAGTTAATCAGTCAACTTTAGCAGAGCAGATTGATGATTTTAGAAGGTTTTCAGTTCCTGATTTTGTGTAGCTTCGATTTCAGATGTTATGAAAAGCGAGCTCAGCGCTCCGCTTCGTCATCAACGGGCTGATTTCGGATGAATAGGTCAAGCACATTAGTTATTTCTGCATTAATAGCTTAATCTGCTAGCTTGTAATTGTTTGTCTATTACATGTTAAGTTCGTGCATTAGTTCTGTGTATTGCGTCTTGATTCTGCTTTATCTGATTAGTTAGTCTTTGGCACTAGAGGTTTTAGGAGCTGCTTTCATTTAGATTTTGTTCATCAATAGGTTATAGCAATCTAAATTTGGCTCATTTTCGGTAGAGATTAAAGTCTCTAATCATAGTTAGTGTAATTCATTGAGAGAGGTTTACTGAAAATCTTTATTTGAGCTGCTATTTTGTAGGATTTGACTGTTCAAATTTGTGATAAGATTAGTTAAATGTAGGATGCGTTTCACAATAGTTTTTAGTTGAAAGCTGTGTAATTCATTTCTTGTGTTCTTTTGGTTTTCAATTTTTATAAGTTTGATCAATTTTCAACTTTAGCCCTTCATTCTATATAATCTCATTACACGTACAGTCCTGAAGTTAGATGATTATTTAGGCTGTTAATCCTTTAGTTAGTTAGTTACACTCTTAGTCCTTATAGTTGTAATTCTGTTAACAAAGTTACATCATTTGTCCATAGACGTTAGTTATAAGTTGGGATAGCTATTTGGATCATTTCATTGTGTGGGCCTGTAGGATTTAGTTTGGGCTTGTAGGAATTTGTTTGGGCCTGCATTAGATACGACTAGTTTTTACTTTTAAGTAGATTAGTTTTATAAAAGTTAAATTTCCGTTTTATAATAATTGAATTAGTTTTATTAATTTTGTATTTTGTAGTTTTGTGAAATAAATGTTGCAATTGCAATGCGTTTTTAGTTAGTACATATACGTAGCGTAATCTAGATATTTTTACATTTTTACTTGTTTGTGCCAATTAGACATAAATTCCAAAAAAATATCTTACAACCAAAAACAATCAAGTCTTTGCTTAAAACGTTATATCAATTCGGATCGAGCTGAGAAGACAACTACACTAAAAACGAAATTTCAAATGGCGCCGCTGCCGGTTCTTTGACTACACGAGAGACTATCGATTGACGGTTTTCATTGGCTTTTGGGATCCGTTCATTTTGTGAACGTTATTTTTTACGTATCATAAATAAAAAACAAATAAAAAATCAAAAATATAAAAATATATAAAAACTAAAAATTAACAAAACAATTCTTTTCCTAAAGAATTGACCAAAAAAATAAAAAATCCAAAAAGCAATCTTTTTCCTAAGAGATTGCAACCAAAAATATATATTATTGGATTCTCTCGGTTTTTATGTACATATAGTATTTTCTCTTAAAAAACTCATAAATACAAAAATATTTTCCATATATTATTATAAGTAAATACGTATACGTATAAGAACAACCAATCTACATATCTTCCATAAGTATTGCCGAGGCAATACACCGTGTTGAGGGGCGTTCCGGTCCTTGACACGTGTATCGATCAAACAAAATAAAGCGAGAATAGATAAATACTCTCAATAAGCAACAATTCGAAGAATACGAACATTTAAGTGAATAGAAAGGCGATCTGCTATAAAATGCCATCTAAGGGTCAATAGGTACTTAAGTGCTTCGCGCCACCTAACCCCCCGTTCACTTGTAAGTATTCTAAGAAGGACGGCTTCATTGAGGGTCTTGCACCCAAGTAGTACATACGTATATTGTTATTTTCTTGTGGATATTTAATATTGAAACTCGAAGAGGATAATCCATTTCTCTTCAAAGTCACACGAGAGCTTCTCTCTCATTCCTCGTATTGAGTTGCATGCTCACTCGCGGGCGTGCACAAATACCGATTGGTGTACAACCTCTTCCTCCGAAAAGGAAGAAAAAGAGAAAGAGTAAGACCACCACCGTTCACCAAGCCGATCACGAGAATCATGCTTTGACTCCACCACAAGAAGCCATGGCTATTGATAATCGCTCTTTTATGAACGTATGCAAACCAACATTCATGGATATGCTAGTGCTATTAAGATTCCCGACTTTCCCGCAAACACATTTGAGCTACATACATCTATGATCACTATGGTTTCACAATCACCGTTCTTTGGTAAAAAAATGAGGATCCTCATGCTCACCTTAAGAGATTCCTTTCTCTTTGCAATACCATTAAGCATAATGGAGTTCCACATGAGGTGATTAGGTTGATCTTAGTGTCATTTTCCTTAGAGGGAATCGCTAAGCATTGGTTAGACACCCAACCACCCGATAGTATCACCACATGGGATGGTTTCACCACTAAGTTTTTGAACAAGTTCTTTCCTCCACATAAGACTATGGCTTTGAGGACTTTAATTATGGGCTTTCAACAAAAACCTAGTCAATCCTTTAGTGATGCTTGGGAAGGGTATAGTGAGTTATTGAGGCGATGCCCTAATCATGGATTGGATCATGTTCACCAAATCAATCTCTTCTATAATGGCCTTAAATCTCACCACCAAGATTCACTCAATGCTTCCGCGGGAGGGAATATTCTTCTTAAAACCTACCAAGAGGCTTTGGACATCATTGAGACTAAAGCAATGGTTCAAACAAACAATCCATTTGAAGAAAGGGTTCATGTTATCCAAAACAATTCTCAAACTCCATGTGACAACCAACTCCTCAAGTTTCAAGAAGAGATTTTTCAAAGGATGGATAGAGATAGTGAGAGGAATTTGAAAGTACAACAAGAAATGCTTCAAGCTTTTAAGAACATGTCATTGAACAATTCTTCAAATAATGTGAATGCCATTACTCTTTCTTGTGTCACTTGTGGAGGTCCCCATTCTTATGAACAATGTGATAAGGTGCAATTGTATCAAGGGGAATGCTATGCTTACCAAGAGGAACATCGTGAACACTTCAAGCCAAATATCAATCCAAATAACCTTTCTTACAAGTCTCAAAACTACCTTACTCCACCCGGATTCCCACCCCCACAACCCACCCAAATTCAACAAAATCCACCTCAAATTTTACCAAGGAATCAAGGGCAAAGACCACCTTACCAAGGGAATAACTACAAGGCACCTAATCAATTTCAACCTCAAGCTAATACCTTTTATCCACCAAATCAAGGACTTAATGCTCAACCTTTACCTTTCCAACCTCAAGGTTTTCAAGGTTATGTGCCACAAGAGTATAACACAATGGATCTCTTGCAAAAAATGAATCAAGAGAATGAAAGGAAGTTCCAAGATATGGAGAAGAAAATGAATGACCAAATGAATAAGGTTTTAATGGCATTAACTCAAAGACCACAAGGGGCTTTACCTTCCAACACACAAACAAACCCAAGGGCCAATGTCAATGCTATTACAACAAGGAGTGGAACAACAACAAAAGATCCTTCACCTCCTAAACCTACTATTGTTCAACCCACTTGTGCTCCTACTTGTGACAAGCCCTCTACCTCTACTTCACCACTTCAAAATGCTCCCATTTCTCCAATTTCAAAACCTACTCATGAAGCACTCAATAAGGAAAATCCTTCATCAACCACTCAACCACAACCAAAACCAAGTCTTCCTTATCCCTCAAGATTGAGAAAAGAAAAGCTTAAGAACAAGGATGATATCCAAGTTTCTAACTTTTTGAGGATGTTCAAGCAACTTAACATCAATATATCCTTTGCGGAAGCCTTAGCTAATATGCCTAAGTTTGCTAAGATGATTAAGGACTTACTTTCTAACAAGGAGAGATTGGTGGATTTGCCTAATGCTTCCTTGAATGAAAATTGCTCCGCGGTTTTGCTTAAGAAGTTGCCTACTAAGCTTGGAGATCCGGGGAGGTTTTTGATTCCTTGCAATTTCCCGGGGGTGGAAAATTGTATGGCTTTAGCGGATTTAGGAGCAAGCATAAATCTTATGCCATTATCGGTTTGGAAGAGACTTTCACTTCCCGAGCTCACTCCTACTAAGATGACTCTTGAGTTGGCCAACCGTACTATAGCTTATCCGGTGGGAATTGCGGAGGATGTTTTTGTAGGGGTTGATAGATTTACATTTCCCGTGGATTTTGTGGTGGTTGATTATGATATGGATCCTAGAGTGCCTTTGATTGTTGGTAGGCCATTTTTTAGAACGGGTCGTACTTTAATAGATGTGGCGGAAGGAGAACTTACAATGCGGGTAGGAGATGAGAGAGTTGTGTTTAACATGGGGAAGTTGTCCAAAAAGTCTAATGAGCCCGAAGCGGTAAAAAACATTGATGTTGTACATGAGGAGGAAACACAAGATGATCTTCTTGATGACGTTTGTGATGAGTACTTTTATGAAGCTTGCTCAAGTGGAGACTATGATTTCCCTCATATTGAGACCATTGCTTCCATTACTTCCTCCTTGGATTTTCATGAACCTCAAGAGCTAAACTTTAGTGAAATCCCATATGACAATCCATTTTTCCACAATGATAATCTTAATCATGAGGACTTAAGTGATGAGGAATCTTTTCTTTGTGATTCACCAACATATGATGACTATAGTGATGATGAGCTTTCTACTTGTGACTCTCCATTTGTTGATGATCATACTTCCTTTGGTTTTGAGGAATCACCAATTTTTGATAGTCCAATCTATGATGTTTATGGTGATGAGGAGGATTCTATAATGGATGAAAGTGATGAGTTTTTAGTGGAGGATATATCTTTTGAGTATACTCTTGGTTACATTGATGAGGAGGGGGACATACTCTATTTAGAATCCCTATTGAATAAAGATACTTCACCTTTTTCCTTGCCCACCTCAACCTTTCAAAGTGATAAAGGAAAACAAGTCATGATGATTCCTTCCAAGAGCTTGTTGTTACCCATGCCTTCACAACCTTTCTCTCACAATGTGATTTACAAAGGAGAATCTTCTAAGGCAACTAACACTTGTTGTTTTCCCATCAAGGAACGGATTTTTGATCCTGGCATAGAGCTTGCTAAACCATCTCAGTATCCACCTGATGCAATAAAAGGAAACCTTGTGAAATATTTGAGAGCTTTACACTATTACCTTGGGAAGATCATATGGGAAACCATTTTAGTGAACTACGCCTCATTCTTTTCACCATTGCTTGGGAAGCTAGTTGTTGAATTGTGTTATAAGTGGGAGGGTAATTATGTATTTGATCCTGGGGGATATTTATAGAGTTTTGATAAATGAACACTTGTTTTACCTCATCATGGAGATTTTTCTTAAAAAGGGCAAAATTTTTCTTCTCCATGATAGGTTTTAGACACTTTTAATTGAGGGACGAGTCGAGCTAGAGACTCATTAAATCAAGCTTGAATAACTAGGATTAGATCATCTAGTATAGAGTGTGATAGGATAGGAATCATAAAAAGGTATAGACTTGGAGATAAGTGTAGGGGAGACCTTCTTTTGTCTTCATGATTGTTTGTAGGGTTGCTCACTCATCTCATGCTTTGGAGCTTATGGAGGAGGCCCTTGTATCCGGTTCACTTCGTTACTATAGTGATTTTTCATTTGACACCTTGTGCTTAAACATGATTTCACTAATAGTTGTCCTTTCCTTAACTTGGGTTAAGCAAAGTCTATTCATTGTCATAATTGTAGGGGAATTTTATATACTTCCATGCTCTTAAACATTGAGGACAATGTTTAGCTTAAGTGTAGGGGGTCTTCTATCGAAGTGACCTTACCTAGAACTTGTCATTGTCTTGCATGATAACATGGAAAATTGATTTTTCAACATTTTTCAACTTTTTGATCTACTCTGGCCACCAAAAATATGCATTCACATTTTTCATTAATCATTTTTCATTTGCATAATACATTTGCATTGTATATATTTTTTCTTTTATTTTTCATCAAAAATATATAAAAAAAAAATAAATAAAACATGGTTTTAACAAATTTAGATTTCTTTGACATATTAGGCCCGCCATGGATATTTTGACTCAACCCGAGTTTGCTTATCTTAGCATTCTCTAGCTAGTATCCTTAACCATGTAGTCCTTCATTGGTCTATTAGGCTAAGCTTCCACCAATCTCATTATTTGAGATTTTTAAATTGTGGAGAATGGGAAATGATAGAGTTGAAGCAAGTGTAAAAGGGCTAGATAGACTTCATGGAAATTACTTGTGGCTTAACCCTTCTCTTCTTTGCCTCTATTTTCTTCGCATGTATATAATTGTTAATAAATAATCAAGTACGGTTTTAATTGGTTCGTAATCTCTTATGCAATTTTTGGCTAATCATTCATGGTTGATATGAGTACGTCTTAAGATTCTAAGTTAGCACGTTTTATGTGTACTAGACTTATGTCATGCTCCATATTTAGCGGGTGTTTTTCCTTTTCTTCTTTTCAAATTTCTTTGTGAGGAATAAAGAAAAATAAGAGCGGCTTATGAAAAAAAATGAGTGGCTAGAAAAAAAAAATAAAATAAAAAAATAATAATGCAAGACTCCCAAGAGGGGCAGTGTGGTGTTAATTATAGTGACTATTGAGTTCCAATACTACCTTGACGGGTTGCGGGGATTCAATAGATTGCTCCAATCCAATATTGCCTTGACGGGTTGCGGGGTTGAAGATCCAAAGTCTCAAAAAGATGGCGGATGTAAATTATTGCGTGAGTTTTATTTTCCTTTCCTTAGCGAGTGTGTAGCTACTTATGAAAGCATGACATGAGGATTTTACACATAAGGCGAATGACTTATTACTCTTAAAACGGACTTATATTAATTGTGAGCGGTTTTTCAAGTAATGGATGAGAGGATTACTTAGGATTAAAACCGTGCTTCCTTATTTTTGGATTTTACACTTCTTATACTTCCCACTTGAATAATGACAAATTTGCCCACAAGCAATTTGCTCGAATAATAACCGGTTCCACATTTAATTGTCATGAATAAGTTGATGCACTTTTTACTTGTGAATGCAATGATCCCATTTTTAAGCTTGGTATGGGGAAAGTGAAACTTGAGGGTGATAAATGTCCATGGTACCCAAGCCCTAATCTAACTCATTGAATTCTTTATGAGTTATTTCCATCAAAACCATTTCAAGAAAAAATCAAAAAGATATAGATAGAATTGTATTTTGTTAATTGCATTATTAAAAGTCAAAATCATGCATCATTTAGTTTAGAGTAGTGTAGATGCATCTCATATGGCCAAGGTGGATTAATTATGAGGGAAATGTAAATTTGAGCTTTAATATATAATATTGCATGAGGACATGACAATGTTCAAGTGTAGGGGATTTGATATGAGCTTAAACTCATATCCTTTTAACAACAAATAACCCTAAAACATGAAGCAAAATACCAATTTATCTTGCAAAAACAGTGTTATGTGGTATGTTTGTGTTTGTGTACACTTGTGTAGGTAAAAGGATACATTTTCAAGCAAACAAAGAAAAATCAAGCTCAAATGGATGAAAAAGACAAAGAAGGATCAAAAGTGTCAAGATTTTGAAGTACAAGGACCTATCTTGACAAATTGCCAAAGTTGAGGGACTAAAGTGCAAATATTGTGAAAAGTCAAGATCAAAGTCAAAATTGGTCAACTATCAAGTCAACAAAGTTAAAGGGTGATTTCTGCTCAAAAATGAAGTTTGGAGGACTTAAAATGCCAAAGGAATGAAGCTGCTAGCTCAAAAATGTAATCTGTCAAAGTATAGGGACTAATTATGCCAACATTTGAAAGTTATTCAAGGCTTGATCCATGTGAAGAGGAAAGGACCAATGAGATTGCAAGAAAGGTGATACACGGATCACCAACTCAGCTTCATTTATTGCCCACTCAGCCGACACTTCATTTAATGGGCGTATCCCAACAGTGCAACGCACTCAGTTTTTTCCACCAATAGAAAATGAGGAATTGGATAATGATCCACAACTTCTTCTCTCACCTAATAAGAATTTGCCACGCATCATCTTCTTCAACAAAAATTGTCAGGGACGAGAAAGAGCTAGAGTGAATTTCAGCAAATGATATAAACATCAAAGTTAGTCTAAATCAAGAGAGGAAGAGATCCCACGTGCTTAATTAGCCTGAAGATCAATAATAAAGAAAAGCCCAAAAGAGTTCTTCACCTGCAAATTCAATTATGTAGAATTGTCCACGTGGAAGCTGATGATTGGTTCTGACACGTCACAACTCTCAACTACTTCACATCTGCAGTCTATAAATACCCTAGATTAGCTTTCATTTCTTGTACGTAGCTTAAGTGTGAAATCACACACACTTAATTTTCTCTCTTCCAATTCTGTTAGAGAAATAGTTAGCCACAACTCTCAAGTGTTTGACACACACTTGAGAGGTTGTTAGTTTGTTGTAACAAGATTTGTAACTACCTCTTCAATCATTCAATAAAATTCACAAAATTTCCCAAATTACTTCTACTGTTCTTCTATACTGTTCATTCATCTTCATTGCTGTTGCTTTCTAGTGATTCTACCTAATCACTAGAAGCTTGTTGGAAGTTTTACTTGCTGGCCCTATCCTGTAGCTGCATTTTCATTCAGAAGCCAAAAGTAGCAGTTTTGAGTAGCAGATTTGGTCAATTTGATGATGTTGATGATGGTAGATGGTTAATGGAGTTGGATATTGGTGTTTCATAGAATAGGTGCAGATATAAAGGAGGCTCAGCGCCTGCCTTCTCCTTCAAAGGAGGCTTCAAGTAGTAAAGGTGCAAAAGTTCTTGTTTAGGTTCCACTTAAAAGTTGTATGCATGATAAATACTTAGTGTAACTTGTTTGACTGCATGATCAAAGTTGTTTAGTGGTTAATTGAGTTGATTAGAGCAATTGAGTAGACTTTTGATAAGCTTAGCATTGATATTGTAGCTTATCTAGTAATCTGTCTAGCTTTTAGATTGTTGAGATTTGCTTGCTTGGCTTTTGTAGCATAAGTGTTTGACTTGGCTTGTTCTCAGTTTATTTCTATTACATTTGAGTACCTGCATTTGGCCTAGAGTTTGTTTGGATCAGTTTGAAGCTTAGCTTAAATTTCTTCAATAATCTTTGCTCAAAAATTGTAACCAGTGTTTGGCAATAGGTTTTAGCTTAAGTCTTAGTAGAAATCTGTGAGCAAAACGTGTTAAGGTGTAGATCTTTAGCTGATTCTAGTCAAATTAGATAAGTTTCAGTCCAATTCTAGCACAAGTTTTAGCCAAGTAACTCATTGTAGCAAAAAGTAATTTGGTCAGATGGTTTTTAAAACTCATTTCAGAAAACTTGCTAGTTTCAAATCATTGCTACAACTTCATTACTTGATGAAATTCAGTGAAACCACTTTCTAAAGTTCAAGCAACATCTGAGGTTTAAGACTTTTGGAGGAAATTCTACAGTTTGTAGAAATAAGCTGGCAATAAGCTTTTTGGTCAGGTCTTAGCATATGCCATTTTCTGTGATAATTTGGTAGGCTGTTTTCTTATTCACACATTTTCACTTCATAAATCTTTTAATTTTCTTTCACATTTAGCTTTAAAAAGTGTTCCTGAGTGGATTTTGAGAATTTCAGTTTTTTGGAAAAGTTGGTCAACGCTTGGTCAACGATAAGCTCTTTTCAGCTTAATTCTTTTTCCTAGCTTATTTCTTGATGAAAATTGTTCTAGTTTGATTTCCCTTTCATCTTTTGAGTAGCTTAATCAGTTTCAACAAGAAAATCAAGTTGTGATTGTCTAGATTTTGCTGTAGCTTATTTTGGGCTTATTGATAAGTTCTCATTTGCTTATTCTACAACTTTAGTCAAAATCCTTGTTCACACGTAGCTTAATTTGGATTTAAAGAGTTTTGCAACTTGTTTCATTGAATTTGATTCAGTAATAAGATCAAACGAGCTTATTTTCATTCTAAACCCGTTTTTGGCTTAATGAGATTTTAAAATTACAATCTAGTCCTCCTTGTTTTAACAGTTTCTAAACTTGGCTAATATTCATTGTTTTTAGGGTTTGTAACTTTTAAGTCCTTTTAGTTTTGAGAGTTGTTAATTTCAGTTAGCAAGTTGTTGGTATTGTTACATTTTGGATAGTTTGTTACAAGTTTTACAAATTTGATCCTTTTAGTTAACTGATTTACACTTTTAGTCCCTAGAATTGTTAGAATTTATATTTCAAGCATTTATCTTTCCTAGAATTTACATTTTTAGTCCTTTAAGTTTCATATTTTACCTTTTGAATATTACTTGAATAAAAACTTGGTATTTGCAAGTTGTTTTACATATAAGTAGGTAATATTTTTCCGTTTTGCAAGTCTTTGTTGAATTAGCAAATAGAATATCCAAACAAGATTAACAACCAAAAACAGTTAAAAACCCGATATTGGTTGGACTTTCCATTAGCAAGAACTGAGAAAAAACGAACTGCATTATACTCAATATCATCTATCAAGTGAAAATCTGAATTCTTCTTGATGAAGTTTAGATCGGCGAAAAGTTGCATTCATCAAAAACCCGCGAACATCATGGATAGAGAAAGTAAGTCAACATTAAGCCTGATCTTATTCCCGTAGTTATGTTTGATGAAACTCACGTATTGTAATGAATTACACTTGTGAGAAAAGACCGAATGTGGAGGAAATACCCACATGGCTTTAACTCTATAAGAAGCGAGTAGTAAGGTAAGATGATCTTTGAGGACAAAGATCCTGTTTAGGAGTAAATGTTGTGACAATCCGTCAATTTATGGTTGATATTTTATTCTCAAGTATAATTTAAAAACATTATTTCAATGTTATATTATGAACTCACTTATTTTTGGGAAGAAATTTGGATTTACGTCTTGAAGTAGCATCAACTACGTCTAAACGGAGGATTCTACGTTACGTGCTTACATTTACATACACCGTTTTGGTGACAGTCCGACATTTTAGGAAATAAATTTATCCGTGAATATTATTTTGATATTTTAAATTTGTGTTGGTTCATAAACTCACAAATTTACGAGAAGAGATTAGGACTTACGATTTTAATTTAACGTCCTTTACGACTAAACCGGAAACCTTAGGATTACGTATTTACGTTTTCGAACTCCGTTTTTGAAGAGACAATTTTTATTAGATTCGTTTTGTGCCGTTGATTCATAACTTATAAAAACGTTTTTCGTAAAACGACCCGAGGGCACGCAAATCGAGGAAACTAGAATCGAAGAATACCCGTAAATTAGTGGGATGGGACAAAACAAGTTTATCCCATCCCACTCAAAAGAGATGGCCAAAAGAGGACACCACATCATAAGATGTGGCACCCTTTTAGCTAGAAAGCTAACACATGTTAGCATAAGCTTAACATGTAAGCTAACTTAGCACAAAACCACCAAAACCACTTCATTCATACCATTTACACTTAGCAACTCATGTAAAATACTCACCAAACTCTCTCATCTCTCTAAAATTCGTCCAACCATCATCAAAAACAACCCTCATTTGATCTATGTTAGCCATAAAATCATGTGTTACTTATACACATGATGATGCTACTTTGAAGCTTTGAAGATTGGAGGTGATTCTAACATACAAGGAGAAGATTTGTTGTTGTCATAGGGCTGATTTTCCATGAGAAGTTTATAAAGGTTGGTATACTTGAAGATGATATTGGTTTATCACAAGTTTTACCATCAAAATCCAAGCCTCGTTCATCAAAAACCTCATCTTTTCATCACTAATGGTGGTATAGAGATTGTTCTTCCTATCCTCTTGTTATTTTGATTATGTAATCTTGTATTTTATTTATTTATGTATATGTATATGATGATGAATGATGATAAAAATATTATGTGCGGATTTGGTGTTGATAAACATGGGTAAAAAGATGGAAAACCACATGTAAAATGGTTAAAATATTGCTTAATGTGATGGCTGTATAAAAATAGTAAGTAACCAAATGTTAAACTGATAAAATGGTAAAGTGGAATCAATATACAGTAAGTATTAGGTATTATACACATGTGAGAGTTGTCCATGCAATGGAATCATCAAAATGAGTGAGATATGATCAAAACAAGATTAGTGTACCAATCTAAATAGTCTGTTTTGTAGGGACTGTTAAGGATAGTTAAACATGGAATGAGCAGTAGCTATAGCTAACTTATTTGTAGAATATAATATGAAGTTTATGCCATCCAAAAATGAGCTTCTATCTCCTTATATAACTCAAGATATGATAAAAATGGTGAAGATGAAACTAAAAATCAGATTTTTTGAAGAATTAATGTTTAATAGTATTATATAAGCACTCAAACTAATATAGTATAAAATGTGAATTAAAACCCACTAACTTATAAATTTCATTTATATAAATATGTATAAGGTTAAATAAATGGACACCTTATAAAAATGGTAGTTGAATAAGATTTATAAGTATAAAAACTATAAACATGATTTTTACGACTTTTTCGGCTGTTACCGTAAAATTAACGTTTTACGCCAATTAAAACTTAGACGATCAAACCCGTCTAATGTAAAGTTTTTAAAAGTCATATACTGATATATAAGTACCTAATACAAGTAAAAACCGATAAAACCCGAACTATAGGACATACGGACATTAACGAGCTAAGTTAGCATATTTGGACTAATAATTTAACTAAATAAGTTAAACACTTATGAAAGTTACTTATTGGGATTAACCCATTTGGGCCCAACATGTAAAGTATAAATACTGATAATACAAGTATAAAATGGATTAATACAAGTTAAAGAACTTATAATAAGCTTATTGGACTTAAAACATGTAAATAGGTAAAACTAGTAAACTAGTAAGAAGTTACCAAAACGTAAACTCAAAATGAGTAAATAAGAGTATATAAACCCACTTGATCATCATCATATGTATAAAATCATCATATGTATACATAATTGTTACTTTGATAAAGTCATTGGACAAAAGTCTAAGACAAGTATTATTTGTCTAGGTTTCCGTGATTGAAGCACGTACCGTACATCCGAATTGCCGATAACCCGCTTTCCCACATCAATGTGAGTTCATAGCCTCGCACTCTTTTAAATGTTTTTATGAAATGTTTTATAAATCCGCGAGGGAGATAACATGTTAGTTTTTACGAACTAGGACACTAGTTGTCCCAATTGTTTGTTTATTGATTTGGACCCGAATGATTGTATGACCCGATGAATGACTGTATGACCCAATGAATGATTATATGACCCGAGGTATGAGATAAAATGGATTATTAAAGTTAGGTTATGTCACTAAAAGTCCCATTAGCATGAATTGTGAACTACCGAGATTTGGTAGATGCTTACGCATATAATAGTACTATTTGGGGACGATCACCCCAGTTCGCGCCTTGACGGTTGATCCCCGTCGTGCCACATTGATTGGTAAGCGAATTTATGTATGAGAAGATTTACACAAGCGTGATTATTGTGACGACACGCTAATTTAGATGGGAAAATTGAGTTTCGGGCTAGCTACCCGTTGTTTGTTGTAGTAAGGTAACAATGTCATGCGGCTTATAATAATCCAATTAACGAAATACTGCTATACGCACCGAATTACGATATATTGCCTGACTAGCAATACGGGGTCTTATTATTGATATTATGTTCGTGTTTTGGTTTTTCATAACCATATTCATATAACGGTTTTTATATAACTTTATACAACGTTATAAAACGTATTGTATGGTGTTTTTACGACTTTGGTTCGTATAATGATTTTGAAGGCAAAAGCCTATATCATGATTTTGATAAGGATTTGTATAAAATGACTTTGGCTATTTTATGGCCTATTACAAAGATTTGTACAAAATGATTTTCGGTAATAATTTTATACCGATGTTATATTGATGGATTTAATTAAACTCTATGAATTCACTCGGCGTTTTTGCTGACGTTTTCTTTTACCATGTTTTATCTCAGGTACTTGAAGGTAATTCTCGGGAAGACAACAAGAATTCATGGCCCGCACTTAAACAATAATTTCCATTCAAATACTTTGTAAAACCTGTATGAAATACAATGACTTGGGACCTATGTAAATTTGATATTCATGAATGGAAATGCTTTATTATCAAACGACGCGATTTTTAAGCGTTGTCTATGATGTGAGTAATGTGCTATCCCGTAACACCAACGAGTCTTCCGTTGTATCAAATTGTGTAAATTTGGGGGTGTTACAGCTTAATCTAAATTCACATGGTATTCTCCACCCTCTCTCTACTTTCTCTCTCTAAAAATCATCTCTTTTCTTCTTTATTTCAATAAATCTATCATGATAAAGTGAATTAATATGGGTACAACAAAACATGTTCCAGGTTTTCTAGGACTTACACATTTTCTGCTGCATTTTTTATCATTTACTTATGATTCAGTTATTATTATCATGTCATTATATCCGTTCACTGATCGTATTGCTCAGCCGTATTTCCCTTTCCATGTCCCATACGACAGGTACCCAAGAACAGACATAAGCTATTGAGACTACGTGCATAGGATGGGAGCTACCTTAGACTTCTCTCCCTTTTGTACTTCATATATTTATGCTTGCTTGGACACTTATTTTTTTCCTTTTACTTCATTTACTTTATGCATGTTTTGAGCTTATGTTTGGGAGTCGATGTTTTATTCCAGTTTCCTTTTCGTCATGTATGTTTTAGGACATATTATCTTGTATGCTTTGATGACACGCCATAATTATCATGTAACGGTCTACTTATCAAAGTGGGGTGTTACATTGTTTTTTGTATTTCCTTTTCCTTTATGAGTTTATTATGAAGATGTTTAATAGATTAAGCCTTTGTGTGCTTCAACCTATGTGCTCACACTAATCAACTTCAATTTAATAAAAATTGAACCTTAATTTATTATAACCTCTAAACTTGACTAAAATTGGATCAAAATGTTATCTAAATATTTTGTCACCCTTTTTCAAGACAGTCTTTGTGAGTGTGTTGCCTTTTGTGCAATCAAAGCATAATCTAGTGCTAACAGAGGTAAAAATCGAAGATTTACTTAATTTTGAAAGAGTTTAAACTTTTCTCAAAACTTTGAAAATCGGATTTTTCATGTCTACTGTGCACGGCTCAATAATTATCGCACGGTTCTATATCAATATTGAACCGCAGGTTCCTTTAAGGAACCGTGGACAACAGTCATTCTTTTGACTCGTTTTTTTTGTCTTTCTTCTTTGACCTCGGTATTTTTAAGATTCTTTGTTTGCTAATTTTGGCTAAACATTCCTTGAAATATTTTTTTTATTTCAAATCTTTGCCTTGTCTATTTTCTTTAAATCCTTTTGTTTTGGGAGCTCTTCTTCTCATCCCTCACAATGTCTAATTCCTCTAATCTTAACCTTGACATCTCTTTGTCACAATCTTCTAAACCCAAAGCTTCTTCTTCTAAGCTTTCTAAGAAACCAAAAATATCGGTTCAACCTGTTTGGATCAAGAAGAATGAGGATCATCATGATTCCTCTTCTCCTAAACCTTGCAATACTTCTTCTTTCTCTCCTACTGAGTATTGGAATGAGACTTTCTCAATCAATCCAATTACCAGAGAAAGAGAAGCTCTTCCACCAGCACCTAAACCTTGCAACATACCTCACCTTAATGACCTTTCTTCTTTCCCTAGCCATTCTAGGCATTATGAAAACCTCTCTTATCCTCAATATCCTTCTCCACCACCAACTTCTTACTTTGATGGTCCTCCCCTATCAAACGACTTTGTTTTGCATCATGGAAGCTCGTGTGCGTGTTGTCGATTTCAACAAATTGAACTTGATCATATGTATGACAAGCTAAACTTTCTTGAATTTCTTCTCACTAGACCTCCTCTCAAAGTATTTGTTCCCGTGAACAAATCTTCGAATGATGCCTCGTCGTCTTATTTTACCAATTAAAGAACATTTTGTGTTCTAATTGTTTGAGTCAATTAAAAACCTAAGCTATCTTGGAGGACTCTCTCTACTAGAATAGTTTATGCTTATGTTGTTTATTTTCATTACTTGTTGTATTAATATTCATATTGTATGTATGAATATTATCTGTGTATGCTCTTTATATTTGTGTAATATGATTGATATGTGTGTTATTTCTTGTTTTGCTAATTCTTTAGCACACATATTCTTAAGAGTTTATCATGGTTAAAATTTACAATTGCGTTTGGGTGATTCTGGTGATTTCAACAATTCTAAATTTTAACCCTTTGACATATTATCATTACAATTGGTGTGGATTTTTTTTTCTACCTTTATTCCACCAATTGTACTTTGATTTTGTCAAAACACCCTCATTGGACATACTTAGCAAATACTTACTTCTAATTTGAGAGTTCTTTTCTTTCTCCCTCTTAAGTTATTTAGTAGGTAGTGACTAATATATAAATTGGTGTTTCTTTTCTTTCTACTAACCTTTGTATGTAGCTTGTCACCTTAACTCAATCACTTGGTGCCCCGAGCTAGGGGGAGTAAGCATCAAGGAGGAGCTACTAGCAAAGTCGATTCTTCTCTTCTTCAAATACATGTTCTAAGCCTTTTGCTTTGAAAAGGGGGAGAAATGATAGTGATAAACTCATTAATAATTAGAAAACTTTTGTATTTTACATAAATGAGTTTATAGTTCGTCGTAATCAAAAAGGGGAGATTTTTAATGCAAGTGATGCTTAAAAACATTATTAGTGTTAATTAATCTTTCTTTGTTTTGATCACGACAAAGTATAAAGACATTTATCGTCAAAGAAAATCGAAAAACGAATTATTTAACAAACACTATCATCAAGGTAATAACCTTTTAAGTCTTACACAAACATATCTTAATCATGTTTAGTGATCATAAAAAGTGATTAGCCTTAAAACTAACATTTTGTAAAATGTGACAAAATACCTTAATAAACTTTCTTTTTAAGAAATATTTTATTAAAATGGAAAATGTAAATTTGAATATGCATATTCCAAATGCCATAGGAATATCGTTTGAAGGTAAAACTTACCTTAGATATTACTTCCCCACTATAGGACAAAAAGGAGCAGAGTCTTTGACCCACGGTTCCTTGAATAGGCAAGTGGTTCTTTATCAATAAGGAATCGCAGTGACAAATAAGGAACCGCAAGCAGATAGCCGTTGGTTTTTGTCTCCTATAAATAGTGGATCAAATCTGCATTTTCAAATAACCTTTTTGGACATTATTTCTGTCACCTTTCTCTTTTCTATATCCTAATCATTAGTAAATGATCACTTAATGTGTTAAGTATGTTTACTTATGATTATCTTTTTGATCATCTTCTTTACTTGTCCAAAGAGAAGATCACTCATACATTTGTGATGTGATTAAAGATGAAGCCTTGATGTAGATTATCATACCTTAGATCTAGTCATGTTCATCATTTTTATTTGAGTCTTGTGTAGATCCAATGTATTTGTGTATACTTGGATTAGTGTTGTGTTGATCCAAGGTATTAGTGAATAGTGGATTAGTCTTGTGTAAATCCATTGTATTGGATTTGTCTTGTGTGGATCCAAGTTTCATGTGTATACTTGGATATGTTTTATTGAGTTGTAAGTCTTGTGTGTTAGTTCTCACTAAACTATGAAGTGATGCGTGTATGTGTCTTGTGAGTTCTCACTTAGCTTTAAAGTGAACAGTTTTGAAGATTGGTTCTAGCTTTGGATTAGAGCTCGACATCTAGCCTTGTGTCGGAAAAGAGGATGGGCGACGAAGATTGGTTCTAGCTTTCGATTAAAATTCGACATCTAGCCTTGTGTCGGAAAATGGTAAAGTAGGCGACGTGTGTATATTGGTCCTAGCTAAGATTAGGTCTCGACATTTAGCTTAGTTTCGTAATATAATGTAAGCGACGTTGTAAGGTTTTCTCCGCCAAGAAGGGAGCTTGTGGATATAGTGGCAATCTCGAGTAAGGTGTACACGAGGAGTGAAGTAGGAACGAGGATAGAGATTTGTTGCCAAACCCCTATAAATCTTGGTTTCGTTCTTTAGGTTGCTTCTTTTCTTACTCTTCACTTATGTTTTCATTATTGCTTTGCATTTCATTATCATTAGATATTGTTAATGCATTATAATTAAACCTAAAAACTATGAAACTAGTTTTCAAGTAAAAGGCAGGGACAAACCTAATTGAAAGAATTTTAATTAGGACTATAATTGAAGAGAAACTATTCAACCCTTCCCCCTTCTAGTTTCTACATGAGTCACCATGACTCATATATGAGTCATCTTGTTGACTCATATATGAGTCATCTTGTTGACTCATATATGAGACTCATATAGTAGACTCAAATATGAGGCATGATGATTCATATATGAGACAATGACTCATATATAAGTTATCATGACTCATGTATGAGTCAGTGATGAGGTTCCCGGAAAAGTAGGTTTATTGTGGAAGTTGCCGAAAAATGATGGAATTGTTGTGGAAGTCGTCGAAGAACTGGGTTTGTTGTGGAACTCGCCAGAAAATGATGGATTTGTTGTGGATCTCGACAGATATGGTTGGTTTGTCGTGGAGATCGCCGGAAAACGGGGGTTGGTTGTGGTGGTCGCTGGAAAACAGGGGGGTTGGTTGCGGTGGTTGTCGGAAAAGTAGACTGGTCGCCGAAAAATGAAACTAGATCTAGATCCTTTTTTTGTGGAAATTATGATGGGTTTGGTGGGAGATGGGTTTCATCATGACCATTAGATCATATCAAGATCAATGGATGTAAATTGTTCATTAAGACTTTAATAAATAACTTTAAAATAAAAGACGAATTAAATAATAATTTCGTTATTACGATTTGACGTAAACTATATACATTTTTTAAATATATTAATCTTTATATGTTTGATTATGTTTTTTTTACTTTACTCTGTATACATTAATATAAACTCATATTTTACTTTCGATATTTTTATTATAAATAGTCATCTGATTATTAATCAACAAACTATTTACAACAACCCTATACACATATAATTTGAGTTAAATTTGTTTTGAAGTTAAATATTTTGACAATTTATAAATTCAAGATATCATAATATTTCTATAAATTTATATTGGATTTTTTATACTAAAGAGTTACAATACTTATGCACGCACGAGTTTTACATAATTTTTCATGGTGTTTTCATATCGATTGATATTTTGTATATTTTCTGTTGCATAAAACATTTGACTTTGCTTAAGTAAAATTTTAGTTATCCCATTCTAGATATTATGTTCTTAGTTGCACATGACGACCTTAAAAAAATATGTGTCGTCGCAATATGTAAAATTTCATCTATTTACTTTTTATCTCACACTGACGTATGAGGTTGTGCCCTAATTTTAATATTTATATTCATATAATAATAATTTACGTTGATATTATTTCTTAATTTTGTTAACTGTCAAAATATAAATAGACAATAGTTGAATATTTAAAACATCAACATATATGTTGTATTTAAAACTATAAAGTCTAGATACTATGAAGTTTAAATGGATGTTTATTTATTTTTCAAAGTCATTTAAAACTATGAGAGATTATAAGTTTACACTTAAATTCATTTGATTTATTTAAAATTCAACCACTAAAATTTTATTATTCCAAAGCAATCTGATCAGTTTTATTTTTTTCTTCCAAACTCCACTTTTATAAAATCTCTAAAATAATCTAATTCTTTTAAAAGATTTTTTTTATCCAGCATGTACCTATGTATTGCGGTTTGATGAGACTCTAATTACATAGTCTCATCGCCTAAATCGGGCTTAAAATGCATAAAAATATCATAAAAACCTTGAGAAAACCCTTGTTTTGTTCAATATGTGTTTTTAGGTTCAGATATCGTTAATTTACCAAAATATAAAAAGTATCAAGTAAAAACGAACACGGGAAACGAAGTTGCACAAAGAACCGGACTCGATTGTTGATTTTCCAAAAATACCCTTGAAGTTTGAAGAATGTACAAGTTTGGTCCTCAAAGTTTGCAGAATTGTCAGTTTATACCCTCATTTATCAATATTTGCAATAGGGTCCCTAAAGTTTGATAATTGTACAAGATTAGCCCTTGAAGAAATCAACAAGTGCACATTTAGTCCTTATTTCAAATTTATAAGTTGCAAGGACTTTTTGCCAAATGCCAAAAGTTAATACAAAGGGAAATCTGCCCTAATTCTGTTGCAAAGTTTGGAAGAAAGAATTGTGTTAATCCCACTTTAATCCATAACACAAGATTTAGAGAGAGAAAGAGAAGAAAGATAGAGAGAGAAAGTAGATAGAATGGTGGAAGGTTAATGTTTACTAGAGAGAGAAAGTAAAATGAACCAACACCCTCTTCCACACATGGAAGAGGGTATATATACCCACGAACCACATGGGATTTCCATGGATCGTGGGTTTGTTTCCATGGGCCGGGCTTGGCTTGTATTGGGCATAGAGCCCCTAACTTATACAATATTAGCTTAAGTCCATGCCTGGTTTTCCCGACTAACCTATTATAAGACAAGACCATTAATGACTAAGATGACCTATTACATTCTTGTTCGACTATATAAAATATAGGGCTAACAATATCCCCCAATGTATCGATCATCTTTAAAATGCATAAGATGATAGAGTGAATACATTCTTGTGGAGGTGATCTTCCTTCTTAGGTCTTGTATCTTGGTCTTGATCTTGTTTGTAGCGGCTTTGTTCATTCATGCCTTTGTGATCTTTATCTTGAGTCTTTTTCATTTGACTTTTAATGCTTGATATCTTCAATTAATCCTTGATAGTGTTCATCTTGTGCTTTTGTGACAAGATGACCTATTACATTCTTAAGTATCTTGATTATCGCCATCTTGTGCTCTTGTGACTTCTAAATCGACATCGGTTAGTACACAGTTATGCCACCTTCTTGATATGTAGCAACATATATAGACACGGACAAAATGGATTTAAACATTTCACCCTAACTCGATAGCATTTTACCTCCAGTCGGTGAAGACGTTAGACGATATTAGATACAGTACCTGTGATCGGGTAGATTCAATTAAGAACCTCCTTGACAGGGTTTCCGGCGGTAGTAGCCAGTTCTCTTTACTCGACCGTCTCAAAGCAGACTGCGAACGTAAAGAGTGAATCATAAGGATAAATTATCCGTCTTATTAGAGTCGTCATTCAGAATTCCTGGAACAATTTTGATTCAAAAAGAATCGCACCTTGTTGCTTTCCAGTTTGTCACAAGCTTGATTCATAAAGAATCTTGCAAGTTACCTACCGCAGTGCTGTTTGATGTTGACATTGGAAGGATTTCCATTCGTCACTGTGAGCACTGAAGAGTGTCACTCTGAATGTTCTGGAAAGATCACAAGGATTTTGCGAAGAAACCTGGAATCAAGTTTAAATCAGTTAAGATTCTAAACTTAGTTGCATTCCAGTTATCACATGTTTGATTCGTGTAGAATCGCACAAGTTACCTACCATGAGCTTGTTAGATGTTGGCTCAAGCAGGATTTCCATCTTCATTGTGAATCGTATCACTCAGATGTTCTGGAAATATCACAAGGATAATGCGTAGGACTTGACTGTGTCCTAATGAGATGATAGATAGATCTCTGTTTGGCTCTAGACTCGATAAGTGCATTTTAGTAATCGGAGGCTGGAGCAGACTGCCACCTTTTCAATATTAACTAACTCGGAGTGAGAAAGTCAATATATACGTGTTTATCTACGTAACAATGAGACAAGTTTATTTTAAGAGAAACTCGAATGGCATCGGAAGGGTTGTGCATCGCATCACTGGGTCCATGACACTTGTCTTCAATAGATGTATTGACCCCGGTTCTGCCTAGGTTGCATATAATATTCAACTTCTTCAATGCTTACCAATACGTCATCACTAGCACCTTGTTGTGATTGTTCCAGTGCTAACTTAAGTAATTGGTCCGCATTCAGCTTCATTCCACTCCATCTTTCCTAAGGACAACTATTTCTAGCTATGGAATGTCCTTGGGTAGATCCCTCCGGTTCTGGTTGGATCATAGGACTTAGTTTCCTATCCTAAACCACCTTTTGACTCCATCGTTCCATCGTGGATAGTAGGTTGTTTTGGGTATAGATCGTAACCATAAATCCACTGAAAACCATTCAAAGTGCTTGATAAAAATCAAAACATTTAACACTTTGAAAGTTTTACAATTCTGAAAAAGCTCCCCCTACACACATGCATCGATATACGAAATAGTTTAGCATGTGAAGGAAAGAGTTGCACTTGAGTCTTTAAAATCACATGTTGCGATATATTACATTTTAATCACATTGTATCCCCTATCTCTAATATAAAAATTTAATATTAGAGATACCAATTGATTAAAATATGAAAGTTTCTAAAAATCTTTGGGAGAGAAACATGTGTGCACGCATGCATCATGGAACTTCTTGTAGTCGGGATGCTCCCCCTCAACAATATATGTGTGTCTTGAAACAAAAATTTTACAAAATTTTGGAAAAACGACACCACAAAATATTTTGAGGTACGGAGTTTTAGATGCCTTATCCGATATGGTATATTACATATAACAGTTTTAAACCGTTTTCGGAATGTGTTGGATACATAAAATATGACAATTTTAGAGATGTACCCAACAAAATTAAAGGCTTGATTTTAAAATGCCCCCCTCAAATATTGATCCAAATAACATATGACATTTTTGAGATATAAAAACCATTTTATGAGGTAGGGAGTGTTGAACACACAATTTTAAAATATTTACAAAAACCTTTTGAGAAATTCTTGAAAAATTGTGTTCAACAGTTTTAAAATAATCATGATAGAAGACTTCTCTTCTATTGCATTAGGAAAGTGCACTGAAACGTACACTTCCCTTTTGGGTCCGCTTTTCATGAGCTTAAAACTTTGATTGTTTTGTGACTAGCTCATGACCGAGAAAAATTAATTTTCCGTTGTGAAGGATAAGTTATCATCCGTGATAAACTTTCCTTAAGTTGAAGTTCGAGTTCTAAGCTGACATTTACTTAGAATTCGTTTTTCATGAACTTAAAAAATTTGAATGTTTTTATGAGAAGCTCATGACCGAGAAATATGAATTTCTCGTTAAGTTATCGTCCGTGATAAACTTTCCTTATTTGAGGTCCGAGTCCTAAGCTGTGATGCGCTTAGAAGTCATTATGAGAGAGTATCAAGCAGCTTCATTTGCCAGAACCTCCAAGTCATCTGGAGTCATATACTTCAAACCAAGACGACCAACGAGATACGCAAACCTATCTTGCGATAGAGCTTTTGTAAACAAGTCTTCCAGGTGGTACTCAGTTCTGACAAAGTATAACTCCACGATACCGCGTTCCACTTGTTCCTTGATGAAGTGATATCTGAAATCGATGCGCTTTGTGCGGGAGTGCTGAACCGGATTGCAAGATATGGCTAAGGCCGACTTTGACTCACAATACATAGGTATTTTATCAAAGTGGAAGCCATAATCCTTGAGTTGAGTTCTCATCCAAAGGACTTGAGCACAACACGCGGATAGAGACACATACTCTGCTTCAACGGATGACAGCGAGGTGCAATCCTGCTTCTTTGACGACCAACTTACGAGTTTGTCTTCCCCTAGAAATTGTATGCCACCAGAGGTGCTCTTTCCAGTATCATGGCAACTTACATGATCAGAATCTGAAAAAGCTATTAGATGAAAACTAGTTTCCTTCGGATACCAGAGTCCCATGTGAATGGTATTCTTAAGGTATCGAAAGATCCGTTTAACCTCCTTGAGGTGCTTTTCAGTAGGTCTGGCTTGATATCGTGCACAATAACATGTGGCATGATGAATATCAAGCCTGCTGGCTGTAAGGTACATGAAAGACCCGATCATACCGTGATATCGCGTTTGATCTACGGGAGGTGAGTACAAGTCAGCATCTAGGGATGAGGTCGATAAAGGTGTACCAACGCGAGCACATGAGGTCATACCATGCTTTTGAAGTATCTCTTGAGCATACTTAGCTTAGTTAATAAAGATACCACTTGGGGATCGATTAATATGGAGGCCTAATAGGAATTTTAGCTTCCCCATCATTGACATTTCAAATCTACTGTTCATTAGTTTTTCAAAACGTTTTTAAAGTTTTGGGTTCGTAGAACCAAAAATAATGTCTATCAACATAAACTTGCACCAGCAGTATGTCATCCCCATATTTATTAATAAAGAGAGTAGGATCAATAAAACCTTTGGAGAATCCTTTGGAAACCAAGAAGTTTGATAGTTCTTCGTACCACACCCTTGGAGCTTGTTTAATTCCATATACAGCCTTCTTAAGACGGTAGACTTTGTCAAAATGATGAGGATCGACGAATCCTTCTGGCTGATTCACATACACTTCTTCTTTCAAATGACCATTGAGAAAAGCAATTCTAACGTCCATCTAATAAACCATAAAGCCCTTATGTGCAGCATAAGCAAGGAATATCCTAACTGCTTCCAAACGAGCGACTGGAGCGAATGATTCATCGAAATCTATTCCTTCTTGTTGACGGTATCCCTTAACCACAAGACGATATTTGTTTTTGATGATGTTTTGTTCTTCATCCAATTTGTTTTTCCATATCCATTTAAAATCGAGAACCGAGGTTCCATATGGTCTGTCAACAAGTTCCCATACTCCAAGTCTTTCAAATTGATGAAGTTCGTCTTGCAATGATTCAATCCACGCATGATCAGTTATGGCTTTTTTGATGTTTGTAGGTACAGTGAAACTCAGGGTGAGTGCATACATACATACATCGCCATCAGTTTCGAGTTGTCGGCGTGTTCAAACTGGTTGTGAAGGATTTCCAATTACTTGAACCAATGGATGATCACGAGTCCAATGGTGAGTGGATGGATATCGTTGATAGAATGTGTGCATGTTTGACGGATCTACGTGTTGAGTAGAAGACCCTCTGACTTCGTGTACCGGTGTACCGAATGGGTCGATAAATTCTTCTTCGTCAGACTGTGCATCGACTGCTTGATTGTTGTTTCCTTTTGCAGCATTGACGGTTGGTGATGTTGGTTGTATGACGGTTTCTTGAGTATCCAATGGAATTGTCTCTTGAGCAACAGTTGTTGAAGTAGAGGCAGTTGTGTCTTGTTGACTTTGTTCGGATGCATCAGCAATATTGATAGTGGAAGGCTTTGACACAACTTGATTGTTTCCATAGTAATATTCATCAAACATTGGGTCATCTAAATCAACCAACTCATTCATTTGTGTTGTATCCGTCGAGTCTGCTGTAGGATTACTTTCTTGACGTTCTTGCACGGGATGTACACTGTTTTGTGTAGGTGCCATTGCTGTACATTGAGGTGCGGGACTTGAGCTATTGTGATCAAGTACCATTTGTGGCAATTCGTCAAAGTTCGCATGAATTGTTTCGACAATAATCTTTGTTCTCTTGTTTTAAACTCGATATCCGTTCGACAATGTAGCATACCCCACAAGAATACATGCATCACCTTTTTCTTTCATCTTGTTGAGATTCTCACCGTCTTTTAGAATGTAGCATAAAGATCCAAATACATGAAAGAATTTAACAGTATGTTTCCTGCCATTGATGATGTGGTAGGGTGTCTTTTCATGTCTAAGGATGACGAGAGAACGATTCTGAGTATAACAAGTAGTTGCAATTGCTTCAGCCCAGAAGAATAGTGGTAATTTTGGAGCAAAAAGAATTGTTCGAGCTGCCTCAACCAGAGTACGGTTCCATCTTTCGACAACGCCGTTTTGTTCAGGAGTTCGAGCAATAGATTTTTTATGTTCGATGCCTTCTTCTTGAAAGTAAGATTGCAAAGTCTTGTTCAATAATTCAGTACCCCTATCCGTTCTTACCGTTAAGACTTGAGCTTGAAGATTGCGTTGTATCATCTTGAGAAAGTTTTTGAGAACCTCTGGTGTTTCATCTTTGGACCTTAAGAAGTATGTCCATGTATATCTTAAGTAATCATCAACAATCACGAGAATATACTTTTTTCCCATTAATACTCTCTACACGCATGGGACCACATAAATCCATGTGTAGAAGTTCCAATCCTCCTTTTGAGCTTGGGGTAGTCTTCGTTTTAAAAGACTTTAATTTTGCTTTCCTCAACTCACAAGAAGAACAAAGATGGTCTTTGACGAATTATAATTTAGGAAGACCGATCACAATATCATTCTTCGAAAGCAAGTTGATCGTGTCAAAGTTGAGATGTGACAATCGTTGATGCCATAACCATGCTTGAGATGATGAAGCTTTAGCCATTAAGCAAATTGGATTTGTTGTATATGTGTCTTGAAGAGTTACTGTATAGTGATCAGAACCACGAGAACCTGTAAGAAGGTCATTCCCATCGTAGTCTCTAGCATAGCAAGTAGTTTTCCGAAAAGCCACTTCCAAATCCGCATCACAAAATTGACCAACCGAGAATAAATTATGATTCAATCCCTCGACGTAATAAACCCTTTTGATAGTGATATTCCCTTGAACCAAATCGCCATATCCAAGTATCGGTGCAAACTGATCATTTCCAAACCGCACCGTACCCAGAAACTTCTCCATGAAGTTACTGAGAATCTTGAGATTTCCTGTCATGTGCTTTGTACACCCGGAGTCCATTATGAATAGAATGATTTCGACGAGCTGCATAAGATTTAGAATACAATGTAGAGTTTAAAAGATGGGAGCCCTTGATAGAAGTGGGTTCCAAATTATTAGTAGGCCTAGATGCAAATTCTAAAGGCAAGCTAACATTCATAGACCCAATTAGAATAGTGGTTGTCTTAGGTACCCATTTGTATCCGGGTGGTGTAAATTTTTAGTACCCCCGTTTACATGTCCTACTCATGTTCTCATAAAGCTTCTTTAACATGTTTTGTTTTCGTAGAGTAGTGGATTCTAACGCACTTAGATTCTTAAGTGGTTGATCAGTGGATTGGTTCAAAGTTCTTGTGGGTTTTCTAGTACTAGTGGGCACAAGAATAGGCTTCCAAGTTCTAGCATTCACGCCATTATGATTAAAAGCACAAGCATCATGACTGGAAGTACGAACACATTTTCCACATTTAACACAAGCAAATTCAACATTCGAGGTCTTAGCATTCAAACAGTCATTACATGCAGTTACAAACGTTTTATTCTTAGAAAACTTAAAATTCCTACGGTGGTCTTCTACTTCCAACTTCTTTCCTTAACTATTGTTAGGCATGACCTTATCTTGCATTCTAGTGCTCTTAAGTTGGGGTCCGCTAACGCTAGTAGTGGGAATTACTCATGTAGAAGAAGACACACATTGATTAGTTTTCCTAATATAGCGAGTTAACCGCGATGTTCTAGTTTGAGTGGGCCTAGTGTTCATCTTATACATTCCTGGTGCTATCACATTTGTGCTCTTATCATTTCCTATCTTAGGCAAAGTCTTTGGGTGTTTTCCCAAAACAGATGATTTGGGGCATTTAACAGCATTTGGTTGACGAACGGCAGATGGTTTACCCAAAACAGACTTTCCTTTCATTTTCTCAATGAGTTTTTGTAACTCACTGATGGCTATGTCCCTTTCTTGTAGCTGAGATTTCAAATCATTTATTTTGAAACCTTTTTCATTCAATTGAAGAACCGAAGAAGCTGCCAGTTCTTGGCACTTTTTATGATTATAAGATTTATCACCTTTTTTTAAAGCAAGTTCAAGAGAAATGGAGTGTTTCTCAAGTTGGGAAAAACTTTTCAAAAGTTTGTTATATGACTGAATTTGTTTCGAAAGCTCAACTTCAAGATTTGGATATTTCTCATCCGTTTTTGACACTAGACATGCTAGATGACAATATTGATCAAGATCGGTATATACACCAAGTATAGCATTCATATGGTCAGCATAAAAGTATTCCATATAAAATCGATCAATTTCGTTAGAAAGTTGGTGTTCTTGTGTCTTTAATTTAGTTTGAAGAAAATCAACTTCATCTTCAAGAGATTTAACATATCTGAAATCAGTTAGCATTTCCTTAGTGAGAGCGTTATAAAACATTTCCACATTATTTGAAAGATCATCGATGGTTGGAACAATACATTGTTGAATGAAGACTTCTACTTGTGGGTTAGGTTAAATATTCCAAACGGTATCTCTAGAAACTTTTTCATAATCGACGACACCTTTGTACAAATTTAAAACCCCTTGTTTTATAAACTCAAATTGCTGAAAACTTTTACTTTTCTCATCCCATTTACGTTTTTCATCCCAAATTTGTTTTTCTAACAAAATTGATTGCTTTTTGAAACCCCTTTTTTAACATACTTTCTTTTCCGTTTCAGGACTCGGTGGTGGAACATTTGTAAACATATTTTGTTCTTTTGAAAGTTCTTTTTGAGGAACAAACTTAATATAGTTGTCAGAATCAGAAAGGTTTATCAAATCACTTAAGTTCGATCGACTTTCTTCTTGATGACGAATGATTTCGTCGCAGTCAAGGGAAAGCATAAGGGCAAGATTATCAACATAACAACCGATATCATAAAGAGCAGGCTTGATACTTTGAACTTTCTTGAGATAGTCAGACTTAAAGAAACTCGTTTTCATATTTCTATTGAGCATGTTCATAGTTTGAGTAGACTGGCCCGTTTTGTAAACAGTGTTGTTTAACGTTTCGACTCTCTTTTCCAAAGCAAGAATTTTTCAATATCCTTTTCTTCACGAGTTTTATAAGGCTAAGTTTTTTATTTGTTCACCGACTCTAATTCAGTAATCTGGAGTTTATGTAGCAGCAGTTGTTCTTCAAGTTCTGATATCTTTTGTTTTGACATATGAATTTCATGTGTTACTTCAGAACAGTATTGTTCGTTGAGCACCTTACATTCATATACAAAACCATTAGCTATTGCAACTCGTCGGTCAGCTTCTTTTACATAATCACACTCTTTAAGCCTTTCTATCTCCACGGCTAAGGATGTGTTTGCTTGCTTCAAACGTTTATTAGCCTCTTTGTTTTCCTCAATTTCATGTTTTAAAGAATCAATAATAGACGCAAGCAAATCACAGTTCTCATCCGAGTCAGTATCCTGAGCAGCATTGCCGTCATCATTACACATATTCTGTGAATTCTTAGAGATAGTGTTATCCTCCGTGTCCATTACATATGTGTCATTGATGCTTTCGGGTTGCTCAGGATGTCGTCGTTCATTAGCAAACACATTATAGTTATCGTCTGATGGTACCTTTTCAATTGGCTCAGTATCAAAGATAGGTCTAGATTGTCAGAAGTCTCTGGATCCAATTCTTGAATCTTTTCCATGTACACATAATGTGCCTCCAACTCTTGATTATCGGCTTCATCATCAGTTTCGTCACGCCAATCAACTTCATTTGCTGTGAGTGGAATCCGTGCTTCTTCTTTCTTACACAGCAACATCTTTTCCTTGTGATATCCAGAATCCTTAACCCGTTTTGGCTTCTTACATTCTCTAGCCATGTGCCCAAATCCCTTGATATTGAAGCATTGAATCCTAGTCATCTACATAATCGGAGTTCCTATAGTATCCCTTGCCCCAACTTGATTTGGCATCCTTTGATTATCATACCTAGCATCACGATCATACCTTTGTGCATGATCAAGTTCCTTATATCTAGCATTGGATGATGATCTGAGGTTGTTGTTGGTAGGTTTGTAGATCTTCTTATATGTTGTGGTGAGCAAAGACATGAGTTCCTCAATATTCTAGTCCCTTGAAGTTTGTTCATCGTCATTGTCTCCATTTTACTCGGTGTCATACTTTAGAGGTGGAGTGGGGACAACTGCTTTTTCTTTGTTTCTAGCAGTAGCTAGAGGTTTGGTAGATGAGCTAGATGACCTTGAGGAATGAGAAGGTGCATGTTGACGGTGAACGAGTTGTGTTGAAGTAGCAGCCACAAAAGCAATAGAGTTAGCAGACCGTTCTGCCTTTTCAGCCCTGAGTTCATTCACTTCATTCTGATGTTGTTTCAAGATATCATAAAGTTTGTGATAGGAGATGGTCTTGATATCTTCCCTTTGTTTAACCAAAGTCACGAACCTTTGCCATTCTGGTTTGAGTTAAAGTAGAAACTGAACATTGGCATGATGATTGGAGATGCTGCACTGATTTCTGACAAGCTCATTCATCATTTTGTAGAATCTCGAGTAATATGAGTCAATGGATTCACCATCTTCAGATGTGAATTTTCCAAACTCCCAAAGTAGATTAGTCTCGAGATCTTGAACATTGATCGACTCACCTTGCTTTAATCGATGAATTACATTCCACATTTCCATAGCATTAGGACATGCATCAACTGTGGAATAGATATCGTTATCAATCCCAGTGAGTATGTAGTTAACAGCATCAGCTTCAACTTGAAGGAGTTTCTTTTTTTCAGCAGGACATGTATCGAAATTCTCTATAGCTCGTGTAGTTGATGAAGTACCATCCTCTGCTTGTGTGGTAATGGGTCTGAATTCAAAAACTGGAGGTGGATTCTCAAGGAAATGACGAAGAGCGATTCGGTTCTCCTTAGTGTCGAGAAATCTTAGAAAAAGAGATCTCCACTAAACGTAGCAACAGGCTGTCAGCACAGGTGGATTACCATTTCCACCTTGTTCTAAATGAACTTGATTAGCATTCGCAATGTTGTTGTTGTTTGACATGGTAAATGTATGTTAATGGATTAGGATCTTAGTGGATGTGTTGTGATGAGGTGTGATTTACAATTCGAAAAAGATTGATGAAATCCCTTAAAAAATGTTCTCGAAAAACCAAAAAATTCTCCAATACCAAAAACACATTTTTTAAGTGTATTTTCGGAATATTCGAAAATTCTCCTATCTCAGCAATGTTAGCAAAACCCAATCTTCGCAATGTCTCAAATCTAAAGTCTTCGCAATACTCAACTTAAATTCTTCGCAATACCAAACTTTTAAATATCGCAATAACACAAGTACTGATCTATCGCAAAGCCTATCGCAATCCCTATCGCAATCCAGAAACCCTATCGCAATCCCCATCGCAATCCACAAGAACTGATCTATCGCAATGAGTATCGCAATACCTGTCGCAATAACTCTTCACAATAGTAAACACATGATGTGTCGCAATATGTATCACAATACCTGTCGCAATACATAAACCCTAGTACATTGCGACGAATTTTCAAGCAGAAGTTTCGCAATATGGTTACTGTTTCGTACTTTGAAAGAAAAAATGAGATTTTTGCTTAGAAATCTATGATTTTAACCAAACCAAAGCACCCAAATCTCTACCAAAACTATGTGGAAGATATGTGGATCACTTGGAACAACAAAAACACGAAAAAATTTGAAGCTTGGGTATAAATCAATAAAAAATCACGAATCTAGTAAAAAACACACCACGAATCTTCAGTCACCTATCCACTATAGGATCTGATACCAAATTTTAATCCCACTTTAATCCATTACACAATATTTAGAGAGAGAAAGAGAAGAAAGATAGAGAGAGAAAGTAGAGAGAATGGTGGAAGGTTAATGTTTACTAGAGAGAGAAAGTAACATGAACGAACACCCTCTTCCACACATGGAAGAGGGCATATATACCCACGAACCACATGGGATTTCTATGGGCCGTGGGTTTGTTTCCATGGGTCGGGCTTGGCTTGACTTGGGCTTAGAGCCCCTAACTTATACAATATTAGCTAAAGTCCAAGCCTGGTTTTCCCGACTAACCTATTACAATACAAGACCTTTAATGACTAAGATGACCTATGACATTCTTGTTCGACTATATAAAATATAGGGCTAACAAATTACAAGTTTGATAGAAGTTTGAGTTACAAATTTGACTAAACTAAACCCATTACCCATCAACTACCCACAAAGCCCAACAAACCCATAATACCCAACCATACAAAAGCCCAAACCCAAAATAGATATTAGTATTAATTAAATTTTAAACTTAATTTATTACTAATTATTCTGGCGTCTAAACACCCCCACTCTTTAAGCTAAATAGATCGAAACCCCAAATATCCTATAAACCCTAACTTTCAAACAATAATCAAAACAAAGGGATATTTTTTATCATCTACAGATCACTAATTCTGTGAGATCTCGTATTTTCCAAGTAATTATTTTTCTCTTATATATTATTTTAATCATTTATAATGTTTATTCAGAATTATAAAATTATTATTATTTTTTGTTTCCATATTTTTTTAAATCAAAAATTTTGATTTAAAAGCACCCGCGTGCATTTTACAAAAGTTTACTTGATTCAACGGAACGAGGATCGAGGGCTAGATATTTTGACCTTAAGATGTTAATCTCTACTTGGTATTAAGTCTAGACCGATAACGGGCATAGTGTTAAATCCTTGTATTTCACATTTTATTTTCGATTGTTTCAATGTTCGTTGTTTTTGATGTTTTCTTTTTAATGACGTGTTAAGTCGAGTAGGGAATATTATCATATTTTGAGTGCGTTTTAACTTTTGAGAAGTATTTTTACGAAACCTGAGTCCCGTATATATTTGTAAAAGTTGACAAATAGTCATTTCCTGCTTTTTAACTAAATATTTACTTTTAGTCCAAAGAAATGCAAACTTGACAAATTTGGTCCCTCCACCAACCACTATATATACATTTTTGTTCCACTAAAAACACATAGTAAAAAAAATCTTACAATCAAAAACCAACCACTCTCTCCCCTCCTCCTTCTTGTCGTGAGACCACACACCAAAAAACCATCACCAATCTTTGATTTTACCTTGTTTTAACAAAAACTAAACCAAGACCTATGTTAGAAATAGAAAGTTGATTCTATTGATACAAAAATTTCTCACATGCATCAAGTTTCCAAGTTTCTTATGATTATATGGTTGGTATGAGTTTTGATCATCATGATTGTGATGATCATGATAAGATCATCTTGTTTTGATGATAAAAAGTTTAATTTTTTGATTTTGATTTTGTTTATGTAACATTCAAGTGTTAAGATTGATAAGGGATAATTATAAGATGTTAGTATTTGTAGAAAATGGGTAAATTATGTTAAAAAAAAGTGATTTGGTATGAGTTTTGATGAGGTGGTTTAGGGCAGTAGGTTTGAGACTGATTTTGGGTATCTTAAGCTTGAATTATTGTTAAACTAATAAGATTGTGTCGTATAGATTTTTGTTAGCTTCGTTTTGATATAAGTTAGAGCTTCTATCTCAAAAATAGGAGGAAGTTTTGATAGTTTGATTATTCGTGTATCGGGAGACGAGTATCGGCACAATCCGAATTTGTTCTCGATATTTGGATCGAATCTCGGGGACTATAAAATGAGTTTGAAAAATATTCAAGTGTAGTTCTTGGGCTCTAAACCTAGGATTGTGAGTCTATTTTCAAACTCAAGTGTCGGTTTTGTAAACGGAATTGGTTAGAAAGGTCAAAATGGTTTTATGAGTCGAAGGCGTATATCTGTCTGGTTTTTGTAATTCAAAGATGTGTCAGGCAGGAAGTCATAGAAGTAAAATCTTTCGATGAAATTTTTAGAGGACTTTCTATAGATAGTAAGTGAGTTCCTCAAGTCGTTTCATAAACTTTTGACGTGACTAAGTAAGGGAAATGATCTTGTACATTTGGTATATACCGGTTGAGTGCTTTTGAGAGCATTGTCTAGTAAAAGTAAACTTTTAGAGGTGTCTATAAGTATCACTTGTATGGTTTTCCTTCCGTGACATAACATGGTTTATGTATTAATTTAAATTCGAGTGTTTTCTAAACATTATTTTTGTATCTTCTAAACTCTCGCGTCCCATTATCGTAGGTCTCGGATGACTTAAAGTTACTTGATTTTCCATTGTTACTACTCAGCCCTCAAGTTCCGTGTTGATTCACCTTATAGCGAAGGTGATTTCATAGCCCCTTTTACTACTTGTACATTGTTTCAAAATACGGGGTGAGATTATCATTTTGGAACACAATCTTCTAAATTGTATGCTATCCAGAAATATATGCTGCTTGATGAATTCATTGATATTATTGCTTTTAGTCTATAGCCTTAAGTTTCCTCTCTTGATCATGAACCGTTAATTGTCCCGTATACTTTATGCTAAGAGTGAATGTTGTGGGTGGATCCGTCTGGATTAACAATCCCCGTCTTGTATTACTTTGACGCATTTCATTTGTTTATACTTGAGTATTGAGGCTAAATACTTATTAGAGGAACTTACAATGATTGTTAAGCTTCGGTTTCATGAACTAAATAGGAATATTATATACCATGACTATGGATAATGTACATAGTCATCCCCCCATTACTTGTTTTAAAAACTTTATTGTGTTCCATTACTTAGTTTACAAAACCTATGAATATCACTCAACTTTTGTTGACGGGTTTACATGTTTTAATCTCAGGTAATAATGCTTAATATGCTTGGATGATGTTCCGCTGGATGTTGGCATCATGGATGTTCTGTGTTGTATTTATGTTTTCAATGTAGCTAAAGTAGTCAAAGTCTTCCGCTTATCTTTTGGTATTTATAAAACATTAAAACCATGATGTAATTGAAGGATTATTAATATCATAACAATTATATAAAACCCTAAACGAGATCAAAGCACACATAGCGGAAGTGATTTAACAAGATCATAATAATAACACAATTATAATTAGTCAAATTAGGGTTACATACCTTTACGCTGAAGCAAATCCACAAGACAAAGGACGAATCACCAATTTATACCGTAATATATCAAGATATAGTCTAAAGTAAGACTATATTACGATCTTGTACACACGTAATACAACGAGCTAACCGTGATTCTAGCACGTGAAAACCGAGCTACAACGCTTGTAAATAATCTACCCAACAACCCTAGAGAGAGGCTAGGACTAGATTATCAACACAATCGATCAACCAAGAAAATCAACCGAAACCCTTCATGGGTTATACCTTGCGATCGAACCAAAAGAGAGAGAGGGGAAAGAGATTCAAGTTATGTTGTGAATTATGAGGGATAATGAGGTGTATTTATAGACCTCATCCCATTGTAGCCCAAGTAAATAAAAGGCAACTTTTACCCACCCCCCCCCCCCTGGAGCCCTAACCGACGGTCGAGACACCCCTTGTGGGGTGTTCCGGAACTTGCCATCCTTCATTCCTTTTAATCTCTTACTATATATTATTTTAACATTCGTTAATACTTAACTATTAATTAATTAACGATCATTAAAGTTATATAGTTACTTGCTCGGTTTAATTTAATAAATACATAAATATATATTTATTAAATAAATTAATAGATACAATAAATATATTTATTAATTAAATTAACTCTTTAGGTATTGTGTGCAATCCTGTAATCTCGAGTTCGATCCTACCGTACGACTATTAAACATAAGTCCATAAACATTCAACTTCCACTTGGACATATTTCGAATATCGTGATTACATTGTCTAGCGTCTAGTTACACATAACAATGTCTCTAGTACAACTCAAGTAAAGTTTCCTGGATAAAACCTTTTAACAATTATTTATCGTTATTATTATCTTTTATTTCTAATACAACGTTAATAAGGATATGGATCTCAGTCATTCCTTTCATTAACCATTATGTTTCTCATTTACAAATTCAGCAAGATTACCAAAACAAATTTGGGTGTGGCCACACAAACATCTTACTAATCCCACGAGGGGCCCAACTGTATTAATCTCCAAAATGAAATTAGAAGAAATAAATTCCATATTGACTATGAGGAAAACTTATGAATTTTGCAACACTTCCGAAAATAATCCTTATAGCTACCAGTTACGTTTAGCGTTAGATTATTCCACAGAGATGCACTAGATTCATAACAGTTTCCTGGTATCTCAAGTCTAAGGATAACTATTTATGTTTTACTTGATGACAAAGATCCATAAAGTAAAATCATATAGTTGGGATAAGTCCAATATTCGATTCATCGAATATCATCCAAAACCGATCAATATACTTTCAAGTATACTCTATCGCTATTTTGATTTGTCTTAATTTAATAATGTTCCCATATTATTAATCGACAACTGACATTTAGCATAACTTTTATTCATGGATTAAAACATGTAAAATAGGATACACTTATTAAATAATAGAAATAAACGAAACCCAATCTTTATTTCATTATATAATGTCATAACATCCTTTATCCAAATACTAATCACAACTTTATTGCATGAGTTCGCTAGCTAGTTGCAGCCCGATTGCCCTGGCATGCTTAACTACCTTTGGTCTAGGCAAAGCCTTAGTTAAAGGATCAGCTACGTTATCATCTATGTGAACTTTTATCAATTTGATTTCACGAGCTTCAACTTGTTCTCGGACGTAGTGATGTCTACGCATAAAGTGTCTGGCGCCTTTCATGACTCCAGGGTCATTGTTAAATATTATTGCGGCAGAATTGTCACAATACATATCTATATGTTCTTTAATTGAAGGCATCACTCCAAGATCTTCAATAAACTTCCTAATCCAAACAGCTTCCATTGCAGCTTTTGAAGCAGCCATGTACTCAGACTGAGTAGCATGCATTGCAATCGTTGTCTGTTTCTTGCTCTTCCAGTCAACTGCTCCCCCATTGATAACAAAAACATAACCAGTCTGAGACTTTTTATCGACTTTATCACATTTCCAAGACGTATCACAGAAACCTGTCACATTCAGTTCTGTGTCTGGTTTCCCTCCATATACCAAAAACATATCTTTCGTACTCCTCAAATACTTTAGAATATTTTAACAGCAGTCCAGTGGAGCTTCCTTGGATTCTGTTGGTATCTACTGACCAAGTTCTAAGCAAATGCCACATCAGGCCTTGTGCATCTAACAACATACATTATAGATCCTATAGACAAAGCATAAGGCACCTTCTGCATGTATGCCTCCTCTTCAGGAGTTGATGCATCCATCTCATGACTCAGATTATGCTTAACTTCCATAGGTTGAAAACCTTTCTTGGAATTTTGCATATTATACTTCTTGAAAATCTTATCTATATAAGCATCTTGACATAGACCAATTAATCTTCTTTTCCTATCCCGATAGATCTTAATTCCCAGAATGTATGCAGCTTCTCCAAAATCCTTCATAGAAAAACATTTACCAAGATAATCCTTATCTGCTTTAAGTTTTGGAATGTTACTTCTCATGATTAATATGTCATCAACATATAGGATTAGGAATACTACATCACTCCCACTAGCTTTTCGATATACATATGACTCATCACGATTCTGAATAAATCCAAACTTTTTGATTTCTTCGTCAAATCTTTTATTCCATTCAAGTGATGCTTGCTTCAAACCATAAATGGAACTTTGAAGTTTGCACACATGTCCTGGATTCTCAGGATCAACATACCCTTCTGGTTGCTGCATATAGATATCTTCATCTAAGCGACCGTTCAAGAAGGCAGTTTTAACATCCATTTGTCATATCTCATAGTCATAGTATGCTGCTATAGCTATGAGAATCCTAATAGATCTTAAGTCTGCTACAGGAGAAAAAGTCTCCTCGTAGTATACGCCAAAATTTTGAGTAAAACCTTTAGCTACTAAGCGAGCTTTATAGGATTGTACTTTTCCGTCCATGTCAGTTTTTTTCTTGTATATCCACTTATGTCTCACTACTTTAGCATTCGGTGGTGCTTCTACAATAATCCAAACATCATTTACTTTCATGGATTTCATTTCCTCATCCATAGAAACCATCCACTTATCCTTCTCAGGATCAAGTATGACAGATATATAATTAGCGGGTTCACCAAGATCCCCTTACTCATCATCATCCTATATGTTAAGACATATATTGCTATTTGCGTTTTTAATCCTTGCGGATCTACGCAGAGGAACTAATTCCGGTGTAACCACCAGACTTTCTGGTTCTACAGGAATTACATCGCTAGTGTTTTCAGAAGGTAATGTATCTATATGACTCTCTTCAAGATCATAATTTCTCCAACTGAATTCTTGATTAACAAGATCAGATTCAATGAAGTCTCCATACCTAGCAACAATCACTTTGTTCTCAGGTGGATAATAAAAGTAGTAACCCATGGTTCCCTTAGGGTATCCTACAAAGATACATTTCACATATCGTTGTTGGAGTTTGTCACCCGAGTCACGTTTCACATACGCTGTAACACTATCAAATTTCATATCGGTACAGCGGGAAGGGTCAATAGAGTGTTACGGGATAGCACAATAATAATAGACAACGCATAAAAAGGGTTGTAAAAAGTTAAACATACATTAATCCGAATAAAAGTATGAAGTTTACAAAAGGTCCCCCAGTTTTACAGTCATAAAGTTTATAAAACATAGTTCCAATGAATATTATTATTATGTGGGCCATCAGAGTCGATCTCCGTCCAAGTTACCTTCAAGCACCTAAGATAAAACATGAGAAAAATTAATCAGCGAATGCAGAGAGAATTCATAAGGTTTAGTAAAAACCGTTATATAAAACAGTTATGTAAAGCAGAACACAAGCATAATAATAAGACCCCATATTGCTAGTCAGGCAATATATTATAATTCAATTCATATACCATACATTATTCATGAGACCGCAGCCTCAGTATTACCATTATTGGTATTATTATCGAAACTATTATCGGATTATTATAAGCCGCATGACATTGTTACCTTTCTATAATATACACCGGGTCGCGAGCCCGACAAATATGTGCCCATCTAAATCGGCGTGTCGTCAATCAAATCAAGCTATATAAATCCTCTCATACATAAATTCGCTTACCAATCAATGTGGCACGACGGGGATCAACCGTCAAGGGGAGAACTGGGGTGATCTTCCCCAAATAGTACTCTTATATGCATAAGCGTCTAACAACTCCCGGTAGTTCAGAATTCATGCTAATGGGACTTATAGTGACATTACCTAACTAATAATAATCCATTTCAATCATTCATTGGGTCATTCAAATCAATCGGGTCCATATCAATAAGCATACAATCGGATCCACTTGTGTTCTATTTTTCTTAAAAACTCTCATGTTATCTCCCTCGTGGGTTTACAAAACACTTCATAAAACATTTAAAAGAGTGCGAGGCTATGAACTCACATTAGTTGGGAAAGGCGGGTTATCAGCAATTAGGATGTACGGTATGTGCCTTGATCACGGGAAACCTAAACAAATAATACTCGATCTTAGACTATGTCGAATAATATTTATAAAACGCTGTTATGTATATGTAATGATGTCATAAACATGATGATCAAGTGGGGTTTTATTCCTTTATACAATATTATTAGTTGTTAAGTATTAGTTAACTTAGTCTTATTATACTAGTTTTACCCCATTTACATGTTAAGGCCCAATAGGCCCATTAAGAGTCCAATATCTTTTTATTAGTCTATTTATCTATTTAAGACCAGGCCTATACTCATATGTTAGGCCCAAGTGGGTTAAGACCATGTGCAAGTCCAATAGTGCTAAACCAAACTAGTTGGGCCTAGTGGTCGAATAAGTCTATTTTGGTCCATTACGGGTCCATATGTTACAAAGCTCGGGTTTATCGACTTTTACTTGTCAAATGTGGTTATATATCAGTAGATGTTCCATAACAATGTTACATTAGACGGGTCCGCCCGTCTAAGTTTTATTTGGCAAAAACGCCATCCTTTCGGTTTTAGCCGAAAAGACGTAAAAATCATATATATATAGTTTGTAGTTAGAAAACATTTGAGTTTTATTTTTTTAAAATGCGATACTTATTTATTATAGTATATTTACATATTTTATAGTATTTATTATCATTTGTTTACTTTTATACACTTATTTTATATAGTAATTTACTTCAAGTGGCCTTTTAATATTATATACCTTATAGTCAAATCTGATGTAAAAAGTCAAGTTCACCATTTTTACCATATCTTGAGTTCTACAAGGAGTTGGAACCCTAAATTTTTATTGTAGAAACTACATGATATGCTCTACAAATAACTCTCCTATGTCTCCTTCTCAGACAGCCTCTAAATATCAGTTTTAATTCGTCCAAAACAGATCAGTCAGATTAGTACCACAAAAGTGTTTTGGCCATTATCGTGCTCATTTTTAACATTCCATTGTGTGGTCAATTCACCACTTATGTAAAAAATCAGTTATCTATCATTATATCAAATAATCTAATCCATTTAATCAAGTAAAAACATTGAAAGTTACTGTTTATTACAGCCTACATAACTAGTTAAGATTTTACCAACTTTTACTTGTAGATTAAGCCTTTTTAACTTAATCTAGTGACTCAAAATCCTCATGCAATATATTGATCATCATTCATCATCATCATACATATACATATTGAAGTAAATAGATATATAAATTTACAAAATTATTAGAATGATAGAAAGAAAACAATCTCTATACCAACCAAAGTGATGAAAAGGTTGAGATTTTGGATGAACAAGGCTTGATCTTGTAACCAAATCTTTAACTTAGCAAAACAACTTTTTAAAATCTTCAAATGTATGAACACCTTCTTGAAAATCAGCCCTAGGACTCCATGAAAACTTCTTTTCACAAGTAGCAATCACCTCCAAACAACCTCCTTTTAAGTAGTTATCAACATATGTTGATTATAGCTTAAGTTTATGGTTAAAATTTGATGAAGATGATGGTGTGATGGTGGTGATGGACGGCCAAAGAGAGAGAGAAGAGAGAATTTGAGAAACTTTTTAGTTAAGCTTGCATGTTTTGTGTGTGTGAGAGAGAGAGATGGAAGGCTTTTGTATCTAGTGAGCTTATGAGACAAGTGTCTCATGGAAGCTTATAATTTTGACAACAAAGGGGTGTTATGCCCTTGTTGTGTCCGCCCCTGTTAGGGGTGGGACAAGTGTTAAACTTGTCTCATCCCTAATAATTTACGGGTACTCCTCGATTCTAGTTTCCTCGATTTACGTACCCTCGGGTCGATTTACGAAAAACGTTTTTGAAAATTATGAAACTACGGTACAAAACAATTCTAATAAAAATTCTCTCATAAAAAACGGAGCACAAAAGCATAAATACGTAAACCTAGGGTTTCCGGTTTGATCGTAAAATACGTTAAATTATGCACGTAAGCCCTAATTTCATCCCGTAAATATGTGAGTTCATGAACCAACATTAAAATAAAATATAAAATAATATACGAGAATAAATTTACTACCTGAAAATATCATATTGTCACAGCATTTCCTCCTAAAAAGGGATCTACGCCCTCGTAGATCCATTTCATTTCGATGCCCGTTTCTTATGGAAGTCAAAGAGGTGTGGGTATTACTTCCACATTTCATCCACTCGCTCCCAAGTAAATTCTGGTCCATGCTTTGAATTCCACCGAACCTTAACGATAGGTATTCGACTTTGCTTAAGTTGCTTTACTTCACGATCCATAACCTCTACGGGTTCTTCTATAAAATGCAACTTCTCATCAATTCTGATCCCATCCAATGAAATCTTCTTGTCACACTTAGCTAAACATTTCTTTAGATTAGATACATGGAATGTATTGTAGACACCATGAAGTTCTTGGGGTAACTCTAATTTATAAGCCACTGGACCAACTTTAGATAAATCCTGAATGGTCTGATATAACGGGAATTCAATTTCCCACGCTTTCCAAATCTTATGACGCCTTTCCATGGTGACACTTTCAACATCACACGGTCCCCTACATCGAACTCCATCGGTTTCCACCACACATACGCGTAACTTTTATGCCTACTTCAGGCTGTCAACAACCGTTTCTTAATCTGAACTATCATCTCCGTAGTATCCCGAATCAATTCCGGTCCTGTGAGCTGGGTATCCCCAACTTCACTCCAACATACAGGAGACCTACAATTTCTACCATATAGAGCTTCGAATGGTGCAGCCTTAATACAAGCATGATAACTGTTATTATATGAAAATTCGGCCAATGGCAAATGTTTATCCCAATCCTTACCAAAATCTATCACACATTATCTTAACATATCCTCTAGTGTCTGTATCGTCCTTTCACTCTGCCCATCAGTTTGGGGGTGATAAGCAGTGCTCATATCAAGATTCGTTCCCAAAGATCTTTGGAGGGATCTCCAAAAATTCGATGCGAATCGAGGGTCTCGATCAGAAATGATTGATACAGGCACTCCGTGCTTACATACAACCTCCTTAAGATAAAGACGAGTCAGCTTCTCCTGTGAGAACTACTCTTTCACAAGAATGAAATGAGCTGATTTGGTCAGTCTGTCGACAATGACCCAAATCGAGTTATTTCCAAAAGATGTTCTAGGAAGCTTAGTGATGAAATCCATCGTGATTCGCTCCTACTTCCATTTAGGAATTTCAGGTTGTTGAAGTAGTCCTGATGGCTTTTGATGTTCAACTTTGACTTTTGCACAAGTCAAACATTGACGAACATACATTGCAATATCAACTTTCATGTTCGGCCACCAGTATAACTTCTTCAGGTGAAGATACATTTTGTTAGAACCAGGATGAATGGAATATTTAGATTTATGGGATTCGAACATGATTAAATCTCTTAAGCCTCCATACTTAGGTAACCACATAAGACCTCTTAAGCATTTCACTCCGTCTGCTCTAACCTCTAAAGGATCTCCTTCACCTTGAAACCCTTCATTATCAAAATTTTCTTTCTTACAAGCTTCTATTTGTGCATTTCTAACTTGTTCAGGCAAATTATTGTGTATAGTTAAGACTATAGAACGTATCCTAATCGGCTCTCTATCCTTTCTACTTAATGCATCGACAACAACATTTTCTTTTCCTGGGTGATATTTTATCTCACAATCATAATCACTTAACAGTTCTATCCATCTACGTTGCCTCATGTTTAGTTCTTTTTAATCGAGGATATACTGTAGGCTTTTATGATCGGTTAATACCGTACACTTGGTGCCATACAGATAATGTCTCCACAACCTAAGAGCAAAGACTACAGCTCCTAATTCTAGATCATGAGTAGTATATTTTTCCTCATTTTTCCTTAATTGCCTAGAAGCATAAGCTATCACCTTTTCTCGCTGCATTAAGACAGCTCCAGAGCCTCTAAGAGATGCATCACAAAATACTACAAAAATCCTCACTACCTTCGGGTAATGATAAAATAGGTGCACTACATAATTTTTGCTTCAATACCTGAAAAGCTTCATTTTCTTCACTTCCCAATACAAATGGTTTATTTTTTTGAGTAAGCTTGGTCAGGGGTTTAGCTATTAAAGAAAATTCTTTAATGAATCGTCTATAATATCTAGCCAATCCTAAGAATTGTCGCACCTCCGTTGAGATTGTAGGTGCGGACCAACTCTTAATGGCTTCAACCTTTGACGGATTAACATGAATTCCATCTTTGTTAATCACATGACCAAGAAATTGAACAGAGTCCAACCAAAAATGTAACACCCCCAGACCAGGTATCACAGTGGTGGATCGATGAGCATATAGCTTACAAAGCACAAATCATAATTATATGATTTTTGAAATACAATTGATATAAACATTATCTTGGTACAATCGTTCAAATCGTTGAATATCATTTGTTATAAATATCCTAGTAAAGATAATCCCCCGTCATTTTTATGCTCCTAAATGATGCTCAATCCATGCTAAAATAATCTTGATAAATAACCTGGGAAAAACATGCTTAAAACAGTCAACATAAAGTTGGTGAATTCATAGAGTTTTGTAAAATCATAGTTTAGGATTTTAAGTTGTCCTACATGGTATTGTTCAGTATTTGATATAAAAGCCAAATTTCAAGTTTCCAATTATTCCATTCCTTAATGTAATAAACAGTATAAAATTAAGTTTAGGAACGCAAACATCATCAACAGTAGCAGTGCACAAGGCCAAAAGCTATAAACTAATTACATTCACAAACAGTAGCATTGTACGAAGCCAAATACTATAACAGTAGCACTGTACGAAGCCAAATACTATAACAATAGCATTGTACGAAGCCAAATAATATAACAGTAGCATTGTACGAAGCCAAATACTATAACAGTAGCATGGTACGAAGCCAAATACTATAACAGTAGCATTGTACGAAGCTAAGGGTAACAGTTCAGTTTGCGTTCTATAAAATATATTACATTCATATTATCAAAACAAGTTACAGTTATTGAATAGCATGTCTCCCCCTCACGGGTTAGTAAAAGCATAAAAGGATTTAAAAATGCGAGGCTATGAACTCACCTGATACAATCGTCACAATAGTTAATAGAGAACGAACGTCAATCAAGAATAAATGTCAACAACCGATACATGATCATACGAGACCTAAAGATAACGAGGCGCGTCTTAGGCTTGAGACAAGAAATAAATCATACATATATGTAATAAGTATGTTTTAATAAGTTCTTGGACATTTCATAAGTTTTATGATTCTTTATAAAACTTTTAGGTGAACACTTAGTTATTTTAAGTGAAAAATCCAATTTGACACTTCTAGCCCATCTTAAGCCCAATAGTGGTCCACTACCCAAGTATTTGAATTAAGTCCATTTTAAATTCAGTATACTACTCTAAATTGGTTATAAATCTCAGGTCCAATAATGGCCCAATAGCCATTACCAGTGTAAGTTGGGCTTTTATGGCCGAAGTCCACTTTGTATAGTTTTTGGGTTCTAAAACGCATCACAACCACATACACTTACTATTTCACGTTGGTCGGGTCTCGGGTCATCTAGTCATCAGTATATAAATAAGTCCAAGATCCCTGACAAGTGGATCCTACCACGTCGGTTTCTATAAAAATCATCACATTTTACGTTAATGAGTTATAATCCGTTTATTATAATTTTCCTAACATGTCCCGCTAATTTGTTCATATCTCTTGAACCGTAATTCATCTAAGTGTGTTCTTTTTACCAAAACCATTATTAACTCATGTACTATACTTATTATAGGTCTAATTACCCCAAATTTATACTTTACATAGCTAATTAACCCATTTCTTAACTTAGAAGAGTTGGCTGTTTTTGGGCAGCCAAACTCGTTTTCACCATTTTGGTCGCCATTTCCAAACCGTAAGGAACTGGTAAACCATCCAATTGATTCTACTTGTTCATGATTTTATCTACAACCTACAGTAATACCTTTTTCAATGATTTTGAGTTCTTATATGAAAAAACAGTCCGTGAAGACAGTATGTTCAGATCTGACTAGTTTTCACTATTTTGGTCACCATTTCCAAACCGTAAGGAATTGGTAAACCAACCAATTGATTCTAGTTCTTCATGATTTTATCTACAACTTTTAGTTTTACATATTCGTAGGAAGGTATACAAGTTTTACGACAAAACAGTCCATCAAAACAGTATGTTCAGATCTGACTAGTTTTCACTATTTTGGTCATATCTTGCTATCTAAAATTCGTCACGGGACGAGCCACTCGGGGAATTAATCACAAAACAATTATCTATCTTAATATGTAAGTTTTTAGTATCCCAAACCTACTGAGTTCGACATGCAATCTGTTTTTGTTACGGTTCAAAAATTGTTATAAATCAAATTGTTACTAGAGCTTGTTTAGCTTGATTTTTAGTGTTCAAAATTTCATTACTCATTAATCCATTTCGTATATATATATATATGGGATATATATATAAGATCAAGAAAAATAAAAGGAAAATAAATAAGAACGAGATGTAGATCTTACGAGGGTTTATCAAAGTCGTGGTACTAGTGAGTGATGCATGCAAGCAAACATCCAAGATCTTGTCAACACTTGATGCAACCACCATGCATGGATAGATCCGGACTAGATCTACAAGTTTCACTTGATAGGAAGTGTGACAAGTGTCACTCACCAAGGATTGGCCCAATGAGAAGGTGGGATGGTGGGTGGACATGATGGACAAGTGTCACCCACCTAGAGTTGGTCCAATAGGGAAGTGAGGTGTGTTGGTGGCTTGTCTAATGGGCCAAAAGAGTTGTTGGGCTTCTTAAACTTCTTATTGGGCTTATTAAGTCCATTAACTATCTAAAGTTTAATATATGGGCTCATAAGGCCACAAGTGGGCCTAAGGTGTAACATTTTATCATGCGTTTATTAATAAATGGCTCGAGATTCGTTTGTGATTTATGGAAGTTGATTCGTCTTACGAAAACGTGTCATTAATCTTAAAACGATCTCTCCGATAAAATGAATTATTTATATGTCTTATAATATAAATAATGTGTGTGTTCGTTTATACGACGATTCTTTGTCGTATATAGTTTTAATAAGAATAAGTATCGTTTTAATGAAGATACTTCTCATTTAATCTCTCCGTAGATAAATGAAACAATAAACAATTTAATCAAATCGTTTATTAAGTATCTCTCGACAATAATTTAAATAATTAAATTATTAGATTGTCGGTACGCGGGTTGTACGACTTTTGTCAAGTTTTTAAGTCCGATGATTTTTGTATTGCTTCAAAATAGGTTTTGAAGTATACTTCGTTATTATTTAATGAATGAAAAATCTCGAGTTTTACACCATTCACATGCTGTTTTTGAGTTTCGTCCTCGAACTCAATTAATATTACAAGGTTGAGAAGTGATCTAGGATCATTGGGTAGATTTTTATTACATTATTCTCATGGTAAAATCATGGATTTTACAGCACCACCCCGTTATTTTAGCTTCGTCCTCGAAGCTATTAAAAACTTTGTCATCTGTTAGGGTATAGATGTCATAGATCAAAAGGTTCGTTTTAGACATACTCATAAACGAATGGTGCCAAAAATGTAAAGAGATAGTTATTCGGATTGCTCTATAATTCCGATTGGGCAGTATCTGATTGATGGTACCATTACGGATGGACAGAACGCAATGCAAAGAGATCTTTATCCGGGTCGCCCTATACATCCGATTGAGCAGTATTTGGATGCTGCTATCAATTACAGATGGACAGAATTATCCGTAAAGTTTGGCCGTCCCTTTGACAAAGCGGTAGATGTTCGTAGAATAAATAATGACAATTTATAGACGACACTCTAGGAGGTTGTCAATTAGGGAAAAGTCGATGGAGGGTTAACTACGTTTAGTTGGTTAAGCTCACGACGATTGATGTTCATCTGGAAACTTATGAATCAAGTTTTGAGGTCGGAGAGGGTTCTGAAACTGGACATGCTGATCCTATTCAAGTTCGGATTGCTGCTTTGGCCATCAGCCCGGAACAGAACATGACGGACGTCCACAGCCTGTTGATAGCAGGCCAAGTGGAGTACACTGCCATGCATGATCGCATAGACTCTCTCTCTTGGACCATATGGATAAATACCCAGATAACACGAGGTTATTGGGCCACGAGGCCTTGCAATGGTTGTTGGAGGAGAACTACTTCTTCCATCGCCATATTCACACCTTGGAGGAGGCCTTCAGCATAAGACCCACTCTTCTCTTACTGCACAAGGGCAGTCCTTGCCCACCTTCTTTGATCTTGCAGTTGTTCGTCGCGATGGAGTGACAGCAGAGACCGCCTACCTTCGAGGAGTCGTTGGCAGACTGTGGTCCCAGTTGCTGATTGTACTCAGTTTGCTTAAGGAGTCCTGATTGGCTTATACAGGCATTGCAGAGTACCCTATCGGCACCTACAGCCTTACCAGCCCTACCAGTACTAGCCCCATCTAGTAGACCTGCTAGGAAATATTTGAGTAGATGTACCAGATCTTTTATTCACCATGATAAGCTTTTTGGGTTGTATTCCAGCTATCATGCACAATTCACGAGTCATTTAGAAGTTTAAGAAATCATTCGCCAAAACACAGTAAGTCCTGTGATGGTATGTTGTAATGGTAGTTCATTACAATATGGTATGATGAATGATAACAATAATGAAGTTGATGACGTGTGAAAAATCCCAAATTTCTAGGGGTTTTATACCACCCCGTTATTTTAGTTTCGTTCTCGAAGCTAATGATAGAGTTACTTGTTCAGGGAACAAGTGAGGGCACTTTTCTTTAAACGTGTAACCTTGTGAACTTAGGTTTTAAGTTTACAAGGTTGGGTTGACTAGGAAAAACTCGTCATAAGTCTTGGTTATTCTTAGATGTGCCTCTGGGGCCCCAATGTGTCTTGATGAGCATAGATAATAGTTCATTAATGTTTCTACTAGTTCTTCAAGAGATTTTTAAGTCTATTAAGCTTTAATAAGCTTATGCTATCTCAAGATAGAAATATAGTTTTGGCTGGTACCGCTCTTGCGTCAACAATTTTCACGCGAAGGGCTTCCCGATATACTTCTAGCCTGTGGGAAGTACACATTAGTTTAACACCAAAGCTTCACTCAGCGAAATGGCTAAGATATTTGTTGATGTTGCTTGGGTAGGAAGTTGTAAAGAATCTGCTTCATTTGAGGCTGAGCTAGGGCATATGTTGCATAGAAAAGAAGTACTTCCAATGATGGAAATCAAAGAAGATACCAAGAATAAAGAAGTGTGCATTTCTGGTGAGATGCGGAAAGGGTCATGTATCTACTGTTGGTGGTTCAACGTTTGCACAAAATTCGACTTCCAAAAGGAGGAAGTGATTCATTTCAAGGCTCGTTGGACAGTGATATTGTCGAACTAATTGGATCCGAAGAGGAAGAAGGTCGCTCAAAGAGTATTGGACATCCATTATTGCTTTTTGGGAGATGACAAACATAACCCTACAACATACACCCATTAAGAGTTGGGCATGTCTTTTATGCTTGGGTTTGTCTTCCTCGTCAACTTAAGAAATGTGGGTTAAGAAGATAGGGCATCCTCTTACCAAGTATTTCTGGGCTTCGGTACAAGAGATGACACTAAGTCTAGTGTCGATAAAGTCTTAGTTACCGTCTCCTCGAATGACCGAGGTTTCATTTCCTTATGGCAAATGTACCATCTTTATTTTCTATGACACCCCGAAGGGGTCAAATGAAACAAAAGTGGGTACTCCCGAAAAGGGTTCAAAATTGTAGTGGAAAAGAACTCTCCCAAAAAGGGTTGAATGCAGCGGAAAAGAACACTCCCAGAACGGGTCAGATGCAGTAGGAAGTAGACACCCTCGAAAAGGGTTCATTATGCAGCGGAAATGGACACCTCCAAATGAGTCAACTGCAGCGGAAGTGATATATGGGTTAAGGATAAGCCAGATATCAAGAGAAAATTGCTATGATCCAAAAGAGATGAACAAAACTCTTCTTAGGTTTCTAGATGGTGATGTAATGACATCAATTTTTAAGTTATCTTAATGATAAGATACTACTAGAGGAAATCGCGAGTCAAAAAGGGATATGTTACATAGCCGGATACATAAAATGATATCAATAATGAGTCATGTCGAATATATTTAAGCCAATGTGATTATAAATTTCTATTTACATCGATAAGTGTCCTTATCCATGTAAGGTGAAATTTACAACTCCATTCGGTGACCTATGATTTCTTTATTCAAACGAACAAGCGTCCTTACTCGTTTCAATAACGATTTCATAGCCCACCTTACCTAAATATTCCCGGCAAGTCTTATTATTTATGATAAATATAACATCTAAGATAATAGATATTATGATACTTTACAGCCCGTTTAGTTATAACTTTCGTCTTCGGGCGTCCCATTCCACCGTGATACGAATTTTATAAGTAAACTTCTGGTCCGGTGGCTCATGATTTCACCTTTAGACGTCCCATTCCGTCTAAAGACGTAATCATAGTTAACTTAGGATCAAGAGTCTCAGGTTCCATATATAAAATATGGAATCATAAGTACCTTGATTATGGGTTCCACCGCATCATTTAAAGATGCGAATTTATCCAAATAATACCACATGATATTATTAAAAGCCCGCGTATATGAGTCGTTAATAATTCGTGTTCCGTAGATATACGTACAAAATCATAAGCGAGAGAAAATACATGTTGATGCGCGATAACGTGCGCAAGAGTACGCATCAAACAAGAAGTTCATATGTATAATATAATATAATAATATATGACATTCATAAGCATAAGCATTATATCTTATAATTCCTTCTAATAATATATATATATATATATATATACACACAACAACGGGTTCAAACATTAAATAAAATGTAGTACATGAGATAATGCTCCCTAGTCTGTTATTAAATGATCCAACATGTACCATTGTTGTAAATCCGTTTTCATTAAGTGGCCCGTCAGTTATCCTAGTAGTCAAAATAGACTAACCGGTTCCTATTCACCAAATAACTATGTAAAGATAGTATACTCAAGTTTTAATACATTAAATGAAATAAAGGTTCTAGGGTTTGCTTAAGTTTCGGTTATTGGCAAAACAAGTCCCTCTATATTTTACCAAATGTACACTTTCCGGTTCTTAACAGCTTTAGTCCTTAGGGTTTCTAGTATTTTCGGGAGATGGTGAAAATACTCCCTCTATTTAACATTAGGTTTTATAACTTCCAACAAGTGGCGAACTAATACTTAGGGCTTCTAATTGTTTCGGCTGATTACACCATTAGTCCTTAGAGTCATAAAATGACAATCTAACTTCCAAGAATTTACAAAAGTGGTCCTTAAGGTATAATAAGTCACGAATGGCACTTAATAATCCCTAGACTTTCAAATATTTACAATAGTAGTCCTTGTAATTTCTGTTTTATCATGACAAGTTTCAAGTGTTACGGTTTATATCTTTGGTATAAAAACATTACTTAAGTGTAAAATCACTAAGTGGGCTTATTAAGTGTACCAAAAGAGCTAATGGGCTTCCCACACCCTTATTGAGCTTACAAGATCCATTAACAATTCTTATGAGCTAAGGATTTCTTAATGGGCCTAATTACATTTTTAGATCCATTAATGTTACAAGTTTTATTACATCGGTCCATAAGACAATAAATGGGCCTAATGGGCTTCCTAATGAGCCTAAACATATTTTAGTCCATTTATGATTCAAGGTTTGCTAAGTGGGCTTACTAGGCATTAAATGGGCCTAATATGCTTAGTTAATGGTTTGGCTATATGGTATTGGGCCTATAGGGCCTATTCAAGTTTTGAGTTACTGTTACTTGTGCTTAACTAGTCTATTAATAACATTAATCATTTATCTAGGGGTGAAGTTTATGAAACCTTACAAGCTTATTACTGGTTCTTAAAGATTAAGTCTAGATCTCCAAAGAAAAATTTATAAAATCTAATTTTAGATTTTCCCCAACATTTTATTAGATTTTTCAATATTTATAAAATCTAATTAGGTTTACTAAAGATTTATAAAAATCTAGTTTAGATTTCCCCCAAGATTTTGCAAGACGCATATTATTCAGTTAGATTTTTATAAAAATCAATTTAGATTTTCCACGATTGAGTAAAATAGATAGGTCTTTAGATTTTTAGAGACTTAAAAATCTTCTTAGATTTTCTAACGGGTTCTAATGATTCTGATAGATTTCCAAATGTTTCCAAAGATTTTATTTAATTTCCATTTAAATATTTCTAATGGTTTGTTATGTATTAGATTGTTCGTGGTTACAATGCATTGTTCAGGCCATCATACTTTAGAAGCCATTCGATAAACGTTTGAGGAGCGAGGGCACTTTAAATCATAAACCCAACCACTCAGTCAAAATGTAATATCGAGATGGAACATCTTTAGTATAAAGCTCCCTACTAACATGGCATGTTTATTTGTTTTATTAAGTAACTTGAGTATTTAATATTTCTATAATAAATATTAAATAGTCATAATATGTAAATACGTACAGAGTTATCATATAATACAATCAACATATATCAATGCATATAATAATTAATGCGCACTTAAATCATATAGTTATGCATGCTCTCTATGCTATATGCTTTCTAAGCATGTCTCAAAAAAATTCCCAAAAAGATTTTTGTAAAGTTATAGTCCAACTTTTAAATAAAAGAAAAATATTTTTATTCTTATTTTATTTAAAAATTAATCTCGTTCGCTATAACTAAAGCTCTGAAACTATTCTCTGTAACATCCCCAGACCGGGTATCACAGTGGTGGATCGATGAGAAAGTAGCTTACAAAGCACATATCATAATTATATGATTTTTTAAATACAATTGATATAAACATTATCTTGGTATAATCGTTCAAATCGTTGAATATCATTTGTTATAAATATCCCAGTAAAGATAATCCCCCGTCATTGTTATGCTCCTAAATGATGCTCAATCCATGCTAAAATAATCTTGCTAAATAACCTGGGAAAACCATGCTTAAAACAGTCAACATAAAGTTGGTGAATTCATAGAGTTTTGTAAAATCATAGTTTAGGATTTTAAGTTGTCCTACATGGTATTGTTCAGTATTTGATATAAAAGTCAAATTTCAAATTTCCAATTATTTCATTCCTTAAAGTACTAAGCAGTATAAAATTAAGTTTAGGAACGCAAACATCATCAACAGTAGCAGTGCACAAGGCCAAAAGCTATAAACTAATTACATTCACAAACAGTAGCATTGTACGAAGACAAATACTATAACAGTAGCACTGTATGAAGCCAAATACTATAACAGTAGCGTTGTACGAAGCCAAATACTATAACAGTAGCATTGTACGAAGCCAAATACTATAACAGTAGCATGGTACGAAGCCAAATACTATAACAGTAGCATTGTACGAAGCCAAGGGTAACAGTTCAGTTTGCGTTCTATAAAATATATTACAATCATATTATCAAAACAAGTTACAGTTATTGAATAGCATGTCTCCCCCTCGCGGGTTAGTAAAAGCATAAAAGGATTTAAAAATGCGAGGCTATGAACTCACCTGATACAATCGTCACAATAGTTAATAGAGAACGAACGTCAATCAAGAATAAATGTCAACAATCGATACATGATCATACGAGATCTAAAGATAACGAGGCGCGTCTTAGGCTTGAGACAAGAAATAAATCGTACATATATGTAACAAGTATGTTTTAATAAGTTCTTGGACATTGCATAAGTTTTATGATTCTTTATAAAACTTTTAGGTGAACACTTGGTTATTTTAAGTGAAAAATCCAATTTGACACTTCTAGCCCATCTTAAACCCAATTGTGGTCCACTACCCAAGTATATGACTTAAGTCCATTTTAAATTCAGTATACTACTCTAAATTTGTTATAAATCTCAGGTCCAATAATGGCCCAATAGCCATTACCAGTGTAAGTTGGGCTTTTATGGCCGAAGTCCACTTTGTATAGTTTTTGGGTTCTAAAACGCATCACAACCACATACACTTAATATTTCACGTTGATCGGGTCTCGGGTCATCTAGTCATCAGTATATAAATAAGTCCAAGATCCCCGACAAGTGGATCCTACCACGTCGGTTTATACAAAAATCATCACATTTTACGTTAATGAGTTATAATCCGTTTATTATAATTTTCCCGACATGTCCCGCTAATTTGTTCATATCTCTTGAACCGTAACTCATCTAAGTGTGTTCTTTTTACCAAAACCATTATTAAATCATGTATTATACTTATTATAAGTCTAATTACCCCAAATTTATACTTTTCATAGCTAATTAACCCATTTCTTAACTTAGAAGAGTTGGCTGTTTTTGGGCAGCCAAACTCGTTTTCACCATTTTGGTCGCTATTTCCAAACCGTAAGGAACTGGTAAACCATCCAATTGATTCTACTTGTTCATTATTTTATCTACAACCTACAGTCTTACCTTTTTAAATGATTCTGAGTTCTTATATGAGAAAACAGTCCGTGAAGACAGTATGTTCAGATCTGACTAGTTTTCACTATTTTGGTCACCATTTCCAAACCGTAAGGATTTGGTAAACCATCCAATTGATTCTAGTTCTTCATGATTTTATTTACAACTCTTAGTTTTACATAGTCATAGGTCAGTATACAAATTTTACGAGAAAACAGTCCATCAAAACAGTATGTTCAGATCGGACTAGTTTTCACTATTTTGGTCATATCTTGCTATCTAAAATTCGTCACGGGACGAGCCACCCGGAGAATTAATCACAAAACAATTATCTATCTTAATATGAAAGTATTTAGTATCCCAAACCTACTGAGTTCGACATGCAATCTGTTTTTGTTACGGTTCAAAAATTGTTATAAATCAAATCGTTACTAGAGCTTGTTTAGCTTGATTTTTAGTGTTCAAAATTTCATATACAATGTCCCAATACTCATTAATCCATTTCGTATATATATATATATATATATATATATATATATATATATATATATATATATATATATATATATATATATATATATATATATATATATATATATATATATATATATATATATATATATATATATATATATATATATATATATATATATATATATATATATATATATATATATATATATATATATATATATATATATATATATATATATATATATATATATATATTCGGGATATATATAAGATCAAGAAAAATAAAAGGAAAATAAATAAGAACGAGATGTAGATCTTACGAGTCTTTATAAAAGTCGTAGTACTAGTGAGTGATGCATGCAAGCAAACATCTAAGATTTTGTCAACACTTGATGCAACCACCATGTATGGATAGATCCGGACTAGATCTACAAGTTTCACTTGATGTAACCACCATGCATGGATAGATCCGAACTAGATCTACAAGTTTCACTTGATGTAACCACCATGCATGAATTTGTCACCTACATACCACCACTATGGTAGTAAAAATGTGGTGGTGGGGTGGATTTTGATGGTGGAACGAGTAGATCTATAAGATCTAAACATTTTGGAAGATTTTCTAAAGTGGCTACGGGGTGGAAGCCATGGATGAAAATCTTGAGAGGAAGCCATGGATGAAAAGCTTGAGAGCTTTGCATGTGTGTGCGTGTTTTGTGTGAGATAAATGAAGGGTATGAGTAGACAAAGTCCTTATGTAGGGTGAAAGGAAGTGTGACAAGTGTCACTCACCAAGGAGTGGCCCAATGAGAAGGTGGGATGGTGGGTGGACATGATGGACAAGTGTCACCCACCTAGAGTTGGTCCAATAAGGAAGTGAGGTGTGTAGGTGGCTTGTCTAGTGGGCCAAAAGAGTTGTTGGGCTTCTTAAACTTCTTATTGGGCTTATTAAGTCCATTAACTATCCAAAGTTTAATAGATGGGCTCATAAGGCCACAAGTGGGCCTAAAGTGTAACATTTTATCATGCGTTTAATAATAGACGGCTCGAGATTCATTTGTGATTTATGGAAGTTGATTCGTCTTACGAAAACCGTGTCATTAATCTTAAAATGATCTCTCCGATAAAATGTATTATTTATATGTCTTATAATATAAATAATGTGTGTGTTCGTTTAAACGACAATTATTTGTCGTATATAGTTTAATTAAGAATAAGTATCGTTTTAATGAAGATACTTCTCATTTAATCTCTCCGTAGATAAATGAAACATTAAACAATTTATCAAATCGTTTATTAAGTATCTCTCGACAATAATTTAAGTAATTAAATTATTAGATTGTCGGTACGCGGGTTGTACGACTTTTGTCAAGTTTTTAAGTCAGATGATTTTTGTATTGCTTCAAAATAGGTTTTGAAGTATACTTCGTTATTATTTAATGAACGAAAAATCTCGGGTTTTACACCATTCACATGCCGTTTTTTAGTTTCGTCCTCGAACTCAATTAATATTACTAGGTTGAGAAGTGATCTAGGATCATTAGGTAGATTTTTGTTACATTATTCTCATGGTAAAATCATGGATTTTACAAAAAAATCACATTTCGAAAACTTTGCGTACAACTTTTCATCCTTTAACAAATTCAAGATAGTCCTTAAGTGTTCTCCATGCTCTTCTTTATTCTTGGAATAGATTAGAATATCGTCAATGAACATGATCACAAATTTATCCAAATAGGGTTTGCACACTCGATTCTTTTAGATCCATGAATATCGCCGGTGTGTTAGTTAACCCAAATGGCATTACTTGAAATTCGTAGTGTCCATAACGAGTTCTAAATGTAGTGATCAGAATATCTTCTTCGCGGATGAGAAGTTGATGATATCTAGATCGCAGACCAATCTTAGAATATACACTAGAGCCTTGTAGTTGATCAAATAAATCATCAATCCTTGGTAAAGGATATCGATTTTTGATTTTCAACTTATTTAGCTCACGGTAATCAATGCACATACGGAAAGATCCATCTTTCTTTTTAACGAACAAGATCGGGGCTCCCCACGGTGACAAGCTCGGTCGAATAAAACCCTTATCAGAAAACTCCTTGAGTTATTCCGATAATTCCTTTAATTCGGATGGTGCTAATCGGTAAGGCGCACGCGCTGCCAGTGCAACACCAGGAACTAGATCGATTCGAAATTCAACCTGCCTTATTGGCGGAAGTCCGGGTAAATCATCGGGAAATACCTCAGGGAAATCACAAATAATAGGAACATCTTCCAATCGTTTCTCCTTAGACTCATTCTCGGTCAATTGAGCTAAGAACAGCTCGCAACCGTTCCTGGTGTACTTTTGGACTTTAATACATGAAACAATTTTCAAACGGGATTCACCTCGATTACCATCAATTACTAACGTCATATTCTTAAGAGGAATTTTAACCTTCTTTTCTCTACATAAAATTACAGCATCATTCAAGGATAACCAATCCATTCCTATAATAATGTCAAAACTACCTAGTTCAATTAAAATCAAATCAATGAGGAAGGAATGGTTCAAGAGATTTAAAGAGTATCCTTGCAATAACTTATTAGTTCTTACCAGTTTACCATCAGCCAATTCTACTTCGTAACTGGTATCTATCTCAATAAGTTCAATGTCAATAAGGGCACTAAATTTGGTAGATACAAAGCTCCTATCGGCACCCGAATCAAATAGAGCAACAACATAATGATTGTTGAGTAAAAACGTACCGGTAACGACATTCGGATCCTCCTTCTTAGCATCAACCGTCCCAAGTTGATAAACACCACCCTGGTTGTTTCTTCCTTTGCCATTCTTTTTCAATTTCGGACAATATGGCTTCTTATGACCCTCTTCTCCATAATTGTAACAAACGATTCCCCTCTTACACTTTTCCACCTTGTGTCCTAGCTTTCCACAATTTCTACACTTCCAGCAATCACCAGCATGCCTTTAATTACCACACTTTGGACACTTTTCATCATTACGCGGGGCGTTGTTGGTCAAAGCGTTTGCATTTCCTTTTCTTTGATTTTGACGGAGATTGAAACTTTGCTTATTATCACCTCGACCTCCACGACCGCCTTCACCCTTTCTTTTCTCACCAACATGTGCTGCATCCTCCTTATTCTGAATTATTTGTCCAATGAGCTGGTAAGACATTCGAACCGCCTCACCAATGGTCTATGGCTTTGACGATGTCACATCCCCTCGGATGTTCTTGGTCAACCCCTTAATGTATTGTTCAATCCTTATCTCCTTAGGTTCAACCAAACGGGGACATAACAAAGCCAACTCATGGAATCAGTTTGTATATTCATCAATGTCCACACCTTTCATTTTCAAATGAGTTAATTCTAGTCCCAACCTTATAATCACACTATGAGGTCAAAACTCCTGTGTCATCCACTTTTTAATTTCAGCCCATGGAGTAGCATTAGCAATATCAATGCCTATAGAAGCAATCCTCCCATTCCACCAAGTCAAAGAACGACCTCTTAGAGTAGCCATAGCAAAAGTCACCTTATTTACCTCCTTACACTTACTGATGCAAAACGCAGACTCAATCTTTCAATCCATTGACTTAATCCTACTGCACCTTCAGTTCCATTAAAAGGGAGTGGGTCACACTTCATGAACGTCACATAAGTACAACCACCGACTTCGGGTGCATTAAGTCCAGGTCCTCCAACATTTCCTCCACCATTAACATTCACATTATCAACATTCACATCATTATCATTCACATTATTACCACCAGCTCCACTACCGCCAGCTCCACTACAGCCAGCTCCATTTCTAGCATTTGCGATAAACTCAGCCATATATGCGGCAACTTGCTCCGCAATGATCCTATGCACTTCTTCCTCAGTCACGGTTCTCTTGGATAGCATGATTCTATTATCGCACAATTCAAAGTATAATAAGCATTCACTCAATGAGGGGTTTATATATAAGGGTCGAATTGATAATCAAGGAAGCAAACTATATATAAGGTATGACATGGAATTTAAGACAAAAGATACATATTTCATTAGATCATAAACAACCACATCGTCTTAGTTAACTTTCCACATCATAATTTTAGCACTATGCAAGCCCAAAATTTGTGCTAGATTTACTAACCGACATACCGGTTTAGTTAAGGTTTACAAAAGATACAAAGATACTACTAAGTATAAACTAGTCTACTAAGAACTGCTAGAGTATCCATCATCATTCTTCTTTGGTATCTTCCTCGGACGATCACAAGACTCATCATCATCAGTTGGACGCTTATGAATCACTCCTCTCTCAACCATGTCAGCATAAAATCTACTGTTCCAACCAACAGACACATGTAACTCTTTTTCCTCCTTCACGCGCATTGCGCGAGCCACATTCAACTGAATCTCCATCGAGTTCACCTTTTTCTTCATCTCTGCATACTCACCACTTTCTAACACAGACAATCTCCTAAATGCTTCATTCATACTACGCTCCACATCACTCAAACCCAAATCAAGCAACTCTCGCTCTTTCTCACCAATCTTTGTTTTTTACTCCAATAAAGTAACATGAGTTTGAACAACACCTAAACCAATCTCTGTCATACTACCTTGATCTCGAGAAGCATCTAAATCACGTCTTAAGGCCCAAGGTGCAAGTCCATTAATATGAGTAGCCTCTCGAACCCTCGACGACTCTCCTATCACATGCACACTCCTTTGAAAGTCATCCCTATCAATCGGCCTACGAGTAGTAATCCCATTAGTGCCATCAGGTGCATCATCATCCTCATTATCCTCTGACTCAGACTCAGACGATTCATCACTAGGTAACTCAGAATCAGAATCAGACCACTTAACTAAAGGGGGTAAAGGATAACCATCCTCTACATCATAAGGAAAAATAAGCTCCGCCTCATCATCATCAACCTCATCACCTATATCTACCTCCTCCTCGACATCCTCATCGTCATCCTCATTACCTACATCATCTATTTCAACCTCGTCATCTTCCTCGACACCAACATTACCATCCTCTACTATATCAACCTGGGGGGCAATCTGATCTCCTAGTCCTATTTCGGGCTCAGGATCCTCGAATGGTTCCTCCTCTTCTTCCTCCATATCATCTTCTACATTATAATCCACTAAGTCTAGGTAAGGGTTATCATCTAGGTTAGGTTTAGGAATAGCAGGGTTCTCTATGGGGATGTTAGGGTTTGCCATGACAGATCTGCATTATATAATATATCTCGTATTAGCATAAAATTAATTATTAAACAGTTATATATACTGAAACCACGATATATATATATATATATATATATATATATATATATATATATATATATATATATATATATATATATATATATATATATATATATATATATATATATATATATATATATATATATATATATATATATATATATATATATATATATATATATATATATATATATATATATATATATATATATATATATATATATATATATATATATATATATATATATATATATATATATATATATATATATATATATATATATTTTTTTTTTTTTTATATATTAGATTATATATCAAAATATATATCTTCTCAATAAGGCTTGTTGGTAACATCGGAGATCTTCGGCACCGTTATAGTCAAAAGGGTTTCAAACATTTTACTCAAATTATTTATTTAAAAATATTTATGGTTAAAAGATTTTTGAATTGTTTTATTCAAAACCTTGGTTTTAAAAATCTTTCGTTCTCTATAACGAGAGCTCTGGTACCAAACTTGTAAAACCCGTATTTAAATTAGTATATTAAATACGCGTGTTCGAGAACGTACGCCTTTGTTTCAAAAAAAATGTGTAGACTATATGAGTTAAATTGGGCCGGTTATGAATAAAAGAAAAAAGAGGAATAGAAGCTGGGCTTAAGCCCATTTTATCCAAAAAAAATACGGGGGTTTAAACCTTTCCCATTTTCTCTCAAAACAGTAAACAAAAAAAAAATATTAGGGCTGGTGGTTTATTAGCAGCCGACAGAAGAGACACACAAAAAAAATAGATCGGGGCTTCAGTTCAAAAAAAGAAAAAAAGAAAAAGGGGGATTTGTGATGATTCGTTTTGATACCCTAACCTTAACACGAAATCAAGGTAATCCTATATCACGTTTTCATTTCTTTTTTTTATGAATTGATCAAGGATCCAAGATAAATAAAATAAAATAAAATAAAATAAAAAATCATGTTAAATCAAAGGGAGAATCGTGTTTTTACTCGACATAAGAAACAACCGAGACTTCTATGTCTCGGTGGTGCTTCTCGTCAATCAGCCTCAGCCAAAAACACGACCAGGGGGGTGTTTGGGCTACATAGCAGTTGGTATAATCAAAAAGGGTGTCGGGTTTAACTGTTTTAATAAAACCGAGACGCCACCACGTCTCGGTGGTGTTATTCGGCCCAAACGCAAACATAACTGACCCATCAGGGGTGTTTGGCTCGAAAACAGTGGTAAAAACGCAGCAACAGGGGGGGCGTTTGGGTCTGCATCATCATAAGGGGGTGTTTGGGACTGCGAGCAGTGGGAACCACTGCACTAGCAGTGGGAACCACTGCACTAACAGTGGGAACTATAATAACAAAACAGTGGGAACTTTATCAATAAAAGCAGTGGGAACTAGAAGAACAACAAGGGGACCACGTAGTGGGCCAGTTTGGTTAACCCGAGACATGGGCGTCTCGGGGTTTGTTTTAGTTTTGGTTCGGGTTCGGGTGACACGAAAAATTTAACAAGACACGTACATTTTAACGATTCTAAAAGTATATTTTTTTATTAAATTGTTTTGAATGAATTAATCAAGTATAAACCTTTTCATTTTAATTTAATTAGCGTTTATTAAAGTTAATCACGTTATATGAAATTGCTTATTTAATACTTGATTATAATAAAACGACTCAATTATTTATGAAACTATTTTGGATAACCTCTCTATTTAAGAACGTGCTATTTTAGGAAACTTTTTATTTATGGCAGGTTGCTATATATATAGTAATATCGTAAATATCGGAACACAGTATAATACACAGTAACCATGAAATACAGGATATATACTAATCAGTAAACATTTTAAGAACAGTCAGACTTATCATAATTACGCCGGACAATCAGATTAGTCAGATTATACATAAACAGTAATACAAGAATAAAATAAATTAAACTAAGAGCAGATGAGACTCAGTAATAGTAAACAGTAATCAGTTAACTCATTCGCGTCCGTTATTTATGTAGTATCCGTAAAGTCAGAGTCGATCCTTCAGCTTTCATTCTGATTTCATGACTGGACACGAGGTACGGATTTCCGTCCTTTCAGTAAGGACTTCCTTTCTATGCATGATTAGGATTCCCCGTCTTCAGCCAAATGTTTTTCCCCAGTATATGTTTAAGTTTATCAGTAATCATATTAATAACTAAATAAATTGCCTGAGCATTATATACAAGCACGACCAGTTTATGTACTAGTTACGGAGGTACCGTAACCACGGCACTAGAAGCACCGGTGTCGTGACTCACATGCAAGAGAGTGATATCCTGCATCGTCCCACTTAGCTCAGCTTGGCCATTTTATCGGTATTATTAGTGGGGCGTATGGATGCATCCTAGGTTTATATGTGTTACAAGTTATCAGGGTGAATGTGGTGTGTGCTCTACATCCTTTACATTGGAGCTGATCCCTCCACCCAACACAGTTATTTAGAGGTCACCCCTCTATAGCATGACGAGGTCACCCCTCCAGTTATTCATGCACGGTTGTTACAGCACGTGACCTATATAAGCTCTGGCAAATAAAATACAGTAAATGCATGTTTTCAGAATTAATAGTTATATTTCAGTATCAGTATATATGAACCAGGTTTCTCAGATTTTATGCAGAGTTCTACCACATGTTACATATCAGTCTTACAGCTTCAGTATTCTATCGCATGTTTCATTCAGTGTATTCTTATCATGCTTTATATCTGTTCACTGAGCGTTATGCTCAGCCGTAGTTCCTTTCATGTTCTAACGGCAGGTACACCAGGACGCCTTTAGGATTCTAAGAGCATGTGCATTTGGATGGAATCTATCCAGACTTCTTACTTTATGCATTTCTTACATTATTCCGCTTATTTGGACATTGTTTAGTCCTTTCATTCAATATTTTATTTTTCATGTTTTGGGCTTATGTTTGGATTGCCGATGTTTGATTCCGGTATTTCCTTTATGGTCAGTTAATGTTTTAGGACATTTACCTTATGCTTTGATGACACGCCATAAATACACGTAACGGTCCACTTGTCCAAGTGGGGTGTTACAATTATGGTATTAGAGCTATAGGTTCGACCTGTAGGCTCTAAAACTTGACCTGTGACTAGTGGGTAGTCACCAGGAACTTCCCAGATTTTGGCGTTGTTATCTTTAATGTTTCTCATGGATTATTCAGTCAATTTTCTTCATTTATCAGTCAGTTTTCTTAAAGTTTTGACTAAGTAAAAGGTTGGTACATAACTAGCCATATTTAGTCGCATGTGCTTTTTAGCGAATTTTCGTTTTGGTGAGCTGACCATAGGCGTTCACCCTTACCGTTCAGATTTTGTATTGGTAAACCGACCATAGGCGTTTACCCTTACTCATGACAGATTCATGTTTTCAGTCAAATATCACTTGGTGAACCAGCCATAAACGTTCACCATTTCTCAAGTCAAATTTCATGCTTTTCAGTCAAATGATGTTTTGTGAACCGATCCACAGTTGTTCACCTTTGTCATATCAGGACATTTCATAAATTTTGACAAGTATGGATTGAACTACAACCATCCATATTTAGTCCGAGATTATAAATTTCTATACATGACAGTTCTCAGAAAATTTTGACCAGTATGGATCGAACCAGAATAGCCCATACTGAGTCTCATGTTTTCTTCTTTGAATTATGTGGATTGAACCATAGCCGTCCACATCAGTTGATATTACACCTCAGTTGATTTGACTTTTTATGTTCCTTGTAACAGTCAAATTTTCATACCCTCACGTTGATGTCATCTACATGATGATTTAGTTTCATGTTTCCTTACAAGTATTATGTTTTCAACAGAATGATAATGTTTCATGCTAAGATACAGAAGGATTACAGTAAAATACTATTTCATGATAAATCATGTTCTGGTCTTTAACAATCATGTCTTTATACTAAATGTTGTGAAACTCCGTTTAGTCATACTTTTTAGCCTCTATACAACCAGCATTAAGTCTATGCAGAAATTATCAGCCTATCATGTTAATCGTTTCAGTTCAGTTTACTACCGTTTAAATCAATTTATTCCTTTGATAATGTCAAACAAGCGACACCAGTATCGATCATCCCATAAAATTTCCACCAGCTCCATGTACAGTATTTCACGTGTACTCTACGTACAGTGTCTCAGATTTGCTCCATGTGCAATATTCATTTTGTACTTCATGTACAGTAGTCCAAGTGTACTCCAGGTACCCTACTCCATGGATATTGCTAATCGATCCTCAATCATCTCAGATGTTTCCACTTGTCGATATTCTACCAGGTGCTGATGCTGCTCGTGAGTTGAAGATTTTGCTAGATGCTGATGCCGCTAACACTTTGAAGACCTCACAATTGCTGATGCTGCTGATACTTTGGAGATTTCTCAAGATGCTGATGGTGATGCTGTTATACTATAAAGACACTGCAGAGCAAGGACGAAAACTATAAATTTGAAATTTCTGACAAGAGTAAATTTCAACCATCGAACACTACCATTCTAGTCCATGCCTTACTTCCTCAGTTAGCTGTCACACGTTACTCAGCTAACCGTTCATTCAGAAGAGTGGGAGCCGTAAACCAGCCGACTACTCAGCAAAATAGTTACAAGAATCACGGTCATGATAATGAACGTCATAAATTGACAGAAAAAGCAGTAGTGACAACCACCGTGCTTATAATTTATCAGTCAGTAACCATCGGAACCCCGGAATGGACGTGACCGGAAATACAGAGGTCAGTAGTCTAACCGGTCCCCCAATCCTAGTAGTTACCAAAAATTTTAACCTTGTTCAGATTCATCTACTAAAACACGTGTCAAGACATCAGTCAAGGCATAGGCCTCAGGTATCTTTTCGGAAGACACATATTAGGACACCAGTCATGGTACACGTCATACGAATCTTTCCTCAAAATACGAGTAAGAACTCATAACTCCAGTATGTTTCTAAACCAGGCCCTCAGAAATTCAGGGTACCCTTCAGAAAGGGGTATACCCGTTCTATTATGCCACGTATGAATCAGATCATTAAAATTCAGTCACCACCACTAGATTATTATTCAGATTAAACACACGGTAATCATTATATGAGGTTACAGACGAACCCACTCAGTGGAAGTCGCCACGTTACTCCATGTATTCCTATGTCAGCTTTATGTAAATCAGGTATTTACCTACCTCTCAGCCAGAAAGGACTCAACAGTATCACCATATTTATTAAAGCCTTATTTTCAGTTAACGACGAGATCCGTCTTACTAAATCTCACATATATTCATTATACTTTCGGTCAGAAAATCAGTACGAATTATTTCTGCCTTACAAGCGTGTGACTATTAGTCCATAGCTACGAAGACTTTTACCTACCTGTTATTAATTCAATTCTGAAATTCCTTAAATTCATGATCAGCAGATTATTCTAGAGTTCCAGATATAATTTCAGAAAGTTTTCAAGAAATTCCTTCCTAACCACGAGACAGAAATTTAACATCGAGCTAGTCTCAAGAACAGAACCTGTTTTCAGAACTCTTGATCACAGGGCTTAAGCTAAGTTAAAAGAGTTGCAGCAATTGCTGCAAGAATTACCGGCACGAGGCTTTATTCGCCCTAACGCACCACCAGGAGGTGTACCGTTTCTGTCTATCAGAAAGAAGGCCGGTACCATGAGATCATGTATCGATCACCGAAAATTTACGAGATCGTCATTCATAAAACGATACTCATTCCACGAATAGGAGGTTACCTGACCTGCTACGATGTCTTAAATATTTTCCAGAACAATTCGCGATCATGCCACCAACAGTGGTGAGAGAAGAACATGATGTTTTCCAGATTGCTGTCGAACATGTTATAGTCTCTCTAAAATTTTGACTTATACGTCTGAGCTCCCTAATGCCCAGCTATAGTATGAAAATTATGAATAAAATTGTCCCATGAATTCTCAGACAAAATCGTCAGTATATTCATTGATCACATTCTGATCTACTAAATCTTAAAGAAGAACGCGAGGTCATCTCCTCGCGGACTTGCAGATTTTCTGATATGGGAAAATTATATGAGCAGCTTTCCAAAGGTATATCCCAGATGAACAAAGTGGAATTTATGAGCCACTCTATTTCAGCAGAAAGAAAATTCAGAAATCCTGCGAAGGTGAAGACTATCGCCAGATGGTCAAGACCTACGTTGGTAACTAGAGTACAAAATTTTCTAGAACTCAGTTGACTACTGCCGCAGAAATTACTAACAGTTCTCACTAAAATACTTCCATGACTGTTCATCTAGATTCCACCGGAACGTACCAAATTTCTCAGACAGAAATTGAAACAGTATAACATGTTGAGGCAGCTATGTTCATATCTAATGCCGGCCATTCTAGCAGGTTTTAGATAGAACGCCGTCATGCTATCGAGTTATTACTACCAGTAGAAATTCTGGAGAGAAAGGAGACAAGATTCCATGGAGATTATTATTAGTTTACCACAGACTCAGAAAAAGTATGATACTACCTAAGTTATCGTCAACCATGTAACGAGTCTGCGCGTTTCTTTCATCTGAAAGGATCACGCAGTAGCGGACCTACAGAAAAATTTCAAGTAAATTGTATGAATTCAATGTATTCCAACGACCATTATATCAGACATAATATATTTTCACGATCACGTATATGTTTACGTTCACTTTACGTTCACGTTATTTTCACTTTTACGTCTACGTCTTATTCACAGTATGATACAGTCTCAGTTCATCTCATGATTCAAGTTCACGATTTGCATTCATGACATTGTTCACGTTCAGGTTTGTGTTTCCATCTCCGTGGATACGTTCCAGGTCTGGTACCGGAGTTGGTCACAAAAGCTTAAGAAACCAGACTCAAGTTAGCACAGTTTTCCATACTCAAGCAGACGTTTCACGTCTCAGGCCATATAATTGGCATTCTTCTCTCAGTTAGCATACATTCATGATATGTCCTAATATCATAATTCGCAGTATGTTCACGTATCACGTTCACAATAAAGTCCATGCCCAGCGTTCCTCATATAATCGTAAACCACGTTCAAAATTGTTCACGTAGAACGTTCACAATTGTTCACGAAGTTCATTCCTTTATATTCTCAGCAGTTTACTCAGAGAGATAAATATTATCCTTTCAGGATAATCGTATGTACCGTTTCATGTACCCTACATGCTATAGCTCATTCATCCTATCAGATTCAAAAAATCCATCTTAAATAAATAAAAACAGAAACTATTCAGCATCGTCAGGACAGGGTTATCAGGACTAAGATTTTCAATATGTCAAGACCTTTGGAGGAACCGTCTCGAGCGAGAAGCCACTTGCAACGGAGGAGTCCATCCGGATTTCTCATCCTCTCCTTCAATAATTCAGTTAAGTTCTTTCAGTCACGTTACGTTCCATGTCCTCTTCACCCATGTCAGGTTACATGTTCATTTCAGTCATGTCGTGTTTATACCTTTCAGTAGCATTATGTCTTAATTAGAAGACGAAGTATCCTTTCAGCTCATAAGCCTTTTAGCTTTCATGTTCTTTCGGCCTTGTATGTCCTTTCAGCTTTTACGTCTTTCAGCTTATTAGCATTTTCAGCTTCTACACCACTCAGCTTTAATAACTTATTATTCGAGGACGAATTCTCCTTTTTAGAGGGGAAGAATTGTAAAACCCAGTATAGTCGTATCTTTAATTCGGGGACGAATTATTCTTTTTAGAGGGGAAGAATTGTAAAACCCGTATTTAAATTAGTATATTAAATACGCGTGTTCGAGAACGTACGCTTTTGTTTCAAAAAAAAGTGTAGACTATATGAGTTAAATTGGGCCGGTTATGAATAAAAGAAAAAAAAAGAGGAATAGAAGCTGGGCTTAAGCCCATTTTATCCAAAAAAAAATACGGGGGTTTAAACCTTTCCCATTTTCTCTCAAAACAGTAAACAAAAAAAAATTAGGGTTGGTGGTTTATTAGCAGCCGACAGAAGAGACAGACAAAAAAAAAATAGATCGGGGCTTCAGTTCAAAAAAAAAAAAGGGAATTTGTGATGATTCGTTTTGATACCCTAACCTTAACACGAAATCAAGGTAATCCTATATCACGTTTTCATTTCTTTTTTTTATGAATTGATCAAGGATCCAAGATAAATAAAATAAAATAAAATAAAATTCAAAATCATGTTAAATCAAAGGGAGTATCGTGTTTTTACTCGACGTAAGAAACAACCGAGACTTCTATGTCTCGGTGTATGAGTTTGGGGTACAGCCGAGACTTCTATGTCTCGGTGGTGCTTCTCGTCAATCAGCCTCAGCCAAAAACACGACCAGGGGGGTGTTTGGGCTACATAGCAGTGGGTATAATCAAAAAGGGTGTCGGGTTTAACTGTTTTAATAAAACCGAGATGCCACCACGTCTCGGTGGTGTTATTCAGCCCAAACGCAAACATAACTGACCCATCAGGGGTGTTTGGCTCAAAAACAGTGGTAAAAACACAGCAACAGGGGGGCGTTTGGGTCTGCATCATCATAAGGGGGTGTTTGGGACTGCGAGCAGTGGGAACCACTGCACTAGCAGTGGGAACCACTGCACTAACAGTAGGAACTATAATAACAAAATAGTGGGAACTTTATCAATAAAAGCAGTGGGAACTAGAAGAACAACAAGGGGACCACGTAGTGGGCCAGTTTGGTTAACCCGAGACATGGGCGTCTCGGGGTTTGTTTTAGTTTTGGTTCGGGTTCGGGTGACACGAAAAATTTAACAAGACACGTACATTTTAACGATTCTAAAAGTATATTTTTTTTATTAAATTGTTTTGAATGAATTAATCAAATATAAACCTTTTCATTTTAATTTAATTAGCGTTTATTAAAGTTAATCACGTTATATGAAATTGCTTATTTAATACTTGATTATAATAAAACGACTCAATTATTTATGAAACTATTTTGGATAACCTCTCTATTTAAGAACGTGCTATTTTAGGAAACTTTCTATTTATGGCAGGTTGCTATATATATAGTAATATCGTAAATATCGGAACACAGTATAATACACAGTAACCATGAAATACAGGATATATACTAATCAGTAAACATTTTAAGAACAGTCAGACTTATCATAACTACGCCGGACAATCAGATTAGTCAGATTATACATAAACAGTAATACAAGAATAAAATAAATTAAACTAAGAGCAGATGAGACTCAGTAATAGTAAACAGTAATCAGTTAACTCATTCGCGTCCGTTATTTATGTAGTATCCGTAAAGTCAGAGTCGATCCTTCAGCTTTCATTCTGATTTCATGACTGGACACGAGGTACGGATTTCCGTCCTTTCAGTAAGGACTTCCTTTCTATGCATGATTAGGATTCCCCGTCTTCAGCCAAATATTTTTCCCCAGTATATGTTTAAGTTTATCAGTAATCATATTAATAACTAAATAAATTGCCTGAGCATTATATACAAGCACGACCAGTTTATGTACTAGTTACGGAGGTACCGTAACTACGGCACTAGAGGCACCGGTGTCGTGACTCACATGCAGGAGAGTGATATCCTGCATCATCCCACTCAGCTCAGCTTGGCCATTTTATCAGTATTATTAGTGGGGCGTATGGATGCATCCTAGGTTTATATGTGTTACAAGTTATCAGGGTGAATGTGGTGTGTGCTCTACATCCTTCACACTGGAGCTGATCCCTCCACCCAACACAGTTATTTAGAGGTCACCCCTCTATAGCATGACGAGGTCACCCCTCCAGTTATTCATGCACGGTTGTTACAGCACGTGACCTATATAAGCTCTGGCAAATAAAATACAGTAAATGCATGTTTTCAGAATTAATAGTTATATTTCAGTATCAGTATATATGAACCAGGTTTCTCAGATTTTATGCAGAGTTCTACCACATGTTACATATCAGTCTTATAGCTTCAGTATTCTATCGCATGTTTCATTCAGTGTATTCTTATCATGCTTTATATCCGTTCACTGAGCGTTATGCTCAGCCGTAGTTCCTTTCATGTTCTAACGGCAGGTACACCAGGACACCTTTAGGATTCTAAGAGCATGTGCATTTGGATGGAAGCTATCCAGACTTCTTACTTTATGCATTTCTTACATTATTCCGCTTATTTGGACATTGTTTAGTCCTTTCATTCAGTATTTTATTTTTCATGTTTTGGGCTTATGTTTGGATTGCCGATGTTTGATTCCGGTATTTCCTTTATGGTCAGTTAATATTTTATGACATTTACCTTATGCTTTGATGACACGCCATAAATACACGTAACGGTCCACTTGTCCAAGTGGGGTGTTACAAAACTGTAACACTCTCAAATTTCATATTGGTACAGCGGAAGGGTCAATAGAGTATTACGGGATAGCACAATAACTCAAATAATAGACAACGTATAAAAAGGGTTGTACAAAGTTAAACATACATTGATCCGAATAAAAGTATGAAGTTTACACAAGGTCCCCCAGTTTTACAATCATAAAGTTTACAAAACATAGTTCGAATGAATATTATTATTATGTGGGCCATCAGAGTCGATCTCCGTCCAAGTTACCTTCAAGCACATGAGATAAAACATGTGAAACGTTAATCAGCGAATGCCGAGTGAATCATAGAGTTTAGTAAAAACTGTTATATAAAATAGTTATGTACAGCGGAACACAAGCATAATATCAATAATAAGACCCCATATTTCTAGTCAGGCAATATATTATAATTCAATTCATATACTTTACATTATTCATGAGACCGCAGCCTCAGTATTACCATTATTGGTATTATTATCGGAACTATTATCGGATTATTATAAGCCGCATGACATTGTTGCCTTTATATAATATACAATGGGTCGCAAGCCCGACAAATATGTGCCCATCTATATCAGCGTGTCGTCTCTCAAATCACGCTATATAAATCCTCTCATACATAAATTTTCTTACCAATCAATGTGGCACGACGGGGATCAACCGTCAAGGCACGAACTGGGGTGATCTTCCCCAAATAGTACTATTATATGCATAAGCGTCTACCAACTCCCGGTAGTTCACTATTCAAGCTAATGGGACTTATAGTGACATTACCTAACTAATAATAATCCATTTCAATCATTCATTGGGTCATTCTAATCAATCGGGTCAATATCAATAAGCATACAATCGGGACCACTTGTGTTCTATTTTTATTAAAAACTCGCATGTTATCTCCCTCGCGGGTTACAAAACATTTCATAAAACATTTAAAAGAGTGTGAGGCTATGAACTCACGTTGGTTGGGAAAGGTGGGTTATCGGCAATTAGGATGTACGGTACGTGCCTCGATCACGGGAAACCTAAACAAATAATACTCGATCTTTGACTATGTCGAATAATATTTATAAAAAGTTGTTATGTATATGTAATGATGTCATAAACATGATGATCAAGTGGGGTTTTATTCCTTTATACAACATTATTTGTTGTTAAGTATTAGTTAACTTAGTCTTATTATACTAGTTTTAGCCCATTTACATGTTAAGGCCGAATAGGCCCATTAAGAGTCCAATATATTTTCATTAGTCCATTTAACTATTTAAGACCAGGCCTGTACTCATATGTAGGTCCCAAGTAGGTTAAGCCCATGAGCAAGTCCAATAGTGTTAAACCAAACTAGTTGGGCCTAGTGGTCCAATAAGTCTACTTTGGTCCATTACGGGTCCATATGTTACAAAGCTCGGATTTATCGATATTTACTTGTCAAATGTGGTTATATATCAGTAGATGTTCAATTAAAATGTTTCATTAGACGGGTCCGACCATCTAAGTTTTATTTGGCAAAAACACCATCCTTTCGGTTTTAGCCGAAAAGACGTAAAAATCATATATATATAGTTTGTAGTTAGAAAACATTTGAGTTTTATTTTTATAAAATGTGATACTTATTTATTATAGTATATAAACATATTTTATAGTAGTTATTATCAGTTATTTACTTTTATACACTTATTTTATATAGTAATTTACTTCAAGTGGCCTTTTAATATTATATACCTTATAGTCAAATCTGATGTAAAAAGTCAAGTTCACCATTTTTACCATATCTTGAGTTCTACAAGGAGTTGGAACCATAAATATTTATTGTAGAAACTACATGATATGCTCTACAAATAACTCTCCTATGTCTCCTTCTCAGACAGCCTCTAAATATCAGTTTTAATTCTTCCAAAACAGATCAGTCAGATTAGTACCACAAAAGTGTTTTGATGAAGATGGTGGTGTGATGGTGGTGATGGTCGGCCAAAGAGAGAGAGAATATGAGAATTTTTTTAGTTAAGCTTGCATGTTGTGTGTGTGTGTGAGAGAGAGATGGAAGGCTTTTGTATCTAGTGAGCTTATGAGACACTTGTCTCATGGAAGCTTATAATTTTGACAACAAAGGGATGTTATGCCCTTGTTTGTCTGCCCCTATTAGGGGTGGGACAAGTGCTAAACTTGTCTCATCCCTAATAATTTACGGGTACTCCTCGATTCTTGTTTCCTCGATTTACGTGCCCTCGGGTCGATTTACGAAAAACGTTTTTGCAAATTATGAAACTGCGACACAAAACGATTCTAATTAAAATTGTCTCATAAAAAACAGAGCACAAAAGCGTAAATACGTAAACCTAGGGTTTCCGGTTTAATCGTAAAAGACGTTAAATTATGCACGTAAGCCCTAATTTCATCTCGTAAATATGTGAGTTCATGAACCAACATTAAAATAAAATATAAAAATAATATACGAGAAAATTTACTACCTGAAAATATCAGATTGTCACATACGCCTCGCAACCCCAGACCTTTAAATAAGACAAATATGGCTTATTGTCATGCCATAGTTCATATGGTGTCTTATCGACCTTCTTTGTGGGAACCATATTTAAAATGCGAACAACAGACTCTAAAGCATAATCCCAAAAAGATAAACGCGAAGTTGTAAGATTAAACATAGATCGCACCATATCCAATAATGTACGATTTCTCCTTTCAGATATACCATTTTGTTGTGGAGTATATGGAGAAGTAAGATGCTGTACAATTCCATTCTCACTTAGATAATCTATAAACTCTTGACTTAAATATTCACCACCTCTATCAGAACCAAGAGCTTTAATCTTCTTCCCTAATTTCAGTTTTACTTCTGCTTTAAACACTTTGAATGTTTCAAATACCTCATGTTTATGCTTAAGTAAATAAACATAACCATAACGGCTATAATCATCCGTAAATGTTAAGAAGTAGCTAGCACCTTTCCTTAACGTATGTCTAAGTGGTCCACACACAACAGTATGTATAAGTCCAAGTAGATCAGTAGCTCTTTCAATATTGCTATTAAAAGGTTTCTTGGTCATCTTTCTAGAGATACAAGACTCACACTTATCAAATGATTCATTATTGATATTTTCCAAAAGACCTTCACGTTGAAGATTTTGTATACGAGTCTTCCCAATAAGGGCAAGTCTACAATGTCAAAGATAAGAAGAGTTGTTTTCAAACTTTCTCTTCTTACTCATGCTAAAGACATATTTTTCATTCTTAGATTCATTATCATGCATGTATAATTCAAACACACCATTCACAGAAATTATATTAAAATAGAAAATACCATTTTTTTCAAACAGAAATTCCATTATTATCAATCGTATGAATGAATCCATTATTTAACAAACAAGAAAAGAAAATAACACCCCTAAAAATTATAGGTACATAATGACACTCATTTAATCTCATTACTAAACCCGAAGGTAAAACTAGATTAAAAGTTCCTATAGCTTCAACTGCTGCTTGTGCACCATTGCCCACTTGTAGAAATTGTTCCCCATAGGAAAGATTCATTTCCAAATTAAATCCTGCAGCGTATTACAAATGTTAATACCACATCCCGTATCATATACCCAGGAATTTAATTTGTATGTTTAATTGAACAATTCAATCATAAATAAAGTACCTGAAGCTGCAGCGCTCTGCTTAGACTTCTTCTTTATTTCTCATAATTCATCAAGGTAAAGAGGGCAATTCCTCTTCCAGTAACCACTTGCCTTGCAATGGTGACAAGTCTCATCCTTTTGAGATTGACTCTTCTTGACAAAGTTCTGCTTAGGTTTCGAATAAGTCGCAACTTGTTTGCCCTTATTAGCCTTGCCTTTCCCTTTCTTCTTTTTCGCTTTCGGTTTTCGCTTACTCACTCTACCCTTTTTTTATGGTTAGTACAGAAGGCGTAGCGGTAGATGCCTTGTCTTTCAACCCCTTTTCATAGTCAATGAGCATTGCATGCAAATCATTAACTTTCTTCCCCGTGCAGTGCATATTATAGTTTCTAAGGAAATCATTGAGGTCCTTGTTAAGGGACCTATTGATCAAGTTGATAGCCATATTATCATCATAGGGTTTTCCTAGTGCAATGAGTTGTTCCATATAACCCCTCATCTCCAAGTAATGGGCACTTACAGACTTTCCTGGAGCTTGCTTGCAGCTATGCAAAGCATCTACTAAGTCGTAGATCTCAACAACTTATGGCTTCTCGGACATAGCCTTGAGCTCATCAAGCATTCGCTTAGGTGAAAATAACTCATACTTTTGTTTAAGTGCAGGAGCCATTTTTCCTAGCATTAAGCAAGCCACCTCTGAGTGCTTTTTAAAATTAGCAACGTGTTCAAGCCTTTGCGCATCAGATGCTCCTTCAGCAAGATCCTCTGGATAGGAGGTAGTCAAGATATCGATAGTACTTGCTTCTCTCAAGACAATTCTTAGCGTGCGGTACCAATCATTGAAGTTTGGGCAGTAAGTTCAGGACGTTCAAAGAAAGCTTTGAACGCGGAACTTATTGTTTTATTGGTGGGTTGAGCCATTTCTACAAAAATAAGTTCAAATATTAGTAATTTTTTATAACAAAATACTTTCAAGAAAATAAAATTACCCCGGTATAAAAACCATATATTATTTTCCTTGAATTCTAGAACTATATTGACATAGATCCATTACATCGTTTGATCTGCTAGTAATGAATGTACTCAACATAGCAACTTGTCGAACAATTCAATTGACAAACAATTTTCGATTTCTAGATTTTTAAGGGATTTACATTGCCAAAAAATGTTTTGCATGGTAAACATGTTTCATCCCTTCTGAATGCATTAAGTTTCCAGATCTCACTGAGTAACTTAATTAAGTCGTCTAATCTGAGTAACGTAAAACCATCATACGAATTCTTATTCTACAAACGGTTTTCTCTCCATCGCAAGATCACCCAAAAATCTCATTTGATGATGAAGTAATTTCAAGTGTTCGTCAATTAGGAGCATTCGACTTAAATTTTAAGGGTATAAATTTGATGTCAAAATCAATGTATGGAGAAGCATGCATACAATCTCCATAGCATAAGTTTAATAAAACATTTAGTAAACTTTTTCACAAGATTAAATTTCTTCATAAATTATGTTGCGGTATTGGTTAAACCAATTAAAGAATTTACCCACGACTATTCACAACGTACTTTTGCTAGAACTCGGCTACACACAAAGCGATACCCTTATTCATTGTGTTTTGGATGTGAATTTGTGGTAAATCACCCTTAAGCTATAATTCAATTAATAATAGTAGGTAATTTCAATTTGACGCACAGGCGAGCCGGGAATTTGGTCAGCGATTAATGGCATAACACCTCTTTCCTTAACCGGGTACATGATCAGCGGTGCGTTAAACCAACTTTATAGTTTGTCAAAAAAAGTAGGTCGTTAGATTATTATTGTAATTCCCCAATCAACGTAATCTTATGTAATTTAAATCTCTAACAAATCATTATTTTTAATATGATTTAGTCCATATTATTTCTTTTCAAAAAACCCTTGTTTACAACAATTCAACAATTTTAAATATAAACAAGTAAAAGAAAACTAAATCATAAACACATAATAACAATTTATATGTGTAATAAATGAATCAAATAGCCACATGCATATGATTTATTCAATAATCATCAAATCTAGGTCTTTATACTCATATAAAAGTATTCCCTAATTCTAGATTTATTGAATCAAATAATCACGTAGCATATAAAATCATATACACATAGAATTTACGATCTATGAAAACATGCACGTAATAATGGATTCCTCACAAATCTTAACAATAAAATCTCTTTTGATCGTAACCATACATGACATAACAATTAATCACGCAACTTAATCTAAAATTATCCCACATGTAATTTAGGGTTTCAAAATATTTTTTTTTATTAAAAATTCGGCCAAAACCCTAATTTTTAAAAAACAAACCCTAATTTTATGAAAACCTAAAAAACATGTAGTTTTAATTCAAAACAATTATTAGTTAAAAACTTTAGAATTTCGATAATTATAACATGTTAAAACGGCTCTCGATGCCACTAAAGGATTATTAATATCATAACAATTATATAAAACCCTAAACGAGATCAAAGCACACATAGCGGAAGCGATTTAACAAGATCATAATAATAACACAATTATAATTAATCAAAATAGGGTTACATACCTTTAAGCTAAAGCAAATCCACAAGACAAAGGACGAATCACCAATTCGGGTTTATACCGTAATATACCAAGATATAGTCTAAAGTAAGACTATATTACGATCTTGTACACACGTAAAACGAGCTAACCGTGATTCTAGAACGTGAAAACCGAGCTACAACGCTTGTAAATAATCTACCCAACAACCCTAGGGTGGGGCTAGGACTAGATTATCAACATAATCGATCAACCAAGAAAACCAACCGAAACCCTTTGTGGGTTATACCTTGTGATCGAACAAAAAAAGAGAGAGGGGAAAGAGATTCAAGTTATGTTGTGAATTATGAGGGATAAGGAGGTGTATTTATAGACCTCAACCCATTGTAGCCCAAGTAAATAAAAGGCAATTTCCCCCCCCCCCCACCGGAGCCCTAACCGACGGTCGAAACACCCCTTGTGGGGTGTTCCAGAACTTTCCATCCTTCTTTCCTTTTAATCTCTTACTATATATTGTTTTAACATTCGTTAATACTTAACTAATTATTTAATGATCGTTAAAGTTATATAGTAACTTGCTTAGTTTAATTTAATAAATACATTAATATATATTTATTAAATAAGTTAATAAATACAATAAATATATTTATTAATTAAATTAACTCTTTACGTATTGTGTGTAATCCCGTAATCTCGAGTTCGATCCTATCACACGACTATTACATATAAGTCCATAAACTTTCAGTAATGGTACTTTATTATGTTTTAAAACTTGTGGGACCTATGCTTTAAAACTCTGATATATCGTGATGTAATATATATGTCTTTTATTACGTCATTTGCGAGTCAATTATAATTCATTGTCTCTTGTACCATGGCATGTTACCCCCTTGTTGCCTAGTTGTTCCATGTCTGATTTCGGGAGTCTCACAGATTGGAATCAGAGCGATGGTTATAGGGAACTGAGTCATTTTCAAAACTTGGTCTATAAATAAATTTCAAAATATTTCATGCGTTACTAGTGTCAGACGCAGAATCTGCCAATGTTGTTCAATATATGCGCGGGTAACTCTGTAATCCTTATTGTTTACTTTAAGTATTCTTATAATATTTGATACCTTGATTTCATTTTGAAATATTATATTGGTTTCATTATGATACTTATTGCCTCTTTCCAAACCCCTCGTGCCTATTATATATATATTTTCTACTCCTTAGTGTTGCATTCCATGTTGACAATCAGTTACGCATATCTAAAATCTCTTCTTATTCTATTTTCTCCATTTTTCATGAATCTTAAAATAGCATACTTATAAATGTTCTCACTGAATTTTGTATTGTGTTGTTGATAGAAACATGCCGCCTACCAGAATTAATAGGGCTGATGGACCTAGGAGATCCCGACGGGCGACTATGGAAAGAATTATTGCAAAAAGGGTAAAGAAATCCGTTGCTGAATACGAAACGAGCCGAGAAACTCAAGTTAAAGGCGAAAACTTATCAAGTGCAAAAGGATGTTCACACAAGACCTTCATGTCTAGAAAACCCTATTCCTTTAAAGGAACTAAAGGCGTTGTTGGGTTAACACGTTGGTTTGAAAAGATGGAGCAAGTGTTTGGGACTTGCAAATGTACCGAAGAGGATAACGTAATATATGCTGCTAGTACTTTGGAAGGTATTGCACTTACATAGTGGAATGGGAATATTCGAACCTTAGGTCTCGATAATGCAAACAAAATCCCTTGGAGCGAGTTCAAAGTAATGATGACTACTGAATACTGCCCTGAGACTGAGATAACTCGTATGGAACAAGAGCTATGGAATCTACAAATTAAAAATGATGATATTGAAGCCTGCAATAATAGGTTTCATGAGTTGGTCTTAATGTGCCCCGAAATGGTTCCAAATGAGAAAAAGAAGATAAAAAGGTATGTCAAGGGCTTTCCTGAAAGGATTAAGGGCACATTACTTCATCAAAACCTTCCTCCCTACATGAAGCGGTAAACATGGCTCGTGAATTGGTCGAGCAGTCTGTGGAAGGTAAAGCTGCTAGGTCAAATAATGATAACAAGCGGAAATGGGAGAATACTACATGAAGAAATCAAGGGAATAATCAGGGAAATAACCGTAACAACAACCGCGGAAACAATAGGAACTCCAACAGGAACAACGACAATCAAGCCAACAAGAGACAAGAGTCAGCAACCATGTATGCAGATGCTCCTACTGTTCTTGCTGCTCCTGCTGCTCATGTTACTCCTGCTGGTCCTGTTGCTCATGTTGATCTTGCTGCTCCTGCTTGCAGACGAGGTTATACTAGAAATCTGCCTAAGTGTGATCGATGCAATTGGCATCATCCTGTCGGTGTGTGTCCTCCTAAGTGTGCAACTTGTAAAAGGATTGGCCATAAGGAAGGGAACTGTAATGTGGTGTGCTTTAGCTATGGTGAAAAGGTCATTACCAGAATAAGTGTCCAAAGGCCAAGGACCCGCAGAATGATGGAACTCGAGGCAGGGTATATCATGTGGGTAATAACACTCAACAGAATCCTTAGGTGTTCGCGGGTACGTATCTTCTTTACGATCACTATGTTAGTGTTTATTCCTTCTGCCTTAGACACTAGCTATGAAGTGGAATTAGCAGACGGTAAGATTGTTAGTACCAATACAGTCTTGCGTGGCTATATCGTTTATTTGCTTAGCTATTTGTATTTAATCGACCTTTTACCGATGCGTCTCAGCAGTTTTGATGTTATTGTTGGTATGGATTGGTTAGCGTCTCATCGTGCGGTCATTGTTTGTTTTGAAAAAATCGTGTGTATTCCTCTTTCTTCGGGTAAAACCTTAGAACTTTGCGGTGAGAAGCCGGATGACAATCCAAATTCTCTTCTTTGTATCAAGGCTGATAAGAAAAAGCTTGATGACATTCGTATCTTTTGTGAATTTCCTGGAGTATTCCAAGATGACTTGTCTGGATTACCTCTTGTGCGCGAAGTTAAATTCCGTATCAATCTTATTCTAGGTGCACTGCATGTTGCCAAGTCGCCTTATCGCTGAGCCCCGTCTGAAATGAATGAATAATCTAATTAGCTAAAGGAATTACAAGAGAAAGGTTTCATTATACCGAGTCACTCGCCGTGGGGAGCGCCTTGCTCTTTGTTAAGAAAATGGATGGTGCAATGAGAATGTGTATGGACTACAAGGAATTGAATAAGCTGACAATCAAGAATTGTTACCCTCTCCCTCGTATATACGACTTATTTGATTAATTGCAAGGTGCTTGCTGTTTCTCCAAGATAGACCTTCGTTCAAGTTATCATCAGTTAAGAGTGCATGAAAGTGACATCTCCAAAACCACATTTAGAACTTGTTATGGGCACTTTGAATTTACCATTATGCCATTCGGTCTTACCAATGCTCTTGCCGTTTTTATGGATCTAACGAATCGTGTTTGGAAACCCTACCTTGATAAGTTTGTCATAGTCTTTATTGAAAACATCCTCATTGACTCGAAATCCGAAAAAGATCAAGAACACCATCTAAGAACAATTTTAAGTCTTCTAGAGAAAGAAAATTTGTATGCCAAATTCTCTAAGTGTGAATTTTGGTAGAAAGAAGTCCAGTTTTTAGGACATGTGGTAAATCAAGATGGTATACATGTAGATCCTAGTAAAGTTGAAGTAGTTAAGAATTGGAAATCTCCTAAATCGCCTACTGAGGTCCGTTCATTTCTAGGGTTAGCCGGATACTATCGCAGGTTCATCGAAAACTTCTCCAAGATTGCTAAGCCTTTAATCCTGCTTACACAAAAGAACAAGGAGTACATTTGGAATGAAGACCAAGAGCAAGCCTTTTTCTTATTAAAGGAGAAATTGTGTAATGCCCCAATATTAACACTTCTAGACGGACCAAATGATTTTGTATTTTACTTTGATGCATCCCACAAAGGTTTCAGGTGTGTCTTAATGCAGCGAGGAAAAGTGATTGCTTATGCCTTCAGGCAACTTAAAATCCACGAACAGAAATATACTACTCACGATTTGGAGTTAGGTGCAGTAGTATTTTCCTTGAAAATATGGAGACATTATCTTTATGGGAAGAAAAGTGTGATATACACTGATCAAAAGAGTCTCCAGTATATCTTTGACCAAAAGGACTTGCATATGCGTCAAAGGCGTTGGTTAGAACTCCTTAGTGACTACGAATTTGAAATTAAGTATCACACTGGAAAGGCTAATGTTGTGGCAGATGCCCTAAGTCGAAAGGGAAGACTTAAACCTAGGAGAGTGTGTGCTATGAGTATAACCATTCAATTAGCCTCAAGGCTAAGATTTTAGAAGCACGGATGGAAGCTGCAAAGTACCTTAAGGCTCTAGCTGAATTGGTGTGAGGATTAGATGCTTAATTTGAAAGGAAAGAGGATGGAACAACTTACTTTGTCGGACGGATATGGATTCCATTAGTTGGAGAAATAAGGAAGGTAATAATGGACGAAGCTCATGTCAAGATATTCGATTCACCCTGGTGCATATAAGATGTACTACGATTTAAGGGAAGTTTATTGGTGGCCTGGTATGAAGAAAGATATAGCAGAGTACGTCAACAAGTGTCTGACTTATTCAAAGGTTAAAGCAGTACATCAGAAACCTCCAGGTCTTTTGCAACAACCAAAAGTCCCTGAATGGAAATGGGAAAGGATTACAATGGACTTAGTCACAAAGTTACCTAGAAGCAGTGGTGATTATGATGCAGTTTGAGATATTGTTGATAGATTAACCAAATCTGCTCACTTTCTCCCTATTCGTGAGGATTATAAAACTGAAAGATTGACTTGAATTTACATCAATGATATTTTTGCAAAGCACGGAGTACCCATGTCGATTATTTCTGATAGGGATGGTCGTTTTGCGTCTCATTTCTAGCAGGCACTTCAATAGGCATTGGGTACGCAAGTATTAATGAGTACAGCATATCACCCAGAGACGGATGGACAAAGTGAACGCACTATTTAGACTTTGATAGACATATTGCGGGCATGTTTTAGGGATTCTGGAGGTAGTTGGGACACTCATATACCTTTGATCGAATTTTCCTATAATAATAGTTATCAAAAAAGTGTCAAGTGTTCGCCATTCGAGGTTTTATACGAGCGTAAATGCAGATCACCAGTCATATGGAATGAAGTAGGTGAAAGTCAACTGATAAGGTCTGAATTAGTCCTAGAAACTACAAACAAGATTTTAGAGATTAGGGAAAGACTAAAAACTGCTAGAAGTCGTCAAAAGAGTTACACAGACAAAAGACGCAGACCTCTTGAGTTTCAAGTTGGAGACCGTGTGTTGCTTCGAGTATCTCCATGGAAGGGTATTGTGAGGTTCGCCAAAAGAGGAAAACTTGCACAACGTTTTGTAGGACCATTCGAGATCGTTGAGCGTGTTGGTTCGGTAGCTTATTGACTGAAGTTACCTCGGGAGTTAAGTTGTGTTCACAATGTATTCCACGTTTCCAACCTTAAGAAATGTTTAGCTGAATCAGATGTTCAAATACCATTAGAAGAAATAAGGGTGGACGAGAAAATGTACTTCATTGAAGAACCAATAGAGATTATGGATCGTCAAGTCAAGAAGCTGAAACGTAGTTGGATTCCTATTGTTAATGTTCGTTGGGATTCACGTCGGGGTGCTGAGTTTACTTGGAAGAGCGAAGATCAGTTCAAGGCTAAGTATCCCCATTTGTTTTCGTCATCTTCCATCTCTAGTTAAACTATGATGGACCAGAGTTCCTTTAGGGGGTAGACTATGAGATCTCGTATTTTCCCGGTAATTATTTTACTCTTATATATTATTTTAATCATTGATAATGTTTATTCAGAATTATAAAATTATTATTATTTTATGTTTCCATATTTATTTAAATCAAAAATTTTGATTTAAAAGCACCCGCGTGCATTTTACAAAAGTTTACTTGAATCAATGGAACGAGGATCGAGGGCTAAATATTTCGAACTTAAGATGTTAATCTTTACTTGGTATTAAGTCTATACCGATAACGGGCACAGTGTTAAATCCTTGTATTTCACGTTTTATTGTCGATTGTTTCAATGTTCGATGTTTTTGATGTTTTCTTTTTAATGACGTGTTAAGTCGAGTCGGGAGACTATATTATCATGTTTTGAGTGCGTTTTAACTTTTGAGAAGTATTTTTATGAAACCTGAGTCCCGTAAATATTTGTAAAAATTGACTAATAGTCATTTCCCATTTTTAACTAAATATTTACTTTTAGTCCAAAGAAATGCACACTTGGCAAGCTTGGTCCTTTCACCTACCACTATATATACATTTTTCATCCACTAAAAACACATAGTAAAAAAATCTTACAATCAAAAACCAACCACTCTCTCCCCCTCCTATTTCTTGCCGTGAGACCACACACCAAAAAACCATCACCAATCTTTGATTTTACCTTGTTTTAACAAAAACTAAACCAAGACCCATGTTAGAAATAGAAAGGTGATTCTATTGATACATAAATTTCTCACATGCATCAAGTTCCAAGTTTCATATGATTTTATGGTTGGTATGAGTTTTGATCATCATGCATGTGATGATCATGATAAGATCACCATGTTTTGATGATAAAAAGTATAGGTTTTTTTATTTTGATTTTTGTTTATGTAACATGCAAGTGTTAAGATTGATAAGGATAATTATAATATGTTAGTATTGGTATAAAAATAGATAAATTGTGTTGAAAAATTGATTTGGTATGAGTTTTGATGAGGTTGTTTAGGGCAGTAGGTTTGAGGCTGATTTTGGGTATCTTAAGCTTGAATTATTGTTAAACTAATCAGATAGTGTCGTATAGATTTTTGTTAGCTTCGTTTTGATATAAATTAGAGCTTCTAACTCAAAACGAGGAGGAAGTTGTGATAGTTTGATTATTCGTGTACCAGGAGACGAGTATCGGCACAATCCGAATTTATTGTCGATATTTGGATCGAATCTCAGGGACTATAAAATAAGCTTAAAAAATAGTTAAGGGTTGTTCTTTGGCTCTAAACCTCGGGTTGTGAGTCTATTTTCAAACTCAAGTGTTGGTTTTGTCAACGGAATTTGTTAGAAAGGTCAAAATGGTTTTGCGAGTCGAAGGCGTAAATCTGTCTAGTTTTTGTAATTCAAAGATGTTTCGACATGAAGTCTTAGAAGTAAAATCTATTGACGAAATTTTTAGAGGAATTTATATAGATAGTAAGTGAGTTTCTCAAGTCGTTTCATAAACTTTTGACGTGTCTAAGTAAGGGAAATGAGCTTGTACATTTGGTATATATAGGCTAAGTGCTTTTGAGAGCATTGTCTAGTAAAAGTAAACTTTTAGAGGTGTCTAGAAGTATCACTTGTATGGTTTTCCTTGCGTGACATAGCATGGTTTATGTAATTATTTAAATTCAAGTGTTTTCTAAGCATTATTTTCGTATCTTCTAAACTTTCGCGTCCCGTTATCGTAGGTCTCGGATGACTTAAAGTTGCTTGATTTTCCGTTGTTACTACTCAGCCCTCAAGTTCCGTGTTGATTCACCTTATATCTAAGGTGAGTTCATAGCCCCTTTTACTACTTGTACATTGTTTCAAAATGTAGGGTGAGATTATCAAGTTGGAACACAATCTTTTAAACTGTATGCTATTCAGAAATATATGCTGCCAGATGATTTCATTGATATTATTTCTTTTAGTCTATAGCCTTAAGTTTCCTTTCTTGATCATGAACCGTTAATTGTCCCGTATACTTAGTGATAAGCATGAATGTTGTGGGTGGATCCATCGAGATTGACAATCCCTGTCTTGTATTACTTTGACGCATTTCATTTGTTTATACTTGAGTATTGAGGCTAAATACTTATTAGAGAAACTTACAATGATTGTTAAGCTTCGGTTTCATGAACTAAATAGAAATATTATATACCCTGACTATGGATAATTTGCATATTCATCCCCCCCATTACTTGTTTTACAAACTTTATAGTGTTCCATTACTTAGTTTACAAAACCTATGAATATCACTCAACCTTTGTTGACGGATTTACATGTTTTAATCTCAGGTAATAATGCTTAATATGCTTGGATGAGGTTCCGCTGGATGTTGGCAGCTTGGATGTTCTGTGTTGTATTTATGTTTTCAGTGTAGCTAATGTAGTCAAAGTCGTTTGCTTATCTTTTGGTATCTATAAAACTTTAAAACCATGATGTAATGGTACTTTATTATGTTTTAAAACTTTTAGGACCTATGCTTTAAAACTCTGATGTATCGTGATGTAATATATATGTCTTTTATTACGTCATTTTCGAGTCAGTTATAATTGATTGTCACTTGTACCATGACGTGTTACCCCCTTGTTGCCTAGTTGTTCTATGTCTGATTTCGGGGGTCTCACAAATTCCCTATTTTATTAACAAACCCTTACCCTTAATTACCCTACACACCCAACCCATGTAGTTGTTGGGACCTCCCCTGTTCCATCACTTTCACGCCAAATCCCAAAACCCCAACCAAATCAATGTACAATGCTAATTCTTTCCTCTCTACATCAAGCTCAATGGCTAGGATGATTCTAATAGCTCAGCAACCTCGCATGGCAAACAGATATCACATGGAGCAAATTTTGACTTCAAACTTAGCATTGGATCAAATGAGCATATTCCAAAGGATCAAGGGCATTTTAGAGACTTAGCTAACTAAGGTTTTCTCTTTATGTAATTCTCGTAGCTTCTTTCCTTTTAGTACAAATACAAAGTCAAAATGTGACTTGTTATTTTGTTCCAGATGTTGTAATTTTTTGAGAAATTAATAGTTAAAGTGTTTTTCTAAACATTTGCATCATCTGAGTTCCATTTTCATTTATCTGAAAGTTAAATTTCATCCTTTAATTAGTTTAGTTCTTTTATCAAAACTTTTGATTCAAAGTTGTTTTGTTCAAAAGTCAATTTGAGATCCCTTGTTATAAGTTTGATCATGGCCTTTTGATTCTGACACAATCAAAGGGTTGTGAAATCTTAAAACAAGGTTACTTAGTTGCTTTGGTTACTTGTAGATCAAAATCTTGGTTCCAAAAGGTTTTACAAAAAATATATTTATTTTGTTACTTATGAACTTACTGTTCCAAAAGCTCACTTAAAAGCTTTTTGACACGGAGCTTTTAGTTCTGATTTTGTGGACTTGTTACTTTGTTTGTTGTGGTATGTTCATAACAAAGCTTCAAGAAGACATTCACCAAGTGGACTGTTGTAGTCCCTTGGTGTCACACCCCGCCGTGGAGGAAACACAAAGCGAGACGTATGGATATCATCATAACACACGGTGTCTATATAAAGAAATCTAAATGCAACATAACATAAAAGGAGACACAAAGTTTCATGACAATATCTAACATGAAAGGAGTCTAAACAAATGAGTGTGATGTCTTACTCAAAATTCTAAGACAAACAAACCAATTCAAACAAGTATCACAGGGTACATGCAAACAAAGACAAAAGAACATAAAACTAAGGGGAAGGGGGTTCCCGAAATGCATCCTAGAAGCCTCTAGACTCTATCCACTTCTAGCCTCATTCTTCATAATAACCTCACCTGAAAATGATACTAAAATCTGTCAACATAAAGTTGGTAAGAACATAGGCTAAGACTACCACACTAACATAATTTCCTTGACACACCGCTGTGAATAAATCATAAAAAAATCTCAAAAGTAATTGAACATAATGAGGTTATCATCCTATATGCAACTAAAAACAAGAATTCAATCAATTGCCAATCATGACCACAATTTACACAACACACTATACGTGACAATCCGTCAATTTATGGTTGATATTTTATTCTCAAGTATTATTTAAAAACATTATTTTAATTGTATATTATGAACTCACTCATTTTTGGGAAGAAATTTGGGTTTACGTCTTGAAGTAGCATCGCTACGTTTAAACCGGAGAATTCTACGTTACGTGCTTACGTTTACATACACCATTTTTGGTGACAGTCCGACATTTCAGGAAAAAAATTTATCCGTGAATATTATTTTGGGATTTTAATTTGTGTTAGTTCATAAACTCATAAATTTACGAGAAGAGATTAGGACTTACGTGCATAATTTAACGTCCTTTACGACTAAACCGGAAACCCTAGGTTTACGTATTTACGTTTTTGAACTCTGTTTTTTATGAGACAATTTTTATTAGATTCGTTTTGTGCCATTGATTCATAATTTATAAAAATGTTTTTCGTAAAACGACTCGAGGGCACGCAAATCTAGGAAACTAGAATCAATAAGTACCCGTAATTAAATGGGGATAAGACAAGATAAACTTTCCCCACCCTCACTACATGGGCGGCAAAGCTTATCAAACACACCTTTAGGTGTCAAGTTTTAATAAACCAAGAGGACACTTGTCCTCAAGGCTTACAAACCACTAGCATAACAAAACCACTCAAGATTAAACTAACAACTCATTTCCACTCATGCAAAAAACACACATCTCTCATCTCTCTCTCAACATTGCCATCCACTATACACCCTAAACACCCAATTTGATCTTGATTCAACCATAAAATCTTATGTTATTTACACATATGATGAAGCCCTTTTGAAGCTCTATTGATTGGTGGTGATTTTAACATCCAAAGAGAAGTTTCCTTGGTGTCTTGGAGATGATTTTCCACAAGGTGTTCTGGAAGATTCGTGATCTTGAAGTTGGTTTTGGTGTACCACAAGTTTTGTCATCAAAAGTCAAGTGTTGATCTTAACTTTCATAATCTTGGTGGTAACAAGATCATCCTTCCCATTTCTTTGTTATTTTTGTAAATGTAAATTGTATTTTCTTTCTTAATGTATATGTATATGATGATATATGATGATAAAATATTATGTAGGGATCATGTGTTGATAAACTTGGTTAAAAAGATTGAAAACTACATGTAAAAAGGTTAAAATCATGCTTAAATTAGTAGGTTGTATAAAACAGTAAAGAGCTAGATGATAAATTGTTAAAGTGGCTTGGATAATTTAATATACAGTAAGGTAAGTAGCTTGTACATATGTGAGAGTTGGTCACTCAATGGAATCCATAAAATGAGTGAGATATGATCAAAACAATATTGAAGTTCAATTCTGAGTAGTCTGTTTTGGACGGACTGTTAGAGACATTTAGGGATTGATTGAGCAGTAGCTATAATGGAGTTAATTGTATCACATACATGTAGTTTGTGCTGCCCAAAAATGAGCTTCTATCTCCTTGTAGAACTCAAGATATGGTAAAAATGCTGAAAGTGAAAATCATAATCATATTTGTAAAATAAAAGTATATAGTATAATATTAGCACTCAAGTTAATATAATATAAAATGTATACCTAAAACCCACTAACTTATATATTAAATATAAATAAATATTTACTTTAATAAATAAAAGGTACATTTTATAAAAATGGCAATTTGATAAGTTTTATAAGTTTTAAAACTATAAACATAAGTTTTACGTCTTTTCGGCTAAAACCGAAAGATTAACGTTTTCGTCAAATAAAACTTAGACGGTAGGACCCGTCTAATGTAAATTTTTTATAACTCATATACTGATGTATAAGTACATGTTACAATTAAAAACCGATAAAACCCGAGCTTTATAACTTATGGACATTAACGGGCTAAAATAGCCTTATTGGACTATTAACCCGACGAATTTGGCTACACACTAATGGACTTACTCATTGGGCTTAACCCACTTGGGCCCAAAATGTGAGTATAGGCCTGATAATAAAAGTATAAATGGACTAATATAAAGAGCTGAACTTTTAATGTGCTTATTGGGCCTTAATATGAAATTGGATTGAAACTAGTGTAACTAGTGAAAAATTTGACTAACACATAACACTGTGATGTTAAATGAAGATATAAAATCCCACTTGATCATCATCATACTTATAATATCATCATATATATACATAGCCATTGTTTTTATAAAAGTCATTGGACAAGAGTCTAAGACGAGTATTATTTGTCTAGGTTTCCGTGATTGAAGCACATACCGTACATCCAAATCGCCGATAACCGCCTTTCCCAATCAACGTGAGTTCATAGCCTCGCACTCTTTTAAATGTTTTATGAAATGTTTTATAAACCCGCGAGGGAGATAACATGTTAGTTTTGATAAAAATAGGACACCAGTTGTTCCGATTGTTTGCTTATTGATATGGACCCGAATGCTTATATGACCCGATGAATGATTATGTGACCCGATAAATGAAATGACATGGATTATTATTAGTTAGGTTATGTCACTAAAAGTCCCATTAGCATGAATTGTGAACTACCGGGATTTGGTAGACGCTTATGCATATAATAGTACTATTTGGGGAAGATCACCCCAGTTCGCGCCTTGACGGTTGATCTCCGTCGTGCCACATTGATTGGTAAGCGAATTTATGTATGAGAAGATTTATATAAGCGTGATTATTGTGACGACACGCTGTCTTAGATGGGCAAGAAGGAAATTTGGGTTAGCTACCCGTTGATTGTTATAGTAAGGTAGCAATGTCATGCGGCTTATAATAATCCGAATAACGAAAATACTGCTATACGCATTGAATTACAATATATTGCCTGGCTAGAAATACGGGGTCTTGTTATTGATATTATGTTCGTGTTTTGGTTTTACATAACCATATTTATATAACGGTTTTTATTTAACTCTATACAACATTATAAAACGTATTGTATGATGTTTTTACGACATTGGTTCGTATAATGGTTTTGAAGGTAAAAGCCTATAGTATGATTTACAACAAAGATTTGTATAAAATGTTTTTGGCTTATTTTATGGCCTACGACAAGGAATTGTACGAAACGATTTTCGGTAATAATTTTATACCGATGATATATTAATGGATTTCGTTAAACTCTATGAATTCACTCGGCGTTCCGTTGATCTTTTCTTTTAACATGTTTTATCTCAGGTACTTGAAGGTAATTCTCGGGAAGACGACAAGAATTCATGGCCCGCACTTAAATAACAATTTCCATTCAAATGTTTTGTAAAACTGTATGAAATACTATGACTTGGGACCTATGTAAATTTGATATTCATGAATGGAAAATGCTTTATTATTAAACGACGCGATTTTTATGTGTTGTCTATTATTTGAGTAATGTGTTATCCCGTAACACCAACGACTCTTCCGCTGAACTAAAGTATGAATATTTGGGGGTGTTACAGTTTGGTACCAGAGCTCTCGTTATAGAGAACGAAATATTTTTAAAACCAAGGTTTTGAATAAAACATTTCAAAATCTTTTAACCATAAATATTTTTAAATAAATATTTTGAATAAAATGTTTAAAAATCTTTTGATTATAACGGTTGTAAAACCCGCATGCTTTTACCATGAATAGTGCCTTTAAGATCGTACGTACAAGATTAGAACTTTCCTTTTATAGCGCGTTACGTTTCACGTATAAGAATTTTAAGTATTACGTACGTGTTAGAACACGATAAGTATTTATTACGTATGAACACACGATAATTATTCAAATAATAATAATAATCACGAAAATACGATCATGAAATCATGAACATAAATTAATCACGAGCTAATATTAATTACGTATATATATTTATTACGAACACAAATAAATATATTAAGTCACGATCAATAAATAATTAAAAACACGTAAACACGAGCATTTAACACAATTATTATTATTACGTACATTTAATTAACACGACAAGTAATTACGTATGTAATGTTTACGTTTTACACGTATAAAAATAACCATGGGAAAAATTCACGACAGTTTAAAACACGACTACGCCTATCGTTTAATAATACGCGGTTTAAATAAAAGGTATAGGCGTTTGATTTGGGCCGTTTAGACAAGGAAGACAAGTATAGAACATGGGCTCTAGGCCCAAGGTGGTCCTAGGCCGACTAAAACAAGTACAGACGGGAGGAGTATATGTTTTTAATTACACAAAAAGGAAAACCTAAAAACAAATACACACAGCCGCATAGTTTGTTTCTCTCCCTTTTGTCTTCCTTGCTGCCGTCGACCAACACCATGGGAACAAGATCAAAACGTGGGTTCTGATCCTAGAAGAACAAGGATCGCGTTTGTTTTTGGCACCCTAAACCCTAACACGAAAAACAAGTGTAAGTATCTTTAATCTCGGTTTATTTTATTTTTCTTGGATTAACAAATCACAAATTCAAGGTATATTGATCTAAAACATGTTAATAAAAAGGGGGGTTTTCGTTTGTATGTTGCTGTGTTCGAGGGGCACGCAAACCGAGACTCATAGGAGTCTCGGTGGTAAATTGATCCCACCAGCCGCAGCCCTAATTAGGGTTTTGGCTTGGTTTTGTACTGGCGGTGGAAACAGCGAGCAACCAGGAGAAACCACTGGCTACGGCCAGTGGTATGTTGGTTCAAGCAGTGGGAATCGAGACCACTAGGTCTCGGTGGGAAATTATAACAGGCAGGGGGAATTAGCCACTGGCGGGGGCATCATCAAACTGCCAGGGGTAACTAGCAGTTTAAGGGGGTGTTTGGTTTTTGGTTTTAAACAGAATTAGGGGCTGTTTGGCAATGGGTTAAGAACAGTTTAGGGGGCTGTTTGGTTCGGCCTATATATAAACATAATACGAGTTTCACGGGATTCCACGGGTACGGTTTCGACACGTTTTAATAAAATAATACATGAGTACGGGTTATTATTTTACAAGTTATTAGCTTTAATACGTATATTAATTTACAAGGTAAATTAAATTAATAAAATAATAAGTGTGTAAACACTTATCCTTTTTGCCACTAAAATCAAGGAAAAACAAGACCTAATCATGTGTTATATGTCATAAAAGTCGAAATTACGTGTGGTTTTGTGTTTTTGTGTTTAAATAGGTACAAATGATCAAAAGAAGAGAAAACACGGTATTTCACGGTCAAATATTGAAGAAAAGTCAAGAAAGAGGCGAAGACAAAATCAAAAGACCAAAAAAATACCAAGATCAAGAAAAACCGGCAAACACGACAAAAGATTAAATACAAGATCGAGAAGCCAAGTGAAAAATCGTTTTAAGACGGGATTCGAGTTTTTAAGGTTTATCGGGCTTTGTGGGACCCACATATGATTAATGGGCCCAAAAGCCCAATAAGGAGGCAAGTTTTATCTACAAACCCATCAAAGGCCCAATATAAACTATCAAAGGGACGGATTGATGGGCTACAAGCCCATAACTTTTCACCAGTTATTAAATTTTGGGACGTGTAATGGGCTTAAAAACCCATTTAGGTAACAAGTTACACTTTACGTTTAAGTGAAAAGATATTAACATCTTTTTTGGTCAACTTCACCCTCACACACGGGTGAATAATACAACCATTTGACCTACCCACTTCACATTTGGTATTATCCAAATTCTTCCCATACCACGTGTAAACACACACGGATTCCCAACCCTCACATTTGTTTTTAAACCATTTATTATTTTTAACCCACAAAGCGTTACCCCCCCTCCCACGTGTAATCCCAATGTTTCCCCACACTTCAATAGACTCGGTCAAACTCCCACTTCACAAACGAATTTAATAAAACATTTACCCACCTTCCCACATCATTCGATAATACCAAAGTTTTCCCCCTTTCCACTCCTTCTCTCCCACAACACACGCACCATTTTTACCCAACCTCCAAAACCCTAATTTACCCTAATCAGAAAAATTACATCAAGAAAAATAGGGCTTTTTGTTAATTCGTGTGATTTACACGAGTAGGAATTAATTCCCCTAAGAATCGGATCAAAACACTCATTAGTGGTCCTCAAAATCAATCCTACATGGCCATATCCTTGGATGTGATTGGCTCATCCACCTCATTTTTTCACCATCCTCCAATCTAATCATGCCACATCACCAAGGAAGAAACACAACTAACACAAGATGGTCAGCCTGGCAATCCAAGTGATTCAAGATCATTCTCAACCGTAGGATCAAGAAATTTGAAGAAAGAGAAGATGAATGATTAAATCTACGGTTCAAAATGGATGCTTACAAGAGAAGCCAAGATTAGGGTTTCTTGGGGTTCCTCTATAAAAACCCCTTTCATATCATGTAATGGTGTGCCTTTTCTTTATTTTTTTTATTTTCAGTAAATTAGATTAATAGGTTTAATCTTGTAACTTTTCAATTCCAGTAATGTAATTTCTTATTTAATTAATGAAAAGTCTATTTTAATTTTAATCTCATCTCAATTTATCTTACTGTTAAAGCTTCAAATTATTTTCTTTAATCCATTTTATACTGTTATTGTTGGCTATTATTTTTAATATTAAAAAAAATATATATAAAAAAAATATAAAGGAAAGTAAAAATTGATTTCCCCCACTGGGAAATCATTAAAGTGGTACTGTTCGGCTTTGTTGATTCATCTGGTTCGAAACTTGAGGGTGCTGTTTTGGTTCGATTCAAAGGTGGTGTTTGTTTGGTGATTGTTTCGGTTCATTGAGGTGGCTCAGCGCCAACCTACGGCTCAACGGTTCATCATAAGGTTTAATCTTCTTTCTTGTTTTTATTTATTTATTTTATTTTATATGCTAAATGTTTGTTTAATCATGTTTATGATTTGAGTTTGAGAAAATTGGTTGTTTGTTGTTTGGAGTAATCAGTAGTTTGGATTTGCTTAATATTATTAAAATGTTTAGTTTGTTATAGATTTAAACTGCTTATTTTAGATTACTTAGAATTTAGTTTATTTGATTAGAGTTTAATCGGTTTAGCTTATTTGGATTTGTGATTGATAAGCTTTTATTTAGTTGGAGTTGTTTGGATCTGCTTACTTGTCTCGGTTAAGATATAGCTTTTGTTAACAGCTTATTTGGTTATCAGCCTTATTAGTTTCAGCTTATTTTTCGTTTAGGTGTTGCTTATTGTAACTGCTTATGTTATTTAGCTTGTTTGGTTCGCGTGTTTATTGGATCTGCTCGTATTTTACTGCTTATTAAAAGAGTTCATTGGATTTGTTTAATCAGACGTGTAGATTTACTTTGCTTATTTTATATTTAGCCTATCCAGTTTTAATTAGCTTATTTGTTTTTGCTTAACTAGTTTCTGCTTAATTGGTTGTCAACTGCTTCTGGCTTATTTTGTTCCTGCTTTTCTTTATTCAGCTTATTTTAGGTTTGTATGCTTATTCTTATTTGCTGCTTAAACCTCAGACTCAATTAGTCTGAGGTTCTACTGTCCAAATATAAGTTCCATAAAAAAATAAACAGTCAAAAATATTATCAAATTCTGTCTGGGGTGAGATTCGAACCCCAGACCTCCCGTATCACTAACCAGCGACTCAACCACTTGTGCTTGCACCTATTTTGTGTTTACTTATGCTTTCTTAAATTAATATAGGAACTTAAATTAGTAGTAGTTTTATTTAATACAAGTTTTAAGTTTTATTGATTTTATTTAAAAAGTTTATTTCTAATTTCTTTAATCAGTTTTCTTTATTCTGTTTTTATAAAAATATAAAAGACATAAAAAATATATATATTTTATTTTAAATTAGTTTTAAAATTACTTTTAATTAAATAGTTTTATTTTATGTTAAAAAATTTAGTTTTCAAAAATTTAAGTTTTGTTTATTTAAAATAGTTTTAGTTAGTTCAATTTTTATATTTTCAAAAAGTTTAAATTAGTTTACTTTGTTTTAAAATAGTTTTTATAAAATTTCATTTAAATAGTTAATTAGAATAGTTTTTTTTAATAGATCTAAATTAGTTAAAAAAAAATTCCAAAAAGAGATTTTACCAAAAACAAAGTTAAGTCGATACGTTAAACCGGAAATCAAATTCGAGTCGAATCGAGGAAAAACGAAATTCATTGCATTAAAAAGGATTAAAAATCCTAGTTTCAAATTGGCGCCGCTGCCGCTTCGCCCGTACGATTGACGATTTTTCGTGAAGACGTTTGGATTTTGGGATCCGTTCACTTTGAACGTTAATTTTCTTGCACAAAAAATAAAAAATCTAAAAAGAATCAAAAACTTAAAAATACAAAAAAAAAATTTAAAAAATCACAAAAGCAATCTCTTTCCTAAGACTTGCACCAAAAAAATTAAAAAAAATACAAAAGTAATACTTTTTCCTAAAAGTATTACACCAAAAATATTACGTATTAGTGTTAATTTTTATTTCGATTTCTTTCGATTTTTCTTGTGAATATATATTTTCTAAAAAATACAAAAAGATTTTTCCTTTTACTATAATATATTACGTAGCACAATAAATTACCTACTTTTCAAATAAGCCTTAGTTGGGATTTCATCACCTAACTATTGTAGTCGAATCCATAACGAGAAAAAAGGGCAAAATAGATAAATACTAGTAAGACGTTTGAACTCGACATATACAAACTATAAGGTGGGTATAAGGCGACACGCTATAAAAGGCCGTCTAAGGAAAAAGGTTTTTAAGTGCTTTGTGCCACCTCGTTTCCCCGCTCGCTTGTGCGTATATTGAGAGGGACGACCGATTATTGGTTTGCCAACTCAAGTAGTATTTACGTATATATTTTTGTAGCTTTTTCATATTGCTCCTCGAGAGGGAAAATCCTTTTCCTCTCAAAGTCGACCGAGGTCACCTACCTCATTCCAAAGTTTTAGTTGTATGCGCACTCGCACGCATACATACATACCGATTGGTGTACCAAATACTTCTAATTCTTCTAAAAAGAAGAAGAAGAAAAACAAAAAGACCGTCATTAAAGCCGATCCCGAGAATCGAGCTTTCGACAATACGATGGCAACGGATAATCGACCAATGATTGAGATTCTACAATCTCACGTTGAAGGAAACGATGACGCGATTGTGGTGCCGAATATTGGAGCTAATCATTTCGAACTTAAATCGGGTTTTATTTAAATGGTTTCCGCTACACCATTTTTAGGCCGTACTAATGATGACCCACACGCTCATATCAAACGTTTCATCCAATTAGCTAATACCGTCAAATACAATGGGGTGCCACAAGAGGCCGTTCGCCTCCAACTTTTTCCTTTTTCCCTCGAGGGACAAGCCCGGATTTGGCTTCACAAGGAACCACCCCAAAGTATTACCACATGGATCGACTTAGAGACCAAGTTCATTAACTACTTTTTCCCACCATCACGGACCACGTCCTTAAGGAATGAAATAATCAACTTTGAGCAACAATATGGGGAAACGTTTAGTGAGTCTTGGGATCGTTTTAAAGATCTTTTGAGAAAATGTCCACAACACGGTTTCACTAAAGTGCATCAAATCAACACATTTTATAATGGTTTAACTCTAAACGACCAAGACTCACTTAATAGTGCCGCGGGGGGCAATATTCTTGTGAAAACCATGAACGAGGCTTGGGCCATTATTGAGAACAAGGCAAAAGTGCAAACCAAAAGTGTTAGGGCTAATATGGCAAGTGCTAGTACGAGTAATAATGAGGTGAATGATCGAATTAATAAACTTACTTCGCTTGTTGAGACACTCGCTCTAAAAACCGACGCCCTCACTACACATGTGCATGCCGTGAAAGAAAAGAGTGAAACGTGTGAGACTTGTGGTGGACCACATTCATACTTTAATTGTGACAAGGTTTACAATGATCAACAAGAAGTTTATGCTTATAATAACAATGAAATTGATCGGATTCAATTCAAACCAAATGTTGATGTTAACCATTTGTCTTACAAGTCTAATAACTATTTGGCTCCCCCGGGTTTTGTAGCACCACAAAGACCACCCCCCACCCGCCCAAAATGGGAACCAAGGTCCTCAACGGGGTAATTTTCAAGGAAATTCTAATCAACGGGGTTTTAATCAAAATCAAGGGAATTTTCAAGGGCAAAACCAAGGGTTAAATAATCAAGGATTTAATAACCAAAGTTTTCAAAATCAAGGATTTAATCAAGGTTCTAATCAATATCAAAACCAAGGTTTTCCTAATCAAGGTTATAATCAAATGAACATGCATAATTCTCAAATGGACTTGGTTTTACAAAAATTATCCGACCATGAACGAATGATGAGAGAGATGCAAGAATCGACCGATAAGAAATTTTTTACTATGATTCAAACCTTTCGTCCCCAAGGTACCCTTCCTTCGAACACCGTGACCAATCCTAGGGCTAATGTTAATGCTATCACTACTAGGAGCGGTAAGACCACCGTAGAACCTTCCCCACCTAACCAAGGACCCGAGATTCCTTCTTCTTCCACACAACCTCCTTCTTCTTCCACTTGTGACATACCTCCCGTTATGCATTCGTCTACACCTTATGTTCCACCGATACCCAAATTTTCTACCACACCTTCGGTTCCAAAACCGGTTCCTTCACCTTCTATTTCTACTCCTCCTCCTCCTCCAAAGGATGAGAGTGAGCAGTCCACTCCAAAGCCTTCATCTCAACCCAATATACCTTATCCCTCAAGGTTGCGGAAAGAGAAATTGAAGAATAAGGATGACATTCAAGTTTCGAACTTCCTAAAAATGTTCAAACAGTTGAATTTTAATATCACCTTTGCCGAGGCGCTCGCTCACATGCCTAAGTACGCTAAGATGTTTAAGGATCTTTTAAGTGATAAGGAAAAGTTGCTTGATATCACCAATACCCAATTGAATGAGAATTGTTCCGCGGTTCTTTTGAGAAAATTACTGGTTAAGTTAGGAGATCCCGGTCGATTCCTTATTCCTTGTAATTTTCCGGGTGTTGAGAATTGTATGGCCTTGGCGGATCTCGGAGCGAGTATCAATCTTATGCCATTGTCCGTGTGGAAACAATTATCTTTACCCGAGCTAGTCCCCACTCGTATGACATTGAAATTAGCTAACCGTACGGTTGCTTATCCGGTGGGGATAGCCGAGGATGTTTTTGTAGGAGTCGACAAATTCACTTTTCCCGCCGATTTCGTCGTAGTCGACTATGAAATGGATCCCCGTGTTCCCTTAATTGTGGGACGACCTTTCTTGAGAACCGGGCGTACATTAATCGATGTAGCCGCGGGTGAACTTATCATGAGGGTCGGGGATGACAAAATCGTCTTTAACATGGGTAAACTTTCCAAACTTCCCGATGAGCCCGAATCCGTGAATTTCATCGATGTGCTCGACGAAGCATGCGAAGAACAATTTCATGAGGCTTGTAAGAGCGGGATTTCTCCTTTACCTCATGTTGAGACCGTAGCTTCTATTGTTCCTTCATTGACTCCATTTGGAGAAAGTAACTTAGATGATTTTGAAGCTAGCTCGGGTCCTCTCGAGATTAACTATGATAATTCTCCCACCAATTGGGATGAAGACATTCGTACTATTGAGAGACTTCTCAATGAGGACAATATTTCTCCACCTACTCCTAAAGAAGTTACAAACGATGATCCTACTTTGACTAAGCCTTCCATTGACAATCCGCCGGATTTAGAGCTTAAGGATTTACCGTCTCATTTAGAGTACGTTTTCTTAGAGGAGGATAATAAGTTTCTCGTCATTATTGCTAGGGACTTAAAAGAAGATGAAAAATCTCGACTTATCGATGTGCTTAAGAATCATAAGAAAGCAATTGCTTGGAAAATCTCCGACATTCGCGGAATTGATCCTAATTTTTATACTCATAAAATTCTCATGGAAGATGACTTTAAACCCGCAATCCAAAATCAAAGAAGGGTTAATCCAAAAATTCATGAAGTCATTAAGAAAGAAGTTATCAAACTTCTCGATGCCGGAATGATTTACCCTATCTCGGATTCGCCATGGGTTACTCCCGTCCATTGTATGCCTAAGAAAGGCGGAATCACCGTTGTTCCGACGAAAACAACGAGTTGATTCCTACTCGACTCGTAACGGGTTGGCGAGTTTGCATCGATTATCGTAAGCTCAATGATGCCACTCGTAAGGATCATTTGCCTCTACCTTTTATGGACCAAATGCTTGAACGTTTAGCGGGTAATGAATATTACTGCTTTCTTGATGGTTTCTTGGGTTATTTCCAAATACCCATCGATCCCCAAGATCAAGAGAAGACCACATTCACTTGTCCCTATGGCACATTTGCTTTTAAAAGAATGCCTTTTGGCTTATGCAATGCCCCCGGGACTTTCCAAAGGTGCATGTTGGCTATCTTCCATGACATGGTTGAGCAAACCATGGAAGTCTTCATGGATGATTTCTCGGTCTTTGGGGATTCCTTCTCTTCTTGCCTTGCCAATTTGGAACGTATGCTTAAGCGGTGCGAAGACACTCGCCTTGTTCTGAATTGGGAAAAATGCCATTTTATGGTAAAAGAAGGCATTGTGCTAGGACACAAAATCTCTAAAGCCGGTCTTGAAGTCGACCGTGCTAAAGTTGATGTCATAGCCAAATTACCTCCACCTTCAACCGAGAAGGGTGTGAGAAGTTTTCTGGGTCATGCGGGCTTCTATCGTCGATTCATTCAGGATTTCTCTAAAATCGCTCGCCCGATGACCCACCTCTTGGAAAAAGATACTCCTTTTATCTTTTCTAAAGAGTGTATCGAAGCCTTCAATCTTCTTAAGGATAAGCTAACTAAGGCACCGGTCTTGGTTACCTCTAACTGGGAGCTGCCTTTTGAATTGATGTGCGATGCTAGCGACTTTGCTATTGGTGCGGTTTTGGGCCAAAGAGTGAATAAACACTTCCAACCAATCCACTATGCTAGCAAAACAATGACGGGGGCTCAATTGCATTATACGACAACCGAAAAAGAGCTTTTAGCTGTTGTCTACGCTTTTGAAAAATTTCGCCCCTATCTTGTTTTATCCCCCACCATCGTATACACGGACCATTCCGCGTTGAAGTACTTGATGACTAAACATGATTCTAAGCCAAGACTTCTTCGCTGGGTTTTACTCCTTCAAGAATTCAACATTGAAATTCGTGACAAGAAGGGTGCTGAAAACCTGGCCGCGGATCACCTTAGTAGACTTGAGGATCCTTATCAAGGGGAATCTCCAAATCAAGAGATTAATGAATCCTTTCCCCTTAAGACCTTAATGTCTATTAATTCCAATCTTGATGATACCCCATGGTTTGCGGACATTGCAAACTATTTGGCGGGTGGTGTTCTTATCGAAGGGTTATCGTCCCAACAAAATAAAAAATTCTTCAAGGACGTTAAAACGTACTATTGGGACGACCCTTATCTTTTCAAGCAATGTGCGGACTTAATCATTCGTAGATGTGTTGATGGGCCGGCGGCTTTACAAATACTTGAAGCTTACCATAAAGGACCTACCGGTGGTCACTTTGGTCCTAATTACACCGCTAAAAAAGTTTTCGATTCCGGATTCTATTGGCCCTCCATTTATCATGATGCACATGAAATGGTTAAACATTGTGATGCTTGCCAAAGGCAAGGCAAGATCACACATAAAGATGAGATGCCTCAAAATTTCATCCAAGAATGTGAAATCTTTGACGTATGGGGCATCGACTTTATGGGGTCGTTTCCATCATCGAAGGGAAACAAGTACATCCTCGTAGCCGTTGACTACGTATCAAAATGGGTTGAAGCAAAGGCTTTACCTACTAACGATGCGAGGGTGGTTGTTAACTTCTTGAAACAATTGTTTGCTCGATTCGGTGTGCCTCGTGCTATTATTAGTGATCGCGGGACTCATTTTTGCAATGATCAATTTGCACGAGTCATGGCTAAGTATGGTGTCAATCACCGACTTTCCACCGCGTATCATCCTCAAACTAATGGACAAGCCGAGGTTTCTAACCGTGGTCTTAAGAGAATCTTAGAGCGAACAGTGGGAGAGCATCGTGCCAAATGGGCCGATAAATTAGATGATGCTTTGTGGGCTTTCCGTACCGCTTATAAGACACCTATAGGTTGTACCCCTTATCGCCTTGTGTACGGAAAGGCATGCCACCTCCCCATTGAGTTGGAGCATAAGGCTTATTGGGCCTTGAAATGGGCTAATTTTGATCTTAACAAAGCCGGTGATCATAGGAAAATCCAACTCAATGAACTCAATGAACTTAGGAATGAGGCTTATGAGAATTCATTAATCTACAAAGAGAAGACTAAGCTCATTCATGATTCCAAGATTAAAAACCGAGAGTTCCGTGTTGGTGATCAAGTTTTACTCTTTAACTCTCGGTTGAAAATCTTTTCGGGTAAACTTAAGAGCCGTTGGTCCGGTCCATTCACCGTGGCCCACGTCTTCCCTTATGGCACCATTGAGTTATCCCAACCAAATGGGCCTAACTTTAAGGTGAATGGCCAACGGGTTAAGTTGTACTATGGAGAGGACATCTCTCACGAGATGATTCCATCCCTCTCCACATTTCCCTTGAATTAATTCGGGAAATCGAGTCGAGCTAGAGACACGTGATAAATAAATCAAGCATCATATAACTAGGTTAGATTTTTTACCTTTACCATCCTTTCCACCCTTTTTCACCTTCATCAATGTCCACCAATAAGTGTAGGGGGGGAGCCAAGTAGGTTGTTTGTGTGTTGTGATTGTGTGCAGGGACATGTACTTTGATGATCCAATTTTGGTACTTTTGACGCGACCCGTGTTCCCGTGTTCCCGTGTACCCGGTTCTATCAAAACTATTGTGATTCATACTTGTATATAAATAAAACGAATAAATGTAATCACTTTAGTTGTCCCTTCCTTAGCTCAATTTTAAACAACGTACTCAATGTCTTAAGTGTAGGGGAGTTTATTCTCCCACATGCTTAAACATTGAGGACAATGTTTATATTAAGTGTAGGGGGACTTCTATCGAATTTTTGTGGGCTTTTCCATGAATTTGACCCCATTTAACCGGAAAATTTAAAAATTCTCAACGTTTTTCAAATTTTTGATCTATTTTGGCCTAGTAGTATTTTTAATTTCTTTCCTTTTATTATCGCATCGCAATAATTTCCATTTCAAGAATAAAGTCAAAAATAAATAAATAAATAAAATGGTTGTAACAAGTTTAGATATCTTTGATATATTAGGCCCGTCGTGAATATTTTGACTCAAGCCGAGTATACTTATCTAAGTTTACTCTAGCTAGTATCCTTAACCATATGGACCTTAATTGGTTATTAGGCTAAGCATCCACGAGTCTCATTCCTTGAGATTTTAAATTGTGGAGAACGAAAGATGATAGAGTTAATTATAAGTTTGGTATTCTTTCATTAACTTATGTGAGTTAGTTATGAGATTTTTCTCCCATCACTTGTTAATAAATATATTTGCAATAAATAAGGTTGTACGATTTAAAAGGTTACTTAGCTTCTAGCACAAGATCGTTTAAAAGTTGCTCGGTATTAATTAGAGTTCATAGCCAAGGCATAACTTATTGAAGCAGGACGCGAAGATTGGCTTATCCAAAAAGGCCCTAACAAGGCATGAGGATACCCGAGTCCAAAAAGGCCCTAACAAGGCATGAGGATTCACTTTTTGCTAAAGATCCTAAGATGATGTGAAGATCATTAATCCAAATCAATATGAAGGATCAAGACACACGATGAGAAGCAATTACTCCCTAAAGATCATGGAGAAGTCTATCCAAAAAGACCCTAACAAGGTATGAGGATAAATAGATCCAAGTCCGCAAAGGAGGCGGATCGTTGTATATCAAAATCCTAAATAAAGAAGAGGATAAATGAAGAAATCGTGGTCAACGTTTGAAGCATCTTTCACTCCTTATAAAGATGTATACCAAAATGAAGAGAAGACCATAATTTCAAGATCGTCTCTCAAGATTTGAAATTTGAAGTACAAGCCAAATATCGGTCCGAGAAAGGTCTCAAATCGTGAAACGAGTTATGCCAAGATATGAACTTTTTGAGGTTTCGAGAAGTAGTTTTAAAAGATTTTGTCCTTTAGCTAACTATTGATTAAATCGTCCCACTTTATTTTCGGCCTTAATAAATTATCGAAATAAAAATAAAATACAAGAGATACACCGTAGGAATAAGGGGGTCTAAGTGATTAACTAAACCACATGATTAAGTGTTAGTTGTGCTAACTTGTAGTAACAATGATCTCGTTTTTAAGCTTGGTATGGGGAACGTGAAACTTGAGGGTGATTTATATTCATGACACGAAAGCCCTAATCTAAGTCTTAGATTTCTTTACGAGTTTCTTCCATCGAATAATTTTAAAGTTAAATAAATTGTTAAAACTTTTGTCTCCTTTTAAGTTTTATCTTTCCGTCGTAGTAATAGTAGTATATCTTAATAAAGGCCGAGATGGATTGATTATGAGAAAAATGTAACTTTATGCTTTATAACTATGCATTGCATGGGGTCATTGCAATGGTCAAGTGTAGGGGATTTAATAAGTGTGTAAACACTTATCCTTTTTGCCACTAAAATCAAGGAAAAACAAGACCTAATCATGTGTTATATATCATAAAAGTCGGAATTACGCGTGGTTTTGTGTTTTTGTGTTTAAATAGGTACAAATGATCAAAAGAAGAGAAAACACGGGATTTCACGGTCAAATATTGAAGAAAAGTCAAGAAAGAGGCGAAGACAAAATCAAAAGACCAAAAAAATACCAAGATCAAGAAAAATCGGCAAAAACGACACAAGATTGAAGACAAGATCGAGAAGCCAAGTGACAAATCGTTTTAAGACGGGATTCGAGTTTTTAAGGTTTATCGGGCTTTGTGGGACCCACATATGATTAATGGGCCCAAAAGCCCAATAAGCAGGCAAGTTTTATCTACAAACCCATCAAAGGCCCAATATAAACTATCAAAGGGACGGATTGATGGGCTACAAGCCCATAACTTTTCACCAGTTATTAAATTTTGGGACGTGTAATGGGCTTAAAAACCCATTTAGGTAACAAGTTACACTTTACGTTTAAGTGAAAATATATTAACATCTTTTTTGGTCAACTTCACCCTCACACACGGTTGAATAATACAACCATTTGACCTACCCACTTCACATTTGGTATTATCCAAATTCTTCCCATACCACGTGTAAACACACACGGATTCCCAACCCTCACATTTGTTTTTAAACCATTTATTATTTTTAACCCACAAAACGTTACCCCCCTCCCGCGTGTAATCCCAATGTTTCCCCACACTTCAATAGACTCGGTCAAACTCCCACTTCACAAACGAATTTAATAAAACATTTACCCACCTTCCCACATCATTCGATAATACCAAAGTTTTCCCCCTTTCCACTCCTTCTCTCCCACAACACACGTACCATTTTTACCCAACCTCCAAAACCCTAATTTACCCTAATCAGAAAAATTACATCAAGAAAAATAGGGCTTTTTGTTAATTCGTGTGATTCACACGAGTAGGAATTAATTCCCCCAAGAATCGGATCAAAACACTCATCAGTGGTCCTCAAAATCAATCCTACATGGCCATATCCTTGGATGTGATTGGCTCATCCACCTCATTTTTTCACCATCCTCCAATCTAATCATGCCACATCACCAAGGAAGAAACACAACTAACACAAGATGGCCAGCCTGGCAATCCAAGTGATTCAAGATCATTCTCAACCGTAGGATCAAGAAATTTGAAGAAAGAGAAGATGAATGATTAAATCTACGGTTCAAAATGGATGCTTACAAGAGAAGCCAAGATTAGGGTTTCTTGGGGTTCCTCTATAAAAACCCCTTTCATATCATGTAATGGTGTGCCTTTTCTTTATTTTTTTTATTTTCAGTAAATTAGATTAATAGGTTTAATCTTGTAATTTTTCAATTCCAGTAATGTAATTTCTTATTTAATTAATGAAAAGTCTATTTTAATTTTAATCTCGTCTCAATTTATCTTACTGTTAAAGCTTCGAATTATTTTGTTTAATCCATTTTATACTGTTATTGTTGGCTATTATTTTTAATATTAAAAAAAATATATAAAAAAATATATATAAAGGAAACTAAAAATTGATTTCCCCCACTGGGAAATCATTAAAGTGGTACTGTTCGGCTTTGTTGATTCATCTGGTTCGAAACTTGAGGGTGCTGTTTTGGTTCGATTCAAAGGTGGTGTTTGTTTGGTGATTGTTTCGGTTCATTGAGGTGGCTCAGCGCCAACCTACGGCTCAACGGTTCATCATAAGGTTTAATCTTCTTTCTTGTTTTTTTTATTTATTTTATTTTATATGCTAAATGTTTGTTTAATCATGTTTATGATTTGAGTTTGAGAAAATTGGTTGTTTGTTGTTTGGAGTAATCAGTAGTTTGGATTTGCTTAATATTATTAAAATGTTTAGTTTGTTATAGATTTAAACTGCTTATTTTAGATTACTTAGAATTTAGTTTATTTGATTAGAGTTTAATCGATTTAGCTTATTTGGATTTCTGATTGATAAGCTTTTATTTAGTTGGAGTTGTTTGGATCTGCTTACTTGTCTCGGTTAAGATATAGCCTTTGTTAACAGCTTATTTGGTTATCAGCCTTATTAGTTTCAGCTTATTTTTCGTTTAGGTGTTGCTTATTGTAACTGCTTATGTTATTTAGCTTGTTTGGTTCGCGTGTTTATTGGATATGCTCGTATTTTACTGCTTATTGAAAGAGTTCATTGGATTTGTTTAATCAGACGTGTAGATTTACTTTGCTTATTTTATATTTAGCCTATCCAGTTTTAATTAGCTTATTTGTTTTTGCTTAACTAGTTTCTGCTTAATTGGTTGTCAACTGCTTCTGGCTTATTTTGTTCCTGCTTTTCTTTATTCAGCTTATTTTAGGTTTGTATGCTTATTCTTATTTGCTGCTTAAACCTCAGACTCAATTAGTCTGAGGTTCTACTGTCCAAATATAAGTTCCATAAAAAAATAAACAGTCAAAAATATTATCAAATTCTGTCTGGGGTGAGATTCGAACCCCAGACCTCCCGTATCACTGACCAGCGACTCAACCACTTGTGCTTGCACCTCTTTTGTATTTACTTCTGCTTTCTTAAATTAATATAGGAACTTAAATTAGTAGTAGTTTTATTTAATACAAGTTTTAAGTTTTATTGATTTTATTTAAAAAGTTTATTTCTAATTTCTTTAATCAGTTTTCTTTATTCTGTTTTTATAAAAATATAAAAGACAAAAAAAAAAATTTATTTTAAATTAGTTTTAAAATTACTTTTAATTAAATAGTTTTATTCTATGTTAAAAATTTAGTTTTCAAAAATTTAAGTTTTGTTTATTTAAAATAGTTTTAATTAGTTCAATTTTTATATTTTCAAAAAGTTTAAATTAGTTTACTTTGTTTTAAAATAGTTTTTATAAAATTTCATTTAAATAGTTAATTAAAATTGTTTTTTTTAACAGATCTAAATTAGTTTAAAAAAAAATTCCAAAAAGAGATTTTACCAAAAACAAAGTTAAGTCGATAAGTTAAACCGGAAATCAAATTCGAGTCGAATCGAGGAAAAACGAACATTCATTGCATTAAAAAGGATTAAAAATCCTAGTTTCATAAAACATGACATAATTAATTTAATTAACATGACTTAGGTTATAAATTTAATTATTAGATCATGGATTTTAACCTAAGTATTTATTTTTAATTAGACTTTATAATTAATTAATTATTAAAAACCATGACTATAATTAATTAATCAACATGACTTAGGTTATATTATTAGTAATTAATAATACATGTTTTAACCTAAGTATTTTAACTTTATTTAATTAAAAACATGATATATTTAATTAAATACTTTTAACCTATAGTTTATTTAATTTACATGTAATAATTAGTAAACTATACATTATAAATACATGACTTAGAATAATAATCAGAAAACACTTAAGCTTATAGAATTAGCTTATTTAACCAGCTTATATCTAATTACAAAAACTTTCTATTTTTAGAAACTTATTTAATTAAGGCAGCTAATCTATTTATGGAAACTTTCTATTTTTAGAAACTTATCTATTTTAAGCAGTAATTCTATTTTTGGTAACTTTCTATTTTTGGAAACTTTCTATTTTAGGAAACCTTCTATTTTTAGTAAGTTACTTATTTTTACACAGTAAGTATAATAATACTTGAAATACAAGTAATATTGAATCAGAATAGACAGAATATAAGATAAACACAGTATAAAGCTTAAAAAAGTAAAACATCACATGAACGTATGAAATAAGCTAAGACATGATATAAAACCAGTTACGTATTCAGTAATCAGATACTTATACACGTATGTATTTATGTAGCATTAGTGATACCGAAGTAGGACATCTTCCGTTCGTCTTTTTCGTTCACTGGACATAAGGTACGGATTCTCGTCCTTTCAGTATGGACATTCTTTCCTTATTAGGATTTCCCCGTATGCAGCCAACTGTTTTCCCATAGTATAAGTTTATATGTTTGATTGCTTATGTTTAATTTAGAATACCTGAAGCCATATACATGCATGACCAGTTTCACCTAGTTATGGACGTACCATAACCATAACACTAGAGGCACTAGTGTTATGGCTTCCCCACGGCGGAGTGATTGCTCGTGGCGTCCCTTCAGCTTTTGGCCATATTATTATATTTATCATGTAAGGCGTATGGGTGCATCCTAGTTACATGTTTTTCAACAGATTACTCAGTGTGAATGTGGTGTGTGCCTTGCATCCTTCACAAGGAGCTGATCCCTCCTACCCAAAACCAGTATATTAAATTAGAGTCAGCCCCTCTAATTTGCATGATGAGGTCACCCCTCCAAGTATTCATACATGGTGGATTTTCATGACCTATATTGGCTAATGGTAAAATATGTTAAACCGTTTTCATAAGATAAACATAAGGCTTTTCAAACAATAAAACCAGTGTTACTAAGAAATAACCAGGTTTTCCAGGACATATACATTTCCGCTGCTATATGTTATTCATACTTATATTATTCATTTCATGCTTGTATATCCGTGCACTGAGCGTTATGCTCAGCCGTTACTTTCCTTTCCATGTCCCAACATGGCAGGTACCCAAGGACGGACTCGAGCATTTTTGGAGGATATGCATAGGATGGAAGCTGCCATAGACTTCTTCCCCTTTTGCCTTCATTTATTTGTGCTTGTTTAAGTATTCCATAATTTCATTTACTTTATTATGTTTTGAGATTATATTTGGGGACCGATGTTTGATTCCGGTTTACCCTATGGTCATGTAATGCTTTAGACATTTATCCTTGTATGCTTTGATGACACGCCATAATTACGCGTAATGGTCCACTTATCAAAGTGGGGTGTTACAATTATGGTATCAGAGCCAAGGCTTTTACCTGTAGGCTCTAAATCTTGACCTGTGACTAGTGGGTAGTCACTAGGAGCTTCCTAAGCCAACGTTTGTTATCCTACGTATTGATGTTTTCAGCGCATTGTTGTTTTAACCATGATGTTTTCAGCACCTTGAGGTTTTAACCTTGATGTTTTCATCGATATTTTTTTACTAATATGGATGGACAACCGTCATTCATATTTAGTTATGTGTCATTGTTTCATGCATAATGTTCCTCGTGAACTGTGGCTATGTGGACTGAACCCCAGTAGTTCATAATTAGTCACATAATTTTTTTTCTGATAAGTTTTGGCAGATGAGTTTCATTTATTTATGTTTCATGTATCATTGTTGCAGGAATTATGACTAAGTAATGGTTGGTACAGGACTGGCCCTATTTAGTCGCATGTGCTTTTATCGAAACTTTTAACTTTGGGACCGACCCATAGGCGTCCCCTCGCCATGTCTTTTTTTTTGGGATCTACCCATAGGCGTCCCCACACACATATAAAGGTATTTATAAACTACATTACGCATTCATGCACTGTTTTTCATGCATAAAATTTTTCTCATGATTTATTGGCATAAAAATTTTTCATGTCCCCTCATAAGTTAATATGTTTTTATGTCAAGTATGTTTTCATACTGTCATGGTTAACTTCAGTTTCGTGCTGATTATGTTATACACTCCTTCATGATAGATGGTTTCATGTTTCTTCATGATAATTCCGTCTTCATGTTGATTACGTCTTACGCCTCTTTTGTTATTTATGCTTTCATGCAAGGCATTGTTGGATTTCATTGAATCCTGCTTTCATGATAGTCATGGTTGGTTTTCATTGATCATGATGTCCGGCAAATCATCGTTGAATTTTGTGTAACCACACTTTAACGTTTCTCGATACAACCAGAATGATGTCTATGCTAATACTGCCAGGTTATCATGATGGTTTTCCTAACTGTTTAACCGTTATAATTTCCTTAAAACATGACAAATGATCGACCCCATACCGATCATTTCATGTGCATTCCATGTGTACTCCATGTACCGTATTCCATGTGTATTACACGTACCTAAATCCATGTGTATTTCACTTGCAATACTTCACGAGTATTCGCCAGCCGATTCTGAATCATCTCAGGCATATGTCTACTTGCTGATATTCTACAAGATTGCTGATGCCGCTCAAAGCTTGGAGATGTTACTAGGGTTGACGCTGCTGATGTTGGAGACGCTACGAGATGCTGATGCTGTTCACAACCTGGAGATCTTACAAGACGAAGACAAAGGCGTTAGATCAAAGCGATCGGACGAGAAGATGCTTCACCATCAGACGATTTTCATCAATCATTGTCCTTAATTCTTAGTTACATGTCGCACGCCATCCAGTTGTCGTTTCAGTCATATGAGCGCAAACTGGTACCAGCCGGCCACTCAGCTGAATAGTTACATGAATCACAGTCATGAGAATGACCGTCATGGAACTGACAGACATGATGATTGTAACCACTACTATGACAATAACTATCCTAGAAATCGCAACCGAGGCTCCAGTCGCGGACGTGATCAGACATACAATTGATCAGTGGTCCATCCGATCCGCCAATTCTGGCATAATAACCTAATATTGTGGTTCTAGTTATTTCACAGCTCGAGACACATGTCAAGACATCAGTCAAGACGCATGTCTCACGTATACTTCCTGAAGACACGTGTCAAGATACCAGTCAAGACATATGTCATGCTTATATTTCCAAGACATGAGTCAAGACACATGACTCACGCCCAATTATGGAACATTTCTAAGAAATTCAAGGTACCCTCCCAGGGTATATCCATTTTGTTGTGCCATGTATTAATCAGGCCACAAGAATTTCAGTACCATAACCGGTGTATCAGTAAGGTCAGTCACGTTCGCTGGAAGACACTTTCCTTTCTGGCACCTATATTTCATATGTTCCTGACCATATCGGACGCCATTCGTATTCCCCATGTATATGAAGGTTTTCTTCAGCCTAATGATAAGATCCCAACTGATAACGCATTACCTCGGACAGATGCGAGTTGAATTTAATCCTAATTATGGACTACGAACCGCACACCATGCTACGATTCATGAGTATGTACGGTGATGTTCAGACTCCTAAATATATTCACCATGATTTTCCATCAGGAAAATCTGTACAAACCATTTATGCTTTACAAGCACGTGCTTGGTTAGCCATGACTGCTAAAACTTATAGCTGTTAGTTAAGACATGACCACCGAAGTCCTTTTACGCATAACCAGACGAGTATTCCAAAATCTTCCCATAAATTCCATAAGAACCTACAAGGAGAAGGACGGTACCATGAGATTATGTGTTGACTACCGTCGATTTAAACAAATCACCATTCATGACCGTTATTCTCCTCCACATATTGAAAACGTGTCCAATCGACCTTATAGTGTTAATCACTTTTCCAAGATCGAACTCATGATCATGCTGCCAACAGTGACGAGTGAAAGAGCAGGACATGTCCATGACTGCTATTCGTACACGACTCTGTCATGCTAGATTGATGATTTTGAATTAGTCTCATCAATGCTCCAACGACATTATAAGAATGAGTTTCCATAAACTCATAGCAAATTCATTAGTGTTTTCATTGAGGATAACCTGATTTCCCTCTATGCCTAGAGAAGAACAGGAAGACCATAGCTACATTATGTTGCAAATTCTATGACAAGCGAAATTTTACCCTGGAAAATTTTCCAATATCAATTCTGTTTGATTAAAGTGACACGCTGAATCACATGGGTTTCTACGGTTAATCTTACCATGACTCAGCTTATGCGTAAAGGAGAGAACCCTACACTACATTAGGTGTTCTAGAAAATCCTACGCTAGGAGAAGTCTAGATTCAGAGACTTAGAGTTTCGCAAACTCCTATCTATCAAGTTCTACAAAGCAAGATACAGTTACGTTCATATCTAAGTACCTAACATACCAACAGGTCAAGATAGGACACCAACAGACTGGGATGTTTTCATCATCTGAAATTGTAAATTGAAATGGGACAAGATCTCCATGGATTTTAGTTACCAGATTAACGCAAACTCAGAAGAAGCATGATGCTATCTGGGTTATTGCAAACAGTTTGATCAAGTCTACAGAATCCTTACATCCGCAAGGGTTTCAAAACCAACAGACTGATCGGACATGTTTCAGCCAAGGCTCATCCGATCACTTGGTAATCCTTCAACTAACGGGCAAGACAAAGGTTCGCATATATGCTCCTTATTTACGTTCACGTTCTTGTTTAAATTTCATGACTTGCTTTCGCGCTCACATTCATGACACTATTCACGTTCATGATTGTATCTTGGCTTACGATCTTACGTTCATTTTCATTCTGGGAAGTATTGCAAGAACTTAAGAGACGAGACTCAATTTTATTATAACTTTCTATCCTCAGACAGACGTTCCAGGTCACATTCCACGTCCCACCTTATGGCATTTGGCGATACCGCCACCGTATTCTATGTTCACGATATGTTTCACATGTCATGTTCATTCCACGTTCCTCATATCATGATCCAGATATGTTACACGTATCATGGATCACGATATGTTTACTCATACTACACTCACCATATTTCCACGTATCACGTTCAAAATTTTTCACGTATCACGTTCAAAAATTTTTACGTACTACATTTCTATATGTCTCGCGCATCGTTGCTAATTGTCAGTTAAGTTAGAGTGTTTTGCACGATAACGTTTCAGTTCCTTTACACGTCCATTCATATTCCCTCGATCGAATTCAGGGGATCTATCTTACGTAGATGACAATGAACTTTTAGAGTTTTCAAGTCAAGGTCAGGAGGACCAAGATTTAACATTGTGTCAAGATCTTGAGAAGAAATCGTTCCAAGCGGGAGGCCACTTGGAAAGGGACAAGTCCATCCGGACTTCTTATCCGTTTTTCTCTTATCAATTAGATATGTCCTTTCAGTCACGTCACGTTCCATGTCCTTTCAAGACATGTGACGTTCCGCGTTCCTTCTGCCAGGTCACCTGTACGTTCATTTATCTTACATACCCTCTCAGTTTGATTCAGGTATGTTTCTCTTTCAGTTACGTTATCTATAATTCGGGGACGAATTATTCTTTTTAGGGGGGAAGAGTTGTAAAACCCGCATGCTTTTACCATGAATAGTGCCTTTAAGATCGTACGTACAAGATTAGAACTTTCCTTTTATAGCGCGTTACGTTTCACGTATAAGAATTTTAAGTATTACGTACGTGTTAGAACACGATAAGTATTTATTACGTATGAACACACGATAATTATTCAAATAATAATTATAATCACGAACATGCGATCATGAAATCATGAACGTAAATTAATCACGAGCTAATATTAATTACGTATATATATTTATTACGAACACGAATAAATATATTAAGTCACGATCAATAAATAATTAAAAACACGTAAACACGAGCATTTAACACAATTATTATTATTACGTACATTTAATTAACACGACAAGTAATTACGTATGTAATGTTTACGTTTTACACGTATAAAAATAACCATGGGAAAAATTCACGACAGTTTAAAACTACGCCTATCGTTTAATAATACGCGGTTTAAATAAAAGGCATAGGCGTTTGATTTGGGCCGTTTAGACAAGGAAGACAAGTATAGAACATGGGCTCTAGGCCCAAGGTTGTACTAGGCCGACTAAAACAAGTACAGACGGGAGGAGTATATGTTTTTAATTACACAAAAAGGAAACCCTAAAAACAAATAAACACAGCCGCATAGTTTGTTTCTCTCCCTTTTGTCTTCCTTGCTGCCGTCGACCAGCACCATGGTAATAAGATCAAAACGTGGTTTTTGATCCTAGAAGAACAAGGATCGCGTTTGTTTTTGGCACCCTAAACCCTAACACGAAAAACAAGTGTAAGTATCTTTAATCTCGTTTTATTTTATTTTTCTTTGATTAACAAATCACAAATTCAAGGTATATTTATCTAAAACATGTTAATAAAAAGGGGGGTTTTCGTTTGTATGTTGCTGTGTTCGAGGGGCACGCAAACCGAGACTCATAGGAGTCTCGGTGGTAAATTGATCCCACCAGCCGCAACACTAATTAGGGTTTTGGCTTGGTTTTGTACTGGCGGTGGAAACAGCGAGCAACCAGGAGAAACCACTGGCTACGGCCAGTGGTATGTTGGTTCAAGCAGTGGGAATCGAGACCACTAGGTCTCGGTGGGAAATTATAACAGGCAGGGGGAATTAGCCACTGGCGGGGGCATCATCAAACTGCCAGGGGTAACTGGCAGTTTAAGGGGGTGTTTGGTTTTTGGTTTTAAACAGAATTAGGGGCTGTTTGGCAATGGGTTAAGAACAGTTTAGGGGGCTGTTTGGTTCGGCCTATATATAAACATAATACGAGTTTCACGGGATTCCACGGGTACGGTTTCGACACGTTTTAATAAAATAATACATGAGTACGGGTTATTATTTTACAAGTTATTAGCTTTAACACGTATATTAATTTACAAGGTAAATTAAATTAATAAAACATGACATAATTAATTTAATTAACATGACTTAGGTTATAAATTTAATTATTAGATCATGGATTTTAACCTAAGTATTTATTTTTAATTAGACTTTATAATTAATTAATTATTAAAAACCATGACTATAATTAATTAATCAACATGACTTAGGTTATATTATTAGTAATCAATAATACATGTTTTAACCTAAGTATTTTAACTTTATTTAATTAAAAACATGATATATTTAATTAAATACTTTTAACCTATAGTTTATTTAATTTACATGTAATAATTAATAAACTATACTTTATAAATACATGACTTAGAATAATAATCAGAAAACACTTAAGCTTATAGAATTAGCTTATTTAACCAGCTTATATCTAATTACAAAAACTTTCTATTTTTAGAAACTTATTTAATTAAGGCAGCTAATCTATTTATGGAAACTTTATATTTTTAGAAACTTATCTATTTTAAGCAGTAATTCTATTTTTGGTAACTTTCTATTTTTGGAAAGTTTCTATTTTAGGAAACCTACTATTTTTAGGAAGTTACTTATTATTACACAGTAAGTATAATAATACTTGAAATACAAGTAATACTTAATCAGAATAGACAGAATATAAGATAAACACAGTATAAAGCTTAAAACAGTAAAACATCACATGAACGTATAAAATAAGCTAAGACATGATATAAAACCAGTTACGTATTCAGTAATCAGATACTTATACACGTATATATTTATGTAACATTAGTGATACCGAAGTAGGACTCTCTTCCGTTCGTCTTTTTCGTTCACTGGACATAAGGTACGGATTCCCGTCCTTTCAGTATGGACATTCTTTCCTTATTAGGATTTCCCCGTATGCAGCCAACTGTTTTCCCATAGTGTAAGTTTATATGTTTGATTGCTTATGTTTAATTTAGAATACCTGAAGCCATATACATGCATGGCCAGTTTCACCTAGTTATGGAGGTACCATAACCATAACATTAGAGGCACTGGTGTTATGGCTTCCCCACGGCGGAGTGATTGCTCATGGCGTCCCTTCAGCTTTTGTCCATATTATTATATTTATCATGTGGGGCGTATGGGTGCATCCTAGTTACATGTTTTTCAGCAGATTACTCAGTGTGAATGTTGTGTGTGCCTTGCATCCTTCACAAGGAGCTGATCCCTCCTACCCAAAACCAGTATATTAAATTAGAGTCAGCCCCTCTAATTTGCATGATGAGGTCACCCCTTCAAGTATTCATACACGGTGGATTTTCATGACCTATATTGGCTAATGGTAAAATATGTTAAACAGTTTTCATAAGATAAACATAAGGCTTTTCAAACTATAAAACCAGTGTTACTAAGAAATAACCAGGTTTTCCAGGACATATACATTTCCGCTGCTATATGTTATTCATAATTATATTATTCATTTCATGCTTGTATATCCGTGCGCTGAGCGTTATGCTCAGCCGTTACTTTCCTTTCCATGTCCCAAAATGGCAGGTACCCAAGGACGGACTCGAGCATTTTTGGAGGACATGCATAGGATGGAAGCTGCCATAGACTTCTTCTCCTTTTGCCTTCATATATTTGTGCTTGTTTAAGTCTTCCATTATTTCATTTACTTTATTATGTTTTGAGATTATATTTGGGGACCGATGTTTGATTCCGGTTTACCCTATGGTCATGTAATGCTTTAGACATTTATCCTTGTATGCTTTGATGACACGCCATAATTACGCGTAATGGTCCACTTATCAAAGTGGGGTGTTACAATTATGGTATCAGAGCCAAGGCTTCGACCTGTAGGCTCTAAAACTTGACCTGTGACTAGTGGGTAGTCACCAGGAGCTTCCTAAGCCAACGTTTGTTATCCTACGTATTGATGTTTTCAGCGCATTGTTGTTTTAACCAATAATGTTTTCAGCACCTTGAGGACCTTGATGTTTTCATCGATATTTTTTTACTAATATGGATGGACAATCGTCATTCATATTTAGTTATGTGTAATTGTTTCATGCATAATGTTCCTCGTGAACTGTTGTTATGTGGACTGAACCCTAGTAGTTCATAATTAGTCAAATAATTTTTTTTCTGATAAGTTTTGGTAGATGAGTTTCATTTATTTATGTTTCATGTATCATTGTTGCATGAATTATGACTAAGTAATGGTTGGTACACAAAAAGGAAACCTTAAAAACAAATAAACACAACCGCATAGTTTGTTTCTCTCCCTTTTGTCTTCCTTGCTGCCGTCGACCAACACCATGGGAACAAGATCAAAACGTGGGTTTTGATCCTAGAAGAACAAGGATCGCGTTTGTTTTTGGCACCCTAAACCCTAACACGAAAAACAAGTGTAACTATCTTTAATCTCGTTTTATTTTATTTTTCTTTGATTAACAAATCACAAATTCAAGGTATATTTATCTAAAACATGTTATTAAAAAGGGGGGTTTTCGTTTGTATGTTGCTGTGTTCGAGGGGCACGCAAACCAAGACTCATAAGAGTCTCGATGGTAAACTGATCCCACCAGCCGCAACCCTAATTAGGGTTTTGGCTTGGTTTTATACTGGCGGTGGAAACAGCGAGCAACCAGGAGAAACCACTGGCTACGGCCAGTGGTATGTTGGTTCAGGCAGTGGGAACCGAGACCACTAGGTCTCGGTGGGAAATTATAACAGGCATGGGGAATTAGCCACTGGCGGGGGCATCATCAAACTGCCAGGGGTAACTGGAAATTTAAGGGGGTGTTTGGTTTTTGGTTTTAAACAGAATTAGGGACTGTTTGGCAATGGGTTAAGAACAGTTTAGGGGGCTGTTTGGTTCGGCCTATATATAAACATAATACGAGTTTCACGGGATTCTACGGGTACGGTTTCGATACGTTTTAATAAAATAATACATGAGTACGGGTTATTATTTTACAAGTTATTAGCTTTAACACGTATATTAATTTACAAGGTAAATTAAATTAATAAAACATGACATAATTAATTTAATTAACATGACTTAGGTTATAAATTTAATTATTAGATCATGAATTTTAATCTAAGTATTTATTTTTAATTAGACTTTATAATTAATTAATTATTAAAAACCATGACTATAATTAATTAATCAACATGACTTAGGTTATATTATTAGTAATTAATAATACATGTTTTAACCTAAGTATTTTAACTTTATTTAATTAAAAACATGATATATTTAATTAAATACTTTAACCTATAGTTTATTTAATTTACATGTAATAATTAATAATCTATACTTTATAAATACATGACTTAGAATAATAATCAGAAAACACTTAAGCTTATAGAATTAGCTTATTTAACCAGCTTATATCTAATTATGGAAACTTTCTACTTTTAGAAACTTATTTAATTAAGACAGCTAATCTATTTATGGAAACTTTCTATTTTTAGAAACTTATCTATTTTAAGCAGTAGTTCTATTTTTGGTAACTTTCTATTTTTGGAAACTTTTTATTTTAGGAAACCTGCTATTTTTAGAAAGTTACTTATTATTACACAGTAAGTATAATAATACATGAAATACAAGTAATACTTAATCAGAATAGACAGAATATAAGATAAACACAGTATAAAGCTTAAAACAGTAAAACATCACATGAACGTATAAAATAAGCTAAGACATGATATAAAACCAGTTACGTATTCAGTAATCAGATACTTATACACGTATGTATTTATGTAGCATTAGTGATACCGAAGTAGGACTCTCTTCCATTCATCTTCTTCGTTCACTGGACATAAGGTACGGATTCCCGTCCTTTCAATATGGACATTCTTTCCTTATTAGGACTTTCCCGTATGCAGTCAACTGTTTTCCCATAGTATAAGTTTATATGTTTGATTGCTTATGTTTAATTTAGAATACCTGAAGCCATATACATGCATGACCAGTTTCACCTAGTTATGGAGGTACCATAACCATAACACTAGAGGCACTAGTGTTATGACTTCCCCACGACGGAGTGATTGCTCGTGGCGTCCCTTCAGCTTTTGGCCATATTATTATATTTATCATGTGGGGCGTATGGGTGCATCCTAGTTACATGTTTTTCAGCAGATTACTCAATGTGAATGTGGTGTGTGCCTTGCATCCTTCACAAGGAGCTGATCCCTCCTACCCAAAACCAGTATATTAAATTAGAGGCAGCCCCTCTAATTTGCATGATGAGGTCACCCCTCCAAGTATTCATGCACGGTGGATTTTCATGACCTATTTTGGCTAATGGTAAAATATGTTAAACAGTTTTCATAAGATAAACATAAGGCTTTTCAAACTATAAAACCAGTGTTACTAAGAATTAACCAAGTTTTCCAGGACATATACATTTCCGCTGCTATATGATATTCATACTTATATTATTCATTTCATGCTTGTATATCCGTGCACTGAGCGTTATGCTCAGCCGTTACTTTCCTTTCCATGTCCCAAAATGGCAGGTACCCAAGGACGGACTCGAGCATTTTTGGAGGATATGCATAGGATGGAAGCTGCCATAGACTTCTTCTCCTTTTGCCTTCATATATTTGTGCTTGTTTAAGTCTTCTATTATTTCATTTACTTTATTATGTTTTGAGCTTATGTTTGGGGACCGATGTTTGATTCCGGTTTACCCTATGGTCATGTAATGTTTTAGACATTTATCCTTGTTTGCTTTGATGACACGCCATAATTACGCGTAACGGTCCACTTATCAAAGTGGGGTGTTACAACGATGCCGAAGAATTCCTGAGTTACCGACAAGGCCAGACTGAGAAGTGTTATTTTAATATATATATATATATATAGCTTGGATTATATATATATATGTTGTAATTTGATTACATGATTGTTTGATGATTATTTTAATACTTATATGAGGTATTTATACGACGTAGATTGTCACAAGGAACCCTAAATCCCCTAGCAAATCAATCGAAGCTATTCCCGTAGGAATTCTAGCAATTACAGATCTAAACCAAGTGGTGGATATTTATGATCCCGAAAAAATGGTTGATATTCGTAGAAATGTTGATAGTAGTTGATTATGATCTTGAAAAAGAATTGGAGAAATTAAATCTGATATCGATGTCATGACGATCTTTCCTTATAGAGTGGAGTTTGACAAAACCTTACCACCTGGAAAGGTGTCATCTGATTCGGTGTCACCCAATTCTTAAATTTAAAAATTGAAAAGGTGAATGTTGCACCTGAGGCTGTCGTTGGAGCCTTTACCCAAAAGCCTCATGCCACTAGTACCTTTCCGAGAAGTCTAATTGAATGTGTGAGTCATTTCATACTAATGACTCATCTGATAACTATTTTTGTAAGAGCTATAGGATTAGAAATTAAGTGTTGTTCACATCGAGCTTTTATTGCCCTATTGAGGTCTAAGAATAAGGTTGAAAGTATTAGAAAATGAGGGAGGATGTCGCATTGAGTATAAGTTGATTGAAACTTGAAAAAGTAAAATTTAACTCGTATGGAATAAGAAATTGTTAAGAAGAAGCCGTTAAGTTCCGTGATTGAATTATGAGGTTTTAATTCATTGTTGGTTCGTGTTAAGGGTTGTTCCTAGGTCATTGTCCAATGACGAGGATGCCTAGTGTCCAAGAAATAAATTGAAGAAATCTTCTTCTGAAATTAGGACCGATGGATCTTTCGGGACATGTGGAACACCTAATAACTCTTGTAGACTAGTATTCATTGTGGTATCTTTTAAAATCCCTAACTTAACTGAGACATCAGTTGGTAGGATGAGTTCTTGGAATTGTATGACATGGCGACACGTAATGTGTTACGGTATAATTTTGACTTGTTTGTGATTAATGAAAAGACTACCTTTGATTGCTAAATCCTACATGTATCGATGTTATCTATCTTTTATTGCTTCTTTCTAATGATCTCATTAGTGATGCAACCAATGAACAAGTACCCATCTCGATTTGAGTTACGTTGTGAATTATTCTTTTTGAGTGCCATCAAGGTCATGAACCTCATGATTAATTGGCTAAGCTCATTTCCTATCATATTGTAGTTAGTTCTTGGTGAACAACTTTTCATCACTCTTTTGCTGATCACTCATTGTTTTTATAAGTTAAAACAGTATTCCTTGAGAAAAATTGAATATTCATCACCATATGGATTGTTTAAAGTGAGACTTATAAATAATCGTTATCGAAATAAAGTTGTTTATGAAACACCTTGGAAAACTTAATTGTTTCCATAACAAAGAACATCTCTGTAAATTCATTTTGATTCTTATTCAAGAATTAAGCATGAAAATATTTTTATTTTAAACATGATTACAAAGTTTTCACGAACTGAGTTTTGCATCGTTAATCCTAAAATTGTATATAGTTTCGCGCCTACGTATAATTTTGAAGGGACCATGCAAGACTGAATAGTAGTCACCATGAAATTATTAATAAACACTAAATTTTCTTTGAAGTAGTGAAAGATTAAATTTTATGAGATCTACAAGACGTGCAAAAATAGGGACATAGTGTTAGGGACACCTACATATGTGCCCGTACTATTTATTCTTCTGAATCTAATTTAATCATATGTCGAAATTGTCTTCATTGACAATTGATATCCCCTTCTTGTCCAATTCTCTCCTGGTGAGATTCTTTGGAAAAGTATCTAATTATAGAGTATCAATACCCGACTGGGTGTATCGACGTTCCTATCATTTCTTTTGATTTGATTCCATTTTAATGACCTGGGTAACGATCCGAGGAGCTTTCGAATGCGTACTCAATCATGAAAACATGGGATATATTCATATTCGTTAATGTTTTCGTCTTTATCTGATTTGAAATTCTCTCGCTTAGATTATGCGTAGACCTTACTCTTTTAATGTTAGTTATGTCTCCAGATATCCTTGAATTTGTGAAGGATTATGAGTTATTATTAGTCTTTTGAGAAGTTCACGTCTTATCAACGGAAATAAAACTGAAAAGTTGGTAGTGCCATTAGAATGGATTGGTTGATTATGACATGATATCATTGTCTAAATTGACGGGAACTCGAGTGGAATTCCCCCAAAAAGATAAGATGTTGATTATCAAAAGTGATCTAAATAATTCTTGATGGATGACCATATCCTGCATTTAGACTTGAAATTATACCATGAATGGTTATGAACTAGTCATACATTTTGTAATCTAGAAAGAACCTAAGGTGGATTTATTAAAAGATGTTTCTGTTATCTGAAACTTCTGAGGTATTTGCTGATGAATTACCTAGACTTTCGCCATTAAGGGAAGTTGAATTTGGTATTGATTATATTCTCGGTGCTGTACCTGTGGAGTGTGCACCCTACTTCAGCACCATCTGAATCAAAAGAGTTACCGTGCAACTAAGAGAGTTGTCGGAGAAAGCTTTTATTCTACCGAGCTCGTCATCATAGAGAGCTATGGTGTTATTATTCCTTATATTTGTTGATTACTATGAACTAGGTAAATTGACGATCAAAATCTATATCCATTACCCAAGATGGAAGATTTGTTAGATCATTTACAAGGTTCTAGTGTATATTCAGAAATTTGATCCACGGCATGGTTATCATCAACTTCGCGTCCGCGAAAAAGATTATCTATTCTAATCACTACATCCAGAACTTGTAATGAACATCATGAGTTTCATGTAATGTCGTTTGGACTGACCAATGCGCATGTAGCATTCATAAATTTGGTAAATCACGTGTGTAGGTTGTAATTTGATAAATTCATGCTTGTGATAGTTAATGCAAGTAATGCCTAAAAACATTATTAGTGTTAACTAATCTTTCTTAGTTTTGATCACAACAAACCATACAACACATTTAGTGTAAAACACAAAATGAATTATTTGACTAACACTATCATCAAGGTAATAATCATATCACTAACCTTTCTTAATCATACTTAGTGATCATCAAAATGATTATCCTTAAAACTTACTTTTGTTAATATGACAAAAGACTTTTTAATAAACTTTCTTTTTTAGAAAATGTTTTATTAAAATAGAAAATGAAACTTTGAAAATAGCATATTCCAAATGCTGTTAGAATATCCTTTGAAGGTTTCAAATACCTCAGATATTCCCACCCCACTAAAAGACAAAAAACGGAGCGTAGTCTAGTGGCGGTACCTTAAGTACCTACGCGGTTCCTTAGCAATATGGAACCACGGGGTGAGATAAGGTACCGCGCACAGCTAGCCGTTATAGATCCGTTATACTTTGTCTCCTTTAAATAGTGGGTCAAATCTCATTTTCCAGTAAGCCTCTTGGACGTTTTTCTCAGCCCTCTTTCTATTTTCTATAGCATAATCATTAGTAAATGATCACTTAAATTGTTAAGGATGTTTACATATGATTATCCTCTTGATCCCCTCCTTTACCTTGTCCAATGAGAAGATCACTCACTCACTAGTGTTGTGATAAAGATGAATCTATGAGCTAGTCATATTGATCATGATATCCTTTTTGTTTTAGGTCAATCCAATGTATTTATGAATACTTGGACTAGTGTTCATCCAAGTTATTTGTGGATACTTGGATTTGTTGTGTACATCCATTTCATATGTGTTTGCTTGGATTTGTGTTGTGTAAATCCAAGATACATGTGTGTACTTGGATAAGTCTAGTTGAGTTGTAATAGATTTGATTAGGAGTTCTCACTAAACTATAAAGTGATGTGGTTGTGTCTTGTGAGTTCTCAATAAACTATAAAGTGACTAGTAGTTGTGTTGTGTGAAGTTCTCACTTAGCTTCAAAGTGAAGAGTCGTGAAGATTGGTTCTAGCTTTCGATTAGAACTCGATATCTAGCCTTGTGTCGTAAAATGGTGAAGTAGGCAACGTCGTGAAGATTGGTTCTACCTTAAGATTAGAACCCGACATCTAGCCTTGTGTCGTTAAATTGTGAAGTAGGCAACGTTGTGTAGATTGGTCCTAGCTAAAGATTAGGTCTCGACATTTAGCTTAGTGTCGGAAAATAATGTAAGCAACGATGTAAGGTTTTCTCCGCCGAGAAGGGAGCTTGTGGATATAGTGGAAATCTCGAGTAGGTGTACTCGAGGAGTGGAGTAGAAACGAGGATAGAGCCTCGTTGTCGAACCACTATAAATCTTGGTGTCTTCCCACTAGGTTGTCTCCTTCCTTACTCTTTACTTATTTCATTATCATTACACTTACCTATTATCTTTGCTAGTGCATTTGAATTGAACCTAATCATTATGCAACTTAGCCTCAAGTAAAAGATAGTTTTGATACAAACCAAATTGAAAGTAATTTTAATTTGGTCACCAATCGAAGAGAAACTATTCAACCCCCCCCCCCCCCCCCCCCCTTCTAGTTTCTACAATTGGTATCAGAGCGATGGTCACTCAAGATCTTTGAAGTATATTGTACTTTGAAACTTGGATCGATCCATTGTCTCCTCAAATTAGAAGGTCAAGTTATACTAAAGTTTCTCTTTGGTCAAAACTATGTTTTCTTTGAAAATAGGTCTTTTAATTGATAATATTGCATCCCACTTAAGATTAGTAGCCTTTATGCATTTTAGATATACTCTTGAAATGTATCTACTAGTTTGCATCTTGCTTTTTGTAGGTACTCATGAAGATCAATCACTTAATTGGTTGCGGATTGAGTTACTTGAACTTGTAGAAGACTCATCTTCATTGATCTTTAACATCTTTAAATGATGATACCAAGATGATTGGGAATGATACTAGTCCTTGAAGACTTAGTACTCATCATTGTCATTGATTGGGCATAGCACTTATTCCTTCATGGATTGCTCTTTGTGGCCAAGGTACGCTATCGTTCTTCCACACGCCCTTTGATCATTCTTTTGATCATTACTTCACTATGTGCTTGTTCTCGGCATCCTTGCCTTGACATTTATTTGTGGTTTGTGTTTCTTTTCCTTTATCCTCTCAAACCTTCGTTGTTGGATACTTGACTCACTATGGTGATGTAGAGTTAGTTAGTATAAGCTTAAAGTATCAAGCATGATTTCCATGGTTTGCACCCATACGGTTAGTAGGCCCTTTGTGGGAGAGAAAGTGAACTAATACCTTGCTCATATTTTGGTTTAGACTAAGACTATTATTGAAAGTGATCTTAGTCTATACTTGAATAATTGCTTTGTGCTTATTCATTACCAAAGCCGTTTAACATTTCGCCGGAAAGGCACGTCTTAAACCACTATATATGACACAAGCTCTTCGTTACCACTATTTGAAGATTGTCATTAATCCCTTGAGAATTGGTCCTAGTCTTGATTCACTTCCCTTGTCTTCTCTCCACTAAGTCGTTTTGCTACGAGTAGTCGTTTGTCCATTTCGGTTCTTTTCGATCTTGATTTAACTCGTAATCCTTCGTTAAGGCATATTGCTTAGTGTTATGATGATCCAATGATATTCTAAAAGGCTCATGATTTAATCATAAGTATTTTAGAAAAACTCAGTTTTCAAAATTTGGCGTTTTTCATAGATAAGAACCGACCTCTGGAGGCGGTTCTATATCTCAGCGGCTCAAAGGCGCGGTTCCTTATCGATAAGGAACCGCGGGCAGAAACTTTTGTCAGAGCGCCAGTTTGATTATTTTATTCTTTTCAAACCACTATCTCTCTCCCAAAAACACACAACGACGGTTTTCTTGTTTTTCCACCATTGTTGAAGCTTCCAAAACCTCCAATCACTCAAATTAATTGATTCCAAGTTGTGGGTTTCACTCATCCTTCATCTAACATCAATTAATTGTAAGTATTTTCTTTCAAATTCATCTATTTTGTTCTAGGGTTCATCTTTTCATAATTGGGGATTTTTAAAATTGAAATTGAATTAAAACCTTAATAGGAATGTGGGTTGACATGGTTATTTTACTATGATTCCTTAGGTTCATATTCATTAAGATTTCACTAAAACCCACTTGTAGAACAAATCCGAATTTTGGCTAAATGATTTTGGTTAAAAGATGGATTTGAGTTGAACCCATGAACAAGTAGGTAATGACATTGTTAATGCTTACCTAAAAACCTTGTTTTGAAAAACCAATGTTCTAATTCATTGTTGATCTAACATAGATCATGTGTTCTTGGTTAATGATGGAATAGACACATTGTGACCATGAGAATGATATGGATTCAATCCTATGTTTGTCAAGAAATTGATATAACACATTCTCATATTTTTGATATTTGATTTTATTTTTCATATGAGTGATTGGAGAAATATTTTCTTGTGTTTATTTAGGTACTAATCATGCCTTCTCAATATCAAAAAGATCATCAATTCACTAGAGATTATATGCCCGACATTTCTCAAACCATTGTTTCCCCTCAACTCCAAAACTCTTACCCATCCCTTTCCTCTCGTAATTTCCATGAGGGTATGATTGTAGATTCAAGAATAGCGGGAGATAATTATATCAACTCTATGTTCGAGCTTATTGGGTTTGATTGTTTGCTCTACATAGACGAGGTAATTTATCCCTTGTTTCTTCTTGAGTTCTTTAGTACTTACTCCATGCTTGAAATCAACGACCAAATCTTTATTCGTTTCTTGTTGAATGGTCAAATCATTCAATATTCCCTCGATGACTTTGGTGATATTCTTGGTGTGCCATTTGAAGGCACTTGTCGTTTTACGGATAAGTGGAGACTAGATGCTCTCTTGGAGTCTAACGATAAACCTCCAAATGACACCACCGAAGTTGATCTAAATTTCATCCTTGAAATCATCACGAAAGAGCGTAGTGGAAACGTTGTGAGAAGCCTTCATACAAATGTGCGAAATGTGAATAGGTATGAAGTGCTCTCAAGCGACCTTAAGGATTAAATGCTCCAATGGGCAAACATCCTTAGGGAAAATGTGTTTTGTCTTGGTGGGAACCGAGATCATATCCCGACTTGCATGGGGCATATGTTGTTTTGCCTTTTTACTTCCACCAAGTACAATCTTGCATATTACATCGCTCGACGTATAAATTATGCTCTTTTTAAACCTAAAACAAACCTCCCTTATGCTATGCTTCTTACTCGCCTCTTTAGAAGGGTTGGTCAAGATTTTACTCAACTCGATATTTCTCGCTTTCACCCGGTTCAACGGGTTATGATGCATATTCAAGAGGCGTATGAACGAAAGCCAAGAAGTGACCGTGGTTCGAGAAAATCCGACCATCAAGAGACGGATGATGAGGACACCGATATGCCACCAAGTGATGGTGATGGCATCGGTCCTAGTTCTCATTTTAACTCTTCGAGTAACTCCCATCCATCCTAAAATCAATTCGAGGATGACTTTGAAAACTTAGCTCCTCCTCCTCACCCTTCTAGTGATGTTCCGGAAGATCTCAATATGGAGCATCTTTATCGTGAGAATCTTAGAACTCGGGGAGAATTACATGAACACCGAGTGGAGACAAGGAAAGGATTCAAGTATTTGGGAAAGATGATCAAAGGTTTAGGAAAGAAAAGGAGGTGAAGACTTTGAAGTTGTGTCAAAGTTTGGATTTGATGGTTAAACATTTGGTTATTAACACTTTGGTTTAGTTGTTTATTAACTTTTGTTGCATGTTTGGATTATTATTTATTTTGATCCTTAATGTTAATTATGCCATCATGTTTGTGATTTACATAGCTTTGTGCATCTTTGTGATAGTTAGCTTACTTAGATTATGATCTGTAGTTAACTTTGGCTTGTGAATCTTTTGGTAAAAATCTGGGTTTTTCAAAAACTGGGATGAAAGATTTTTTGAAACCTTTGGTCGCGGTTCAATATCGACCAGCGGTTCCTTATCAATAAGGAACCGCGGGTCCTAGATAAGGAACCGCCAGCCACTGTGCACGACAGCATCTTTTGCTTTACACTGTTTTCTTAAATTTGTGTAAACCTTGCATGATTTTCAGTAATAAACTGCACATTTCCTTAACTAGCTTACCTAAATTCATTATTCACCTAAAATGATTTTAACCCATCACTAGTTTGGATCAGCCCCTCACCCATTTAAACCCACCTTGTTTGCCATGTTCTTCACACATCAAACATACCTCCCTTAACCCTAAACAACCATGGTGTGTACCAAAACCTCAAACACTTTCAAGACCTCCACCCCAAGGAAAACACTCAAAATAAGGATTAAGGTAGCCAAGCCTAACTCTTCACCTTTCCACACACCTAAGAATGAGATGGTTCCTATCCTCATTTCTTCATCACCTTGCCCACCTCTTGCACCATGCAAGACATCATCCACCCATTGGGGTACTAACCACTCCATTGGTTCTACCTCCTCTTCATTCAACTCAAGAATGAATGAGCTCTCTTCACCCTTCACTCCAAGTGCACCCTTGGATGTGACCACACAACCCCAACCAATCCAAAGCATTCCTTTTGTGAATGACTTTGATGACACTTTGGTGACTTCACCATTTACCCCTCATAACTCACCCATTTCACCAACCTTGGAGAATTTACCTCCACACTCACCCTTTTCCCCTTTAGGGAACATGCCTACACTCTCACCCACATCACCCCTGGAGAACTTGCCTCCTCCACCTCCACCCAACTCAAACATTCCAATTTTGGGTGTTCCACTTTCCCTCCTTTTGGGTGATCCATACTATGGGTTCAACAAACACATGGTCCTAGTTGTCCATGTTGTCTTTACAACCACTACATCATCCATAACCTTAGGATGGATATGTATGGACTACATAGGAGGTTGCAAGAGTTCTTGCTTGCCTTGTTCTCCATGCCTCCTCCTAGGAGATGAATGATGGAGTTTTCTTAATAAGAGTTTTCAACAAAACCAAGCCAAAGAAGACTACTTATCTAGATCTAATGTTAAGCTAGCTATGTATTAGTTAGTTTTATTTGTCATTGTACTTGCTTCTTTCATGAATGTTTCATGTTGTTGATCTATGGATTTAGCTTTGTGTGTTTCTATCCTTTTGTGCACACTAATCAACTTTAATTTGAAATTAAAATTGAACCTAAATCTATCACAACCTCTAAAAACTTGACTAAAATTGGTTCAAAATGATATCTAAATTATTTTGTCACCCTTTGTCAAGACATTCTTTATGAATGTGTTGCTTTATGCAACCCTAGCATAATTTGGTGCTAATAGAGGTAAAATTCCAAGATTTGCAACTTTTTGAAAAAGTCTTAGTTTTTCTCAAAAACCTGTAAAAACTTGGTTTCAAGTCCACTGGACGCGGATCCTTAAAGCCCCGCGGTTCCCTAGCGATATGGAACCGCCGGTCCCTTTAAGGTACCGTGGGCAGAAATCAGTTTTTGACGAATTTTTGGTCAAAACTTTTAAAACCCTATACCCTGTCAATATTCCTTGTTTACTCAAATTGACTAAACATTCCTTGACACTTCATATTTTGTATTCAAATTCTTACCTTGATTACATTTTACTTATACCCCAACCTTGAGATTTCATTCTCACACCTTCACAACCTTGAGAATTCACTCTCACACAACCTTGAGATTTCATTCTCACACCTTCCCAACCTTGAGAATTCATTCTCACATAACCTTGAGATTTCATTCTCACACTCTCACAATGCCTAACTCCTACATTCCTAACCTTGACATTTCTTTGTCACAACCCCACTCACCCAAAGCTTCCTCATCCAAGCTTTCAAAGAAACCGAAAATCTCGGTTCGACCTATTTGGGTTAAGAAGAATGAACCATCTTCGTTCAAACCACCCAAAAACCCTACCTTCTCTCCAATCAAGTATTAGAATGAGACTTATACCATAAACTCCATCACCGGAGCAAAAGAAAATGTTCCCCCACCACCACAATCCTTCAATACCCCTCAACTCAATGACCTTTCAACCTTCCCAAACCTTACAAGGCATTGTGAAAACATTCCCAAACCCATTACCCCACCACCACCAAACCCTAAGTTTGATGCCATACCCCCATCAAACGATTTTGTGTTGCATCATGGATCCTCGTGTGCTTGTTGTCGATTTCAACAAATTGAACTTGCTCATGTGTATGAGAAGTTAAATTTTCTTGAATTCCTCCTCACTTGACCTCCTATTCAAGTTTTCGTTCCGGTGGACAAAACTTCGAATGATGCATCGTCGTCTTTTTAGTCTTTTATTTCTTTTTAAGCAATCTTGGAAAATATCACTATTAGACTAGCTTATGCTTAGTGGTTTATTTTCCATATTTATTGCTTTTAGATACTCATATTGTGTGTATGACTATCTTCTTTGTTGTGTCTTTTTCTTTTATGTAACCTTTGTGTTGTTTGTGTGTTATTTCATTAGTTCTATTTTGAGTTGATTATGGTTAATTTTTACAATTGCTTATGGGTGATTCCATCAATTCTAAAATTTAACCCATTGACAAGCTTATCATCTTCATCGGATTGAAGCTTGATTTTGTTAATTACCTCTTTAGACATACTTAGCAAAATACTTGCTTCTAATTTAAGATTTCTTCTCTCTCTCCCTCTCAAGTTACTTAGTAGGTAGTGATCATATATACATTGGTGTTTCTTTCCTCTCTACTAACCTTTGTGTAGCATGTCACCTTAGCTCACAAACTTGGTGCCCTAAGCAAGGGGGAGCAACCACCAAAGGGGAGCTACTAGCAAAGTTTGATGTTCTTCAAAGACTTGTGCTAACCTTTTTGCTACGACAAAGGGGGAGAAATGATAGTGATAAACTCGTTAATAATTCGTTACTTTGTGTTTCTACGTAAATGAGTTTATCGTTTGTCGTAATCAAAAAGGGGGAGATTGTTAATGCAAGTAATGCCTAAAAACATTATTAGTGTTAACTAATCTTTCTTAGTTTTGATCACAACAAACCATACAACACATTTAGTGTAAAACACAAAATGAATTATTTGCCTAACACTATCATCAAGGTAATAATCATATCACTAACCTTTCTTGATCATACTTAGTGATCATCAAAATGATTATCCTTAAAACTCACTTTTGTTAATATGACAAAAGACTTTTTAATAAACTTTCTTTTTTAGAAAATGTTTTATTAAAATGGAAAATGAAAACTTTAAAATAGCATATTCCAAATGCTGTTAGAATATCCTTTAAAGGTTTTAAATACCTCAGATATTCCCACCTCACTAAAAGACAAAAAACGGAGCGTAGTCTAGTGGCGGTACCTTAAGTACCTACGTGGTTCCTTAGCGATATGGAACCGCGGGGTGAGATAAGGTACCGCGCACAGCTAGCCGTTATAGATCCGTTATACTTTGTCTCCTTTAAATAGTGGGTCAAATCTCATTTTCCAGTAAGCCTCTTGGACGTTTTTCTCAGCCCTCTTTCTATTTTTTATAGCATAATCATTAGTAAATGATCACTTAAATTGTTAAGGATGTTTACATATGATTATCCTCTTGATCCCCTCCTTTACCTTGTCCAATGAGAAGATCACTCACTCACTAGTGTTGTGATAAAGATGAATCTATGAGCTAGTCATATTCATCATGATATCCTTTTTGTTTTAGGTCAATCCAATGTATTTATGAATACTTGGACTAGTTGTGTTCATCCAAGTTATTTGTGGATACTTGGATTTGTTGTGTACATCCATTGCATATATGTTTGCTTGGATTTGTGTTGTGTAAATCCAAGATACATGTGTGTACTTGGATAAGTCTAGTTGAGTTGTAATAGATTTGATTAGGAGTTCTCACTAAACTATAAAGTGATGTGGTTGTGTCTTGTGAGTTCTCACTAAACTATAAAGTGACTAGTAGTTGTGTTGTGTGAAGTTCTCACTTAGCTTCGAAGTGAAGAGTCGTGAAGATTGGTTCTAGCTTTCGATTAGAACTCGACATCTAGCCTTGTGTCGTAAAATGGTGAAGTAGGCAACGTCGTGAAGATTGGTTCTACCTTAAGATTAGAACCCGACATCTAGCCTTGTGTCGTTAAATTGTGAAGTAGGCAACGTTGTGTAGATTGGTCCTAGCTAAAGGTTAGGTGTCGACATTTAGCTTAGTGTCGGAAAATAATGTAAGCAACGATGTAAGGTTTTCTACGCCGAGAAGGGAGCTTGTGGATATAGTGGAAATCTCGAGTAGGTGTACTCGAGGAGTGGAGTAGAAACGAGGATAGAGCCTCGTTGTCGAAACACTATAAATCTTGGTGTCTTCCCACTAGGTTGTCTCCTTCCTTACTCTTTACTTATTTCATTATCATTACACTTACCTATTTTCTTTGTTAGTGCCTTTGAATTGAACCTAATCATTATGCAACTTAGCCTCAAGTAAAAGATAGTTTTGACACAAACCAAATTGAAAGTAATTTTAATTTGGTCACCAATCGAAGAGAAACTATTCAACCCCCCCCCCCTTCTAGTTTCTACAGTGATCATTAAGGACCATCTGTTTGTTTCTAAGAATAAGAAACAATTAGTAATCATTTGTAGACTTCCCGGAGTTGGCCGAGCAATGAAAACATGTACCTTGAAAATTTAACATGTGATCTAAGGCTTGATCCTTTACAAATATTTGACCATGTAGTTAATAGATAATGGAATCTATATTGACTCTTCAAAGATTAGAGCCATTAAGGCTTTGGGTTATACCAAAAAGAAAGTGCAAAAATGTTTTGACAAATATTTATCAAAGGATTTTTAAGGAATTGAGGAAACCATTTAAACCATGACTTGGAATTTGAAACAAAAATTTTTGCTTTTCAACTAAGAAACTTTTGACCAAAGTATAGACAAAGATTTTTCGAACATTTACGGATCTTGTTAATTATTTTCGATAAATCAACAAAAATCGTGTTAACTAAATTCAAATTTATTTTTGAACATTTTTCTATAATTGGACGAACTGAGAAATTTAAAACCTTTTAAGTTTACGTTTCATAAAATTAAATATTTATTATTTAATTACTTGTAATATTTATCGACGCTTTAAACATCGGATTGAGCAAAACTAAAAAGATAATAGTTGAGACGAAACTAAAACTAAGAAAATAATAAGAAAGAATTTCTGAGTGAATTGTGGTCATGATAATTATTTCATCATGAAAGGTGAATATAGATGCTGACACATTATGTAGAAAAGAAAAAGAATCAATTAAGATGTGTTCCTTAGTAATTAACTGTGCAAAATAATTTGCCCAAACAATTTAGGAATAGCCGATGCTTGTAAAAAGGATAATATAAATAATAAAGAGTTTCTCGGCTAATGAAAACCATTAGAAATGAGAGCCGATGGCGTTAAATGTTTAAAAGGCCGCTTGTAGTTACCTAAATATGGAGCATTTCAAGATTTAGTCATGTTGGAATCTCATAAGTTTAAGTCTTCTATTCATGTCATTTCTGACTAAATGTATCTTTATCTAGAGAAGTTGTACTGATGGAAAATTATGAAGGTAGACATCGCCTCATACATTAGTAAATGTGACAATCCGTCAATTTATGGTTGATATTTTATTCTCAGATAATTATTTGAAAATATTATTTTAATGTTATAATATGAACTCGCTTATTTTTGGGAAAATTTGGATTTACGTCTTGAAGTAGCGTCGACTACGTCTAAACCGGAGGATTCAACGTTACGTGCTTACGTTTACATACACCGTCTTTGGTGACAGTCCGACATTTCATAAAATAAATTTATTCGTGAATAATATTTTGGAAGTTCAAATTTGTGTTGGTTCATAAACTCACAAATTTACGAGAAGAGATTAGGACTTACGATTTTAATTTAACGTCCTTTACGACTAAACCGGAAACCTTAGGATTACGTATTTACGTTTTCGAACTCCGTTTTTGATGAGACAATTTTTATTAGATTCGTTTTGTGACGTTGATTCATAATTTATAAAAACATTTTTTGTAAAACGACCCGAGGGCACGCAAATCGAGGAAACTAGAATCGAGGAATACCCGTAAATTAGCGGGATGGGACAAAACAAGTTTATCCCACCCCACTCAAAAGGGAAGGCCAAATATTGCCACCATATCACTTGATGTGTCAATATTGTAGCTAGTAAGCTTAAACTTGTTAAGCAAAGCTTAACAAGTAAGCTACTCTTTCACCAAACTATAAAAACCACCCTAACCAAACCATTTACTCATAGTAACACATGCAAACCACCCTCATTCTCTCCTCTCCCTCTCTAAAGTTCGTCCAAAAACCACCATGAAACACCCTCATTTGATCAAATTAACCACAATATCATGTGTTATTCACACATATGTTGAAGAACCTTTGAAGATATAAAGATTGGAGGTGATCTTAACCTATGAAAAGGAGTTTTCATGAGGTTAAAGGGCTGAATTCATGGAGGTGTTCATCTATCCAAAGTACCCAAGAAGTTTCCTTGCTAAAGTTGAAGATTTGATAACAAGAACCAAGACCTGTTCATCAAAAATCTCATCTTTTCATCACTAATAGTGGTATAGAGATTGTTCTTCCTATCCTTTTGTTATTTTGATTATGTAACCTTGTAATTTCTTTATTTATGTATATGTATATGATGATGAATGATGATAAAAAATATTATGTGGGGATTTGGTGTTGATAGATTTGATAAACATGGGTAAAAAGATGGAAAACCACATGTAAAATAGTTAAAATCTTGCTAAATATGATGGCTGTATAAAAACAGTAAGTAACCAAAGGTTAAACTGATAAAATGATAAAGTAGAATCCATTTACAGTAAGTATAAGATATCATACACATGTGAGAGTTGGCCATGCAATGGAATCATTAGGATGAGTGAGATATGATCAAAACAAGTTTAGAGTACAAATCTGAGTTCACTGTTTTGGACGATTTTTAGAAAATACTTAGAGGATGATTCAACAGTAGCTATAGGAGAGCTAAATGGAGCACATATCATGTAGTTTATGTCATAAAAATTTAAGCTTCTATCTCCATATAGAACTCTAGATATGGCAGTTTTGGTGAACATGAAAATAAAAATCAGATTTTGGAAATTAAAGTATAATAGTATTATATAAGCACTCAAATAAAAATAGTATAAAATGTAAATTAAAACCCACTAACTCATATAATACATTTATATAAATATGTATAAGGATAAATAAATGGACACTTTATAAAAATGGTAATTTGATAAGTTTTATAAGTTATAAAACTATAAACATGATTTTTACGACTTTTTCGGCTATTACCGTAAAATTAACGTTTTTGTTAAATAAAACTTAGACGGTTGGACCCGTCTAATGTAAACTTTTATAAACTCATATACAGATATATAGACATATATAACAAGTAAAAACCGATAAAAACCCGAACTATATGACATACGGACATTAACGAGTTAAGTTAACATTATTGGACTAATAATACAACAAAATGGACTAAAACACTTATAAACTTATTTATTGGGCTTAACCCATTTGGGCCCAACATGTAAAGAGTAAATACTGATAATACAAGTATGAAATGGATTAATACAAGTTAATGAACTTATAATAGGCTTATTGGACCTAAAACACGTAAATAGGTAAAACTAGTAAACTAGTAAGAAGTTACCAATACGTAAACACTAAAATGAGTAAAAGAGAATATGTAAACCCACTTGATCATCATATATATAAAATCATCATATGTATACATAATTGTTATTTTTATAAAAGTCATTGGACATGAGTCTAAGACGAGTATTATTTGTCTAGGTTTCCGTGATTAAAGCACGTGCCGTACGTCCGAATTGCCGATAACCCGCCTTCCCACATCAACGTGAGTTCATAGCCTCGCATTCTTTTAAATGTTTTTATGAAATGTTTTATAAACCCGCGAGGGTGATAACATGTTAGTTTTTATGAAATAGGACACCATTTGTCCCGATTGTTTGTTTATTGATTTGGACCCGAATGATTGTATGACCCGATTGTATGACCCGATAAATGATTAAAGGACCCGATAGATGAAATAAAATGGATTATTAAAGTTAGGTTATGTCACTAAAATTCCTATTAGCATGAATTGTGAACTACCGGGATTTGGTAGACGCTTATGCATATAATAGTACTATTTGGGGACGATCACCCCAGTTCGTGCCTTGACGGTTGATCCCCGTCGTGCCACATTGATTGGTAAGCGAATTTATGTATGAGCAGATTTCCATAGAGTGACCTTTGTGACGACACGCTAATTTAGATGGGCAAATTGAGTATCGGGCTAGCTACCCGTTGTTTGGTTTAGCAAGGTAACAATGTCATGCGGCTTATAATAATCCAGTTAACGAAATACTACTATACGCACCGAATTACGATGTATTGCCTGACTAGCAATAGGAGGTCATACTATTGATATTATGTTCGTGTTTTGGTTTTTCATAACCATATTCATATAACGGTTTTTATTTAAGTTTATACAACGTCATAAGACGTATTGTATGATGTTTTTACGACATTGGCTCGTATAATGATTTTTAAGGCAAATGCCTATATTATGATTTTCGATAAGGATTTGTATAAAAATGACTTTGGCTATTTTATGGCCTATTACAAAGATTTGCACAAAATGATTTTCGATAATAATTTTATACCGATATTATAGTGATGTATTTTATTAAACTCTATGAATTCACTCGGCGTTATCGCTGACCTTTTCTTTTAACATGTTTTATCTCAGGTACTTGAAGGTAATTCTCGAGAAGACGACAAGAATTCATGGCCCGCACTTAAACAATAATTTCCATTCAAATTCTTTGTAAAACTTGTATGAAATAATATGACTTGGGACCTATGTAAATTTGATATTTATGAATGGAAATGCTTTATTAATAAACGACGCGATTTTTAAGCGTTGTCTATGATGTGAGTAATGTGCTATCCCGTAACACCAACGAGTCTTCCGATGTATTGAATTGTGTAAATTTGGGGGTGTTACAGTTTGGTACCAGAGCTCTCGTTATAGAGAACGAAAGATTTTTAAAACCAAGATTTTGAATAAAACATTTCAAAATCTTTTAACTATAAACATTTTTCTAAAAATGTCTAAAAATCTTTTGACTATAACGGTGCCGAAGAATTCCCGAGTTACCGACAAGGACAGACTGAGAAGTGTTATTTTAATATATATATAACTTGGATTATATATATATATATGATGTAATTTTATTACATGATTATTTGATGATTATTTTGATATTTAAACGAGGTATTTATACGACGTAGATTGTCACAAGGAACCCTAAATCCCCTAGTAAATTAATCAAATCTATTATCGTAGGAATTCTAGCTATCCTAGATCTAAACCAAGTTGTGGATATTTATGATCCCAACAAATGGTTGATATTCGTAGAAATGTAGATATTAGTTGATTGTTATATTGAAAAAGAATTGGCGAGATTAAATCTGATATCGATGTCATGACGATCTTTCCATATAGAGTGGAGTTTGACAAAACGTTACCACCTAGAAAGATGTCATCTGATTTGTTGTCACCCAATTATTAAATTTGAAATCGAAAGGGTGAATGTTGCACTCGAGGCTGTCATTGGAACCATTACCCAAAAGCCTCATGCCACCAGTACCTTTCCGAGAAGTCTAGTTGAATGTATGAGCCATCTCATACTAGTGACTTATTTGATAATTGTTGTTGTAAGAGCTATAGGATTGGAATTTAAGTGTTGATCATATAGAGCTTTTATTGCCCTATTAAGGTTTATAAATAAGTTTGAAAGTATTGGAAAATGATGTAGGATATCGAATTGAGTATAAAATTGGTTAAAACTTAAATAAAATGAAACTTAACCTGTATGGAATATGAGATTGTTAAGACGAAGTCGTTAAGTTCTTTGATTGAATTATAAGGTTTTAAATGATTGTTAGTTTGTGTTAAAGGTTGTTCCTAGGCCATTGTCCACTAATGAGGATGCCCAGTGTCCAACAAATAAATTGAAGAAATCTTCTTCTGAATAGGGACCGATGGATCTTCCGGGACAGGTGGGACACCTAATGACTCTTGTAGATTAGTATTCATTGTGGTATCTTTTAAAAATCCCTAACTTAACTGAGACATCAGTTGGTAGGATGAGTTCTGAGAATTGTATGACATAGTGACACGTAATGTGTTACGGTACAATTTTGACTTGTTTGTGATTAATGAAAAGACTACATTTGATTGCTAAATTCTACATGTATCGATGTTATCTATCTTTTCTTGCTTGTCTCTAATGTTCGCATTAGTGATGCAACCATTGAACAAGTACTCATCTCGATTTGAGTTACGTTGTGGATTATTCTTTTTGAGTGCCATCGAGATCATGAACCTCATGATTATTTGGCTAAGGCTCATTTCCTATCTTATTGTAGTTAGTTCTTGATGAACAACTTTTCATCACTCTTTTGCAGATCACACATTGTTTTTATAAGATAAAACAGTATCCCTTGAGAAAATTGAATTTTCATCACTATAAGGATTATTCAAATTAAGATCTATAAGTGATTGTTATCGAAATGAGGTTGTTTATAAAGTACCTTGGAAAACTTAATTGTTTTCATAACAAAGAAAATCTTTGTAAATTTATTTTTGATTCTTATTTAAGAATTAAGCATGAAAATGTTTTTATTATAAACATGATGATAAAATTTTGACGAACTGAGTATTGCATCGTTAATCTTGAAATTGTATATAGTTGCGCGCCTACATACAATTTGGAAGTGACCATGCAACGCTGATTAGTAGTCACCATGAAATTATTAATAAACACTAAATTTTCTTTGAAGATTGTGAAAGATTAAATTTTATGAGATCTACAAGAAGTGAAAAATAGGGACATATTGATAGGGACACCTACATATGTGCCCGTACCATTTATTCTTCTGAGTCGAATTTACTCATCTGTAGAAAGTGTCTTATTTGACAATTGATATTCCCTTCTTGTTCAATTCTCCCGTAGTGAGACTCTTAGGATAAATAAATGATTACCGAATGTTGATACCCGACTGGATTTATCGACGTTCCTATCATTTCTTTTGAATTGATTACATTTGAATGACCTGAGTAACGATCCGAGGAGCTTTCGAATGCGTACTCAAATTATGAAAACATAGGATATATTCATATTCGTTAAATGTTTTCATCTGTGAACTGAGTAAATTGACAATCGAAAACGATATCCATAACTCGAAATGGAATATTTGTTCGATCATTTACAAGGTTCTAGCGTATATTCAGGAATTTGATCCACGGTATGGTTATCATCGATTTCGCGTCCGCGAAAAAGATTATCTATTCTAATCACTACATCCAGAACTTGTTATGAATATTATGAGTTCCATGTTATGTCGTTTGGATTGACTAATGCACATGTAGCATCTATAAATTTGGTGGATCACGTGTGTAGGCTGTAATTTGATAAATTCATGCTTGCGATCATTAAGGACCATTTATTTGTTTATAAGAATAAGAACGAGTTAATAATTAATTATAGATTGCCCTGAATTGGCCGAACGATAAAAACCTGTACCTTAAGTATTTAACATATGATTAAAGACTAAATCCTTTATATTAATTGACCGTGTGAGTAATAGATAATGGAAAATATTGACTCTTTAAAAATTAAGAGCCCTTTTAAGACTTTGGGTTTTACCAAAAAGAAAATGCAAATATGTTTTGACAAATATTTTAACAAAGGATTTTAAGGGATTATTCCCTTATACACTAATCATTTAACTAAACTCCTGTTTAGGGGTAAATGTTTGTGTATACCTCAAGACAACCTAAGAGGGACTGAGGAAACCATTTAAACCATGACTTAAAATTTGAAACGAAAATTTTTGCTTTTCAACTAAGAAAATTTTGACCAAAGATTTTTCGAACATTTACTGATCTTACTAATTATTTTCGATAAATCAGCAAAAATCGTGTTAATTAAATTCAAATTTGGTTTTGAACATTTTATTATAATTGGTCGAACTAAGAAATTTAAAATTTTATGTTTACCGTTTCATCAAAATTTAAATATTTAACATTTAAATTACTTGTAACACTTATCGACGCTTTAGACATCGGATTGAGTAAAACTGATAAAAATAATAGTTGAGATAGAACTAAGACTTAGAAAATGTGAAGAAAGAATTTTCGAATAAATACGGTCATGATAATTATTCCATCTAGGAAAGTGAACGTAATTACTGACACATTATGTAGAAAATATAAAGAACCAATTAGGACATGTTCCTTAATAATAAATGTGCAAAATAAATTGTCGAACAATTTAAAAATAGCCGATGTTTGTAAAAAGAGATAATATAGATAATAAAAAGGGGTTCGCGGCTAATGTGAACCATCAGAATTGAGAAGCCGATGGCGGTACATATATAAAAGGTCACTTGAGGTTGCCTAAATATGGAGATTTTGAGATTTAGTTATATTGAAATCTTGTAAGTATAAGTATAAGTATTCTATTCGTGTCATTTCTGACTAAATGTATCTTTATCTGAAGAAGTTGTACTGATGACACATTATGAAGGCAGACATCGCCTCATACATTAGTAAACGTCTAGCTATCGCAAAGGTCATCATCTGAATTTGATTCGATTTGGGTCATCGTCGACAAACTGACAAAATCTGCTAATATCATTCTCGTTAATGATAGAATCTTGATGAAGAAATTGACTCTTTTATATATAAAGAAGTTATGTAAACATAGTGTGCCTGTATCGAACATCTTTATCAAGATCCTCGCTTCACATCGAATTTCTATTGATTTGCTCAGAAGTCATTGGGAACGAACCTTGATGAGAGTACTGTTTAGCACCCCAAATCGAAGGGACGAGCTAAAGTAACAATACAAAACACTAGAAGTCTTGTTCTATGTTTGAATGATTGACCTTTGGTAATAAACCGTATAATCGTTTTCCTTTGGAGAGATTATCATTGATAATTATCATATTAGGATCGAGATCGAATCTTGTTAAGATTTATATATTAGAGCATCTGTAAGCAGGAGTTGAGATGAAGACACCTGACATACACCCACTGTGAGTTGGACATGTCTTTTAGGTTTAAGGTTTCCTATGATGGCGAACCTAACCTTACAAAATACCCGACCCGCGAGACCTGAAATGATTGTTGAAATTAGGATCTGAATATTGACTGCCGGTAATAGGCAAGAGGTTATGTGAATATGAAATGTAGATCTTGAAGTGCCAGATGGGTAGCGAAGTTATGCCAAAAATTTAACTATAGAAAATGAATTGATGATCTGGAAGATCATGGGATACAAGTCCCCGTTGTATGGGACCATTGAGATGATGAAAAAGATTGGTTTGAAAGGCATATAGGCTGGATCTACCCTAGGACTTCAAGAACTATGTGAATTATGTTTCGTATATCAAACTTGATAAAATATCTATCAAGTGAAAATCTGAATTCTTCTTAATAAAGCTTAGATCGGCGAAAAGTTGCATTCATTAGAAACCCGTGAACATCATGGATAGAGAAAGTAAGTCAACATTAAGCCTGATCTTATTCCCGTAGTTATGTTTGATGAAACTCGCGTATTGTAATGAATTACACTTGTGAGAAAAGACCGAATGTGGAGGAAATGCCCACATGGCTTTAACTCTATAAGAAGCGAGTAGTAAGATGATCTTTTAGGACAAAGATCCTGTTTAGGGGTAAATGTTGTGACAATCCGTCAATTTATGGTTGATATTTTATTCTCAGATAATTATTTGAAAATATTATTTTAATGTTATAATATGAACTCACTTATTTTTGGGAAGAAATTTAGATTTACGTCTTGAAGTAGCGTCGACTACGTCTAAACCGGAGGATTCAACGTTACGTGCTTACGTTTACATACACCGTCTTTGGTGACAGTCCGACATTTCATAAAATAAATTTATTCGTGAATAATATTTTGGAAGTTTAAATTTGTGTTGGTTCATAAACTCACAAATTTACGAGAAGAGATTAGGACTTACGATTTTAATTTAACGTCCTTTACGACTAAACCGGAAACCTTAGGATTACGTATTTACGTTTTCGAACTCCGTTTTTGATGAGACAATTTTTATTAGATTCGTTTTGTACCGTTGATTCATAATTTATAAAAACATTTTTTGTAAAACGACCCGAGGGCACGCAAATCGAGGAAACTAGAATCGAGGAATACCCGTAAATTAGCGGGATGGGACAAATCAAGTTTATCCCACCCCACTCAAAAGGGAAAGCCAAATATTGCCACCATATCACTTGATGTGTCAATATTGTAGCTAGTAAGCTTACACTTGTTAAGCAAAGCTTAACAAGTAAGCTACTCTTTCACCAAACTATAAAAACCACCCTAACCAAACCATTTACTCATAGTAACACATGCAAACCACCATCATTCTCTCCTCTCCCTCTCTAAATTCGTCCAAAAACCACCATGAAACACCCTCATTTGATCAAATTAACCACAATATCATGTGTTATTCACACATATGTTGAAGAACCTTTGAAGATATGAAGATTGGAGGTGATCTTAACCTATGAAAAGAAGTTTTCATGAGGTTAAAGGGCTGAATTCATGGAGGTGTTCATCTATCCAAAGTACCCAAGAAGTTTCCTTGCTAAAGTTGAAGATTTGATAACAAGAACCAAGACCTGTTCATCAAAAATCTCATATTTTCATCACTAATAGTGGTATAGAGATTGTTCTTCCTATCCTTTTGTTATTTTGATTATGTAATCTTGTAATTTATTTATTTATGTATATGTATATGATGATGAATGATGATAAAAAAATATTATGTGGGGATTTGGTGTTGATAGATTTGATAAACATGGGTAAAAAGATGGAAAACCACATGTAAAATGGTTAAAATCTTGCTAAATATGATGGCTGTATAAAAACAGTAAGTAACCAAAGGTTAAACTGATAAAATGATAAAGTAGAATCCATTTACAGTAAGTATAAGATATCATACACATGTGAGAGTTGGCCATGCAATGGAATCATTAGGATGAGTGAGATATGATCAAAACAAGTTTAGAGTGCAAATCTGAGTTCACTGTTTTGGACTATTTTTAGAAAATACTTAGAGGATGATTCAACAGTAGATATAGAAGAGCTAAATGGAGCACATATCATGTAGTTTATGTCATAAAAATTTAAGCTTCTATCTCCATATAGAACTCTAGATATGGCAGTTTTGGTGAACATGAAAATAAAAATCAGATTTTGGAAATTAAAGTATAATAGTATTATATAAGCACTCAAATAAAAATAGTATAAAATGTAAATTAAAACCCACTAACTCATATAATACATTTATATAAATATGTATAAGGATAAATAAATGGACATTTTATAAAAATGGTAATTTGATAAGTTTTATAAGTTATAAAACTATAAACATGATTTTTACGACTTTTTTTGGCTATTACCGTAAAATTAACGTTTTTGTTAAATAAAACTTAGACGGTTGGACCCGTCTAATGTAAACTTTTATAAACTCATATACTGATATATAGACATATATAACAAGTAAAACCGATAAAAACCCGAACTATATGACATACGGACATTAATGAGTTAAGTTAACATTATTGGACTAATAATACAACAAAATGGACTAAAACACTTATAAACTTATTTATTGGGCTTAACCCATTTGGGCCCAACATGTAAAGAGTAAATACTGATAATACAAGTATGAAATGTATTAATACAAGTTAATGAACTTATAATAGGCTTATTGGACCTAAAACACGTAAATAGGTAAAACTAGTAAACTAGTAAGAAGTTACCAATACGTAAACACTAAAATGAGTAAAAGAGAATATGTAAACCCACTTGATCATCATATATATAAAATCATCATATGTATACATAATTGTTATTTTTATAAAAGTCATTGGACATGAGTCTAAGACGAGTATTATTTGTCTAGGTTTCCGTGATTAAAGCACGTGTCGTATGTCCGAATTGCCGATAACCCGCCTTCCCACATCAACGTGAGTTCATAGCCTCGCACTCTTTTAAATATTTTTATGAAATGTTTTATAAACCCGCGAGGGAGATAACATGTTAGTTTTTATGAAATAGGACACCATTTGTCCCGATTGTTTGTTTATTGATTTGGACCCGAATGATTGTATGACCTGATTGTATGACCGGATAAATGATTAAAGGACCCGATAGATGAAATAAAATAGATTATTAAAGTTAGGTTATGTCACTAAAAGTCCCATTAGCATGAATTGTGAACTACCGGGATTTGGTAGACGCTTATGCATATAATAGTACTATTTGGGGACGATCACCCTAGTTCACGCCTTGACGGTTGATCCCTGTCGTGCCACATTGATTGGTAAGCGAATTTATGTATGAGAAGATTTCCATAGCGTGACCTTTGTGACGACACGCTAATTTATATGGGCAAATTGAGTATCGGGCCAGCTACCCGTTGTTTGGTTTAGTAAGGTAACAATGTCATGCGGCTTATAATAATCCAGTTAGCGAAATACTACTATACGCACCGAATTACGATGTATTGCCTGACTAGCAATAGGGGGTCATACTATTGATATTATGTTCGTGTTTTGGTTTTTCATAACCATATTCATATAACGGTTTTTATTTAAGTTTATACAACGTCATAAGACGTATTGTATGATGTTTTTACGACATTGGCTCGTATAATGATTTTTAAGGCAAATGCCTATATTATGATTTTCGATAAGGATTTGTATAAACATGACTTTGGCTATTTTATGGCCTATTACAAAGATTTGCACAAAATGATTTTCGGTAATAATTTTATACCGATATTATATTGATGGATTTTATTAAACTCTATGAATTCACTCGGCGTTATCGCTGACCTTTTCTTTTAACATGTTTTATCTCAGATACTTGAAGGTAATTCTCGGGAAGACGACAAGAATTCATGGCCCGCACTTAAACAATAATTTCCATTCAAATTCTTTGTAAAACTTGTATGAAATAATATGACTTGGGACCTATGTAAATTTGATATTTATGAATGGAAATGCTTTATTAATAAACGACGCGATTTTTAAGCGTTGTCTATGATGTGAGTAATGTGCTATCCCGTAACACCAACGAGTCTTCCGCTGTATTGAATTGTGTAAGTTTGGGGGTGTTACAGTAAATGTCTAACAATTGCAAAGGTCATCATTTGAATTTAATTCGATTTAGGTCATCGTTGACAGACTGACCAAATCTGCTAATATCATTACTGTTAATGATAGATTCTCAATGAACAAATTGACTCCTTTGTATTTAAAGGAGTTATGTAAGCATGATGTGACTGTATCGATCATCTCTATCAAGATCCTCGCTTCACATCGAATTTCTAGAGATTTGCTCAGAAATCATTAGGAACGAACCTTGATGAGAGTACTGTTTACCACCCCAATCGAAGGGACGTGGTAAAGTAACGATACATGACACTCGAAGTGTTGTTTTATGCTTGAATAATTGACCTTTGGTAATAAACCATAAAATCATTTTCCTTTGGAGAGATTATCATTGATAATTATCGTATTAGGATCGAGATCGAATCTTGTGAGGATCTAAATATAAGAGCATCTGTAGGTAGGACTTGGGATGTAGACACCCGACATACACCCATTGTGAGTTGGACATGTATTTTAGTTTTAAAGTTGCCTATGATGACAAAACTAACCTTACAAAATACCCGACCCTCGAGACCTAAAATGATTGTTGAAATTAGGATATTATTGAACGTCAGTAGTGGACAGGAGGTTATGTGAATATGAAATGTAAACCTTGAAGTGTCGGATGGGTAGCAAAGCTATGCCAAAAATTTTCACCATGGAGAAGTGAATTGATGATCTGAAAGATCATGGGAAATAAGTCCCCGTTGTATGGGACCATTGAGATAATGTAAAAGTTGGTTTGAAAGGCATATAATCTGGATCTACCCTAGGACTTCAAGGGCTGCGTGAATTATGTTTTGTATATCGAACTTGATAAAATGTCTATCAAGTGAAAATCTAAATATTCCTTAATGAAGTTTGGATCGGCGAAAAGTTGCATTCATCAAAAACCCGTGAATATCATGGATAGAGAAAGTAAGTCAACATTAAGCCTGATCGTATTCCCGTAGTTATGTTTCATGAAACTCGCGTATTGTAATGAATTACACTTGTGAGGAAAGACCGAATGTGGAGGAAATACCCACATGGCATTAACTCTATAAGAAGCGAGTAGTAAGATAAATCGATCTTTGAGGACAAAGATCCTGTTTAGGGGTAAATGCTATGACACTCTGTCAATTTATGATTGATATTTTATTCTCAAGTATTATTTAAAAACATTATTTTAATGTTATATTATGTACTCACTCATTTTTTGGAAGAAATTTGGGTTTACGTCTTGAAGTAGCATCAACTACGTTTAAACCGGAGAATTCTATGTTACGTGCTTACGTTTACATACACCGTTTTTGGTGACAGTCCGACATTTCAGGAAATAAATTAATCCGTGAATATTATTTTGGGATTTTAATTTGTGTTAGTTCATAAACTCACAAATTTACGAGAAGAGATTAGGACTTACGTGCATAATTTAACGTCATTTACGACTAAACCAGAAACCCTAGGTTTACGTATTTACGTTTTTGAACTCTGTTTTTTATGAGACAATTTTTATTAGATTCGTTTTGTGCCGTTGATTCATAATTTATAAAAACGTTTTTCGTAAAACGACCCGAGGGCACGCAAATCTAGGAAACTAGAATCGAGAAGTACCCGTAATTAAATGGGGATGAGACAAGATAAACTTTCCCCACCCTCACTACATGGTGGCAAAGCTTATCAAACACACCTTTAGGTGTCAAGTTTTAATAAACCAAGAGGACACTTGTCCTCAAGGCTTACAAACCACTAGCATAACAAAACCACTCAAGCTTAAACTAACAACTCATTTCCACTCATGCAAAAAACACACATCTCTCATGTCTCTCTCAACATTGTCGTCCACTATACACCCTAAACACCAAATTTGATCTTGATTCAACCATAAAATCTTATGTTATTTACACATATGATGAAGCCCTTTTGAAGCTCTATTGATTGGTGGTGATTTTAAAATCCAAAGAGAAGTTTCCTTGGTGTCTTGGGGCTGATTTTCCACAAGGTGTTCTTGAAGATTGGTGATCTTGAAGTTGGTTATGGTGTACCACAAGTTTTGTCATCAAAAGTCAAGTGTTGATCTTAACTTTCATAATCTTGGTGGTAACAACATCATCCTTCCCATTTCTTTGTTATTTTTGTAAATGTAAATTGTATTTTCTTTCTTAATATATATGTATATGATGATATATGATGATAAAAATATTATGTGGGGATCATGTGTTGATAAACTTGGTTAAAAAGATTGAAAACTACATGTAAAAAGTTTAAAATCATGCTTAAATTAGTAGGCTGTATAAAACAGTAAAGAGCTAGATGATAACTTGTTAAAGTGGCTTGAATAATTTAATATACAGTAAGGTAAGTAGCTTGTACATATGTGAGAGTTGGCCACTCAATGGAATCCATAAAATGAGTGAGATATGATCAAAACAATATTGAAGTTCAATTCTAAGTAGTCTGTTATGGACGGACTGTTAGAGACATTTAGGGATTGATTGAGCAGTAGATATAATGGAGTTAATTGTATCACATATCATATTGTTTGTGCTGCCCAAAAATGAGCTTCTATCTCCTTGTAGAACTCAAGATGTGGTAAAAATGGTGAAAGTGAAAATCATAATCAAATTTGTAAAATAAAAGTATATAGTATAATATTAGCACTCAAGTTAATATAATATAAAAGTATACCTAAAATCCACTAACTTATATATTACATATAAATAAATATGTACTTTAATAAATAAAATGGACATTTTATAAAAATGGCAATTTGATAAGTTTTATAAGTTTAAAACTATAAACATAAGTTTTACGTCTTTTCGGCTAAAACTGAAAATTAACGTTTTCGTCAAATAAAACTTAGACGGTCGGACCCGTCTAATGTAAATTTTTTATAACTCATATACTGATGTATAAGTACATGTTACAAGT